>JARHVA010000630.1:1247500-1857500 GCA_037957365.1 Torreya grandis | reverse complement strand
CAATATTTATAACCATGGATCTACCTTAGGGTCACATAATTAACATGTTGGCTTTGGAACAATTACATGAACCTCCAAAAGGATCACAAAATAATTTCTCCAAATTTTTAGGTGATGGTAAACAACAACATGATGAACATATTTTTCTTTTCTCTATAGCATGTGGAATCCTAGACATTGAACGTGAAGATGTCAAAGTCTGCTTGTTTGTTGAAAATCTTTAAAATGGAGAAGTAGATTGGTTTTATGATCTTCCTTCAGGGGAAATAACCAATTAGAATAATATGATTAGCAACGTTGAAAATAGATCTAATTTAGAAGAAGATGCACACAAATTATTATCTTAACTCACCTAGATGAAGGAAAAAACATATGAACCTATGAGAGATTTCATAACTAAATTCAACAAGATACTTCATAAAATACCAATCACTACCAAACCATCAGACAATAATAAAAAGTGATTCTTTATCAATTCTCAATTACCAAAAGTACATGGTCAATTAAGAAGAGCTAGAGTAGTTTATTTGAATGAAAATTAAACATTAGCTTTTGATGTCAAAGATGATATGATTATCACTAGTAAACTGAAAAAAAATCATCTAAAGGTAAAATATAGAGCTCAAGTCATTTTCTAATAGAACAAGTTTTGTAAAATATGGCTAATGATATAACGAATTTGAAGAAGCAACTACCTCATAAATCCATAAAAGTTTCTTATCAAGACATTTTAAGAAGAAAATATGTGTCTTTTCAAATAGATCATCCTTAATTATAAGCTCTTTAACAAAATATTTATCTAGAATCTCCTCCTCAATAAAATACGTATTCACCTATGAACACAATTTTGGAAACAAAATAAATATTTTGATATAAAGAGATCGAAGAAGAAAATGAATTATAAAATCTAAATCCTCAATAATGTGAAATTGAATAACTAGATGGTGACTCCACAAAGACATTCTTAGAATAAAAATTAGATGAAGATAATTATGAGGATAATATTGAATACATGAATAGTAAGTCTTTTACAGTCTTTACAAGAGCTCAAAACCAAAAAAAATAATCAAATGATAGGGAAGAAGAATCTATGAAATTTATTCTTCTATGAATATCACCACTTCTTTTCTAGATGAAAGTAAAACAACTAATAGCTAAATTAGGCGAGTCTTTCCTAATTTCTATTACTATTTATCCCAAAAATACTCCTCTATTAATAGTAATACTAATGTGTCTAAAACTATAGAATGTTCCTCTTCTACTAGTTTACCTATTTTTGACATATTTGAACATATCAACAAAACTAAAATTTAAATGTTATAATATGAATATTAGAGAGCCTATCTAGATCAACTAGATAGATAAGTAGATTTTATTAAAGGAAATAATATTACATTAAGTAAGGCCAATGCCAAGGTAATATTAGCCACCCTTCCTTTTTCTAGGTCATTAAACTCCATGACTATTGTACATTTCATGTCGAATAAATTTGATCATTTTAAATTTTTTTTAATTCCTTAATGGATGTAAATTTAGTGATTAAATAATTTACATATGAGCCTTAGATAACGTAATGACTTCCAAAGTTACTCATGCTCTTGGCCTAACTTGTACAAAAATATTTGTTCTTATTTACTCAATAAAAGTAAAGCAAGTTCCACTTGTTGGCCAAATCAAACATGCCCAAGTTACCCTTACATGATTTACTCATAAAAGGATCAACATCAACATCCTAATAGATAGTATCCCATCATCCTAAGGTATTATTTTGGGAAGAAAATTTTACAAGGAACTTGGTGAAAAAATTTAATTTGATTTCTCACATGTAATGATTCTAGTCAAATAAATGAAATACTGCCTTGAACCAAAATTGAAAATGAAATGTTATATGCAAAATGTAGATGATATAAGGGTGTACATATTGTATGAATATGTAGTTATAGGTAATTATTTATTTATGCTAGAAAAATATCTATATTTGTTAAAAATAATATAAACCAAACCCAATGATAAATAATCTTTTTTGGAAGAAACTCTTTGAAGTTTTGACTAGACTATGGAAACATAAAATATTGACAATACCAATGAGGTATAGATGATGGAATTTGATGGTAGTTTCTCATTATTAGGATATGGTGTAGGCATTATTATGATATTTACAAATAAGAAAATATTTCTTTTGTCTTAAAAATTGTAATTTGAGTGTACTAAAGATACTACAAAATATGAAACACTCTTACTTTGGCTACAAGTTAAAAAGAATGGTAATTAAAAAGTTGAGAGTGTTGGGTGATATGGAACTAATAGTGAAATAGAAAAAAATCCAATATTACGTGAAAAATGACCATTTAAGGTATTAAAAGAACTAAGTATGGGATGCTAGTGAAACTTTTGAAGTGCTTTCTATTCATGCTATATCCCAAGAGAAAATAAATTAAAAGTAGACACACTTGTAGTATAAAACTCATTATTGATTGATTACTCAAAATTTGATAGAGAAAAATACATGATTAAACTTGTGTATTAACCTAACTTGTCAGATGATTTAGAGAACTAGAAATTTTCATTGAAAATCAAAAGATAATCTCATTTCTTGAAAAATATGATATTTTTAAAAAAACATGAGTTTTGAAGGTAGTGATTCATCATACAGAGAATATTCTTCATAAAATCTGAAAGAAAATGTTTCCAATGAACAAGAGGAAGAAGGGGTAATAAAAATCAGAGGAAATAAAATTCCTAAAGGTTTGGTCTCATTAGAATACCTTTTAAAAAAACATGACATGTTCATTAAAAATAAGATGTACAAATATTCTCTCTATTTAGTAGACTATAAGAAAGTAAATATTGGATCTAAAGAACAACCCAGGCTGGTTAACATTGGAAAATGTTGTTCACGAAAATAAAAGATAAAATTCAATACTTTCTTCAAAAATACATTGACATTCTTGAATATTAATAAAAATATCTCAAGTATTTTCATCTGAAATAAATAAAACACATGGCTTCACTCAAGGCCAATGCCAAACCATTGAAACAAAATCAAATACAATATAATCCAAAAATTTCAAGAACAATTTTTGTAGAAATTTAGAAAATGTTGAATACACAAATTATCTTCCCCATTCACCACTCAACTTGGATTTACAATATTACCCAAGTTTAATAAAATAATGGAGAAATTAGAATCTATGTAGACTTCTAAAATCTGAATCAAGCTTTTCTCAAATATAAATATCAATTACCAATCATAGATCAAGTTCTTCAAGTAATTACAGGTTTAGAAATACTTTCTCTGTTGGATGGTTTCTCAAGCTACAATTAGATTGAGGTTGATAAATAATATTACCATAAAATAACTTTTGCAACTCCTTGGATAATTTTTATGTATCAAAAATGTCATTTCACTTGATCAATATAGGGGATATATTCTAGAGGGCCATAGATCTTGCATTTAAATATTTAAATAATAATATCAATTTGAACACCTTGAGAAAGTGTTTGATAAATGTCAATTGCATGATACCTCTCAAACCTAAAAACCCTATTTTGGGGGTAACTGAAGGAAAAATTCTTACGCACATCATTTTCAAATAAGGGATCAAGATCGATCCATAAAGAGTTAAAGCAATACAAAAGTTATTTCTATCAACTAGTAAACAAGATGTGTATTAAATCTTCAAAAAGGTGAATTTCTTAATAATGTTTGTTATTGATTTTGTAGAACTCACTAGATATACATTATTGATATGATGAAAGGAAAACGCTCTGTTAAATGGAATAATGAAGGAAAATAGGTATTGCACCTTTTTTTAAAATAAAGTACATTTTCATAGTTTCTTTAGGAGCTTATGTGCTTGCACGCATTTCAAAATTAAACATAAATAATCCATGTTATCTTCTTCAATTTTAGAATAGATCAAAATGTTTTGAAGGAAAATAAACATAAACTAATCAAAATAGTCTCTTAACACATTTTTCATGAGGTTCATGAATACTTCAATGCATTGGTTAGATTGAAAGGGATAACCTTGAACTCATAGTGCCCATATCACTTATTGAAGGTTATCATAGGAATGTCTTCCTCCCATATACTAAAGTGATGGTACCCAACCCTTAGCTCATTTTTGGAAAATACTATTTCACCTCACATTTGATCAAATAGGTAATCAATGTAGGGTAAGTGATATCTATTCTAGATAGTTTATCTATTAAAAAATCTATAGTCCATTTACAAATAAAGAGTTCCATGATTATTCCTTGTGAACACCATAGATGCACCACATGGTGAGAAATTTAGCTAAATCAACCCCTTTGGCAACATATCCTAAGTTTGGGATTCTAACATGACTAATTATATTAGTGTCATCATGTATGATGCCTATATTGGAGATTTAAAATTGGATTTATGTCAATAGTGAAGTCCAAATCCCTTTTGGGAGGTAAGATTGGTAACTCCTTCAGAAAAAAATTATGAAATTAGTAAAAGGAGGGATAGTCATTGATATTAGGTTATCTAGGTTCTTTTATTCATCAACCTTGATCAAGAACACCTGATATGCCTATCACTGAGATTTATTTAATTGGATAGCTGAAATTTTCCTTAAATTTCATCTTTCTCTTTTCACCTTGGATTTGAGACTTAGTTGCCTAATTATATAGGCACTCAAATTTATTAAAAAAATTGTTTAACCTTTAATTGTGATTGGAATTCTAATACACTACTAGGATCACATCATATGATCCTAGTGGTTCTGCACACAATTATACTATTATGATGAATTTATGTAGTCTTACCTCTGCCTCTATAAGACATTTATCCACCTTGACCTTAAATTCATTCATGTATTGTATCGACAAAGCATTTATCATGTGACAAACCTTCCCTAGTATTTTTATTAGAATATAAGAAGAGATAAAACATTCAAGGAGTCTAATATATATTAAAATTGAAACATGATGTCTAGACAAGGTACCTGATATCTTGATGGGGGAGGGTTAGAATTCGACTTGACAATTATTGATAGCTACATGTATGCATTGATGAAACATTTACTATTCTCATGTAGAAGGATTCTTATACTTGTTTCCTACCTACCACTAAGGTTATTCTTTGGCATAATAGTTACCTCTACATTTTAAACATCCACTAGGTGGTCCCTTCATTTTAGGCTGATTGGTTTCATTGGATCCTTCCCTAAAACCCATTGTTATATTTCTTATTCAAATGTGCATTTTCATTGTTGAATTTTAATTATAATTTTTATTCTTTTTTAATGTGGGTTTAGGAACACCAAACCTATTTCATAACTTATCCTTTACTTCTACATGGGTTTTGATCTTTTTCTCATGTTAGATGACATTTCTTAAAAATGTGATCCGTTATCTTTGGTCCATGGAAATCAAATACACAACCAATATGAGGTATTATCCCCATGATGAATTTATTGATTTTAAAGCATTTATTACTTTGGTATTAGGGAATGTATTTTAAGAACCTGGTGAATTATTCCTAGTATTCAATTATTAATAATTCATCATGACTCAGATTTTGAAAATAACTCAACTTCTGATCATAGTATAACTATGACAACCGTTGATCCCTAAAAGAATCCACAAATTACTCTTAAGTGGGAAATGTAGCGTCAAGACCCATTTCTAGTCTATTGTTTCCCCACTAAGTTGTTTATTCTCCAACAAGTTACTAATATCCACACATATCATTGGTTATCTTAGAGTAATCTTAAATCTTGAAATATTTATCCATCTCCCAAAGCCAAGATTTATCTCTATCACCCAACATTATTCCATTGAGATTGAGTGGGTTTACCTTTTTCATATCCCTTGTAAGTTCTAAAGCTTCTTGAACCCTTACAACTTGTTATTCCTCAATATGCTTCAGTCCCCAAGGATATTACTCATCAACCTATTGCTCCTCTTCCTTATCTTTCCCACAAACTTCCTACTCTAGGGTGGCTATTATGTCCCATGTTTTATTTAGGACTAAGGATTTGTTTAAGATTTTTAGGTTGTTCAACTACTAAATGATTAGATTAATGATGGTAATATTTATTGGAATTTATGTATATAATAATATTCATGAATGGCATACGTATCTTCTTAGAAGAGAAATGAAAAATCCAAATTGATGACTCATTAGATCCAAGTGTTTTAACTCTGCTATGATTAAAAATATTAAGACCCTTGTGGATAATCATAAAATTACTCCACTTTATTTTTATTGCTATTTTTTGTTAACATCATATTACTACAATTATTAATAATTATAATTATTAGTGTGATTTATTGCATTATTCAGTCACATAAATACAATTCTATTGGTATAATTTGAAACATTTTATAAAGTAGAATTCATTATGCATAATATGCAACAAGAAGTAATAATAACTCATGTGGAGGTACATGCAAGGCATATATGACGTATAGATTAAGTAATAATCCAACTGTAACCAAGAATAGTATATTAATACAAAGTAATGAATGAATCCATTGTTTTAAATTCATAAAATGAATGCTTATAAAAGTTGCAGCCTCAACTATCATAACATAATGTTATAAATTTAGCAAATTACACAATACATCACTACAACTAATATCCATGAGTATGTATATGAACTAAACGTATAAACTAAACTAAATTTAGTTTTGCATGGTGGGAGATAACATCATCTAGGTGTTTGTCCTCTAACCACATAATGATGGTACCCTACACATCTCCCCACTGGGAGTGTCCCTTCCCTTCACAAGAGGACATATAAAAATGATATGAACCTTAATAAGTGATCCAAAATAGTGTTTTTTAGATTCCCATTCACATGTATTAACCATACTAACCATGGATAAATTTTCTATCAATATGAAATCACAAACATGTACAAAATATAGAATATATATTTGGAAAAAAAAAATTCTAAAAATATAACATTACTCTGAACAAATTTTTCATTATAGTAATAAACAATTTGTTCAGTCAAAGCCACACACACTAATACTCATTGCTATGTATGTCATCTTATACGATAACTGATAATGATTACTATTGTGTGAAGATATTCCTATTCTTCTCATTATCGTTAATCATATAAAATGATGTACCATTAGATTTTATAAAAATAAACATGCATAAGAACACATTCCAAACATTTTAAATAATTATAGTGTATTATATATAGGTCTATTCCAAATTTCAACATTATAAATGTGATTAATAAAAGGTAAATATCCATAAAATAATATTCTATTATTTTTATGCAACATGCATTCACTTGAGAATTCACACGTCATAACTTCAAGATATATTAAATGATAACCTTAATGCACACAAGTGACAAATCTTTAATATGTAAGCACATTCACAATTAGTTCAACCATCAATCTTTTATAATAGTAACACAATGATGCCAATCCAAGAAACATAGATAAATTCCTTTGATTATTCCTTATTAGCTATCATGCAATATACTATTGCTTCTAACTCATATAAGGATCATACACGCTATGTTTTATGGCTAAACTTTAACATCTATAAATCTCACGATTAATTTATGTAATACTTGTGATTTTCTATTTGTAACAACTCATTCTTTAGCTAATTATTATTTAGTGTTTTATGAAAAACTACATATGACTCTTAAAGCCATCCATATTATGACTTCTCAAGGGACACTATATCCCTTCAATGAGGTCTTATGAGAGATTAAATTCTAAAACAATGTATGAGTAGGAAATGTACAATCTATTAAGTGTATGTTATTTCATATATCCTCCTTATCTACAATTTTCAAAGTTCTTAGTTGTTGAAATAAGCTTTATTCTTTTACTCATGTAAATATAATTGTAGGATTTACTCACCATACAACAAGCAAGCAAGGATTATCTAATTTATTTTTAGATGGCCAACATTCAATCAAGGCCATTCTTCTTTAACACCAAAAAATTTATTTAAATTTATTTAATTCATGATATCCTAATATTAACCTTTTATTATTGACCTATATACTTTTATGTTTGGTAATCAGATAAGTATAGAAGAGGTCATTCTAAATAACCTTCTATAGAAGATTACAATGTTTTACTAAAAACTTTTAAAGCTGTGAGTTACTTAAAACTATGGTGATCATATCCAAGACATAAATTAGAAAATTAGGCTTAGCAAAATGAACAAGCCTAAGATTTTGGACAGCCTAAATGTAAACACAAAAGACGTACAACCAAGTATAAGAAATTGGAAATGTAGCTATAATAATATACAACCTATGGCACAATTATTTATACGATAGGATTTTCAAATTTTTCTTAATGTTAATAATAGTTGTTTATTTGTTTTTTCCATGAAATATATTAATAATAACAAGTGTTGTTTTTATCTTGCAGGGTTATGAATTCAAGACACAGGCTCTAGTTATTATCTTATGGTGAAAGAGGTCAAATTTTAGGCCTATAGGTAGTTGTTTGCAGCCATATAAAGGTCTAAAATTAGACATGGAAACACCTATATATGACACCATAATACTCTTAAAATAATAAATAAGTTTTGAAACTATTAAAAAACATCTAGCATTTTATAACTTTCTATATGAAGTAATTGTTCTATTTTTTAGGAATAGAACTAAGTCTTATATGCCTTCATTATGGCATTATGGGTAAGGGAAAACCCTTACCCCAGGTTTGTAATGTGGTTCCAAATAAATATATGTAAAATAAATTGAATAAAGGTAAGAAACATATATTTCTAACATTCTATTAAAATAAATTTCAAGATTTATCAATTATTATTTTTATAAAAATAAATTAGAAAATTGGACAAGATTCACTAATTTAAAACCCCAAGAGAAGATTTAACCATTATTCCTTATCTCATCATAATAAGGTTTGATATTAATTTTAATAACAAGGTTTAAAACAAAGAAACACTCATCAAACATATTTATCTTGTTTTGAAACCAAACCTAAATAAAAAATAATGCATTACTTGTCTATTACAATGAACAAAAACTATGATCCTTCTCCCAAGCCACTCCATTTCTTCTTCTTTATACCAAATATGTTATGCCTAAAATTTAAAAAAAAAACCATTCTTTTTATTCGACATCCACCAACTCACCCCCATTATTATATTATGACCCATTTTATTCCTTTGGCAGTTCGTCATTGTCATGGATGCCATGAATCAAGACAAGGACTTTCCTTGCTCTACCCAAGTGAGAATGTAAAGGTTTTTTCCCTTTGAATTTCTCCTAACTTGCCTCCATTCTATTTCCCTAAAATAATGTTGTTTAATAAAAAACCAATCCTAATCACCTTTTTACTTTTTCCAGCATTAATAATATTTTAATCATTCCCAATGCTTTTTAGAGGCAAGTATTTTACTCTATGTAATTTATTTTTAGCAAAATTTTTAACTTTTTAATGCATGCCATTATGTCTTTAAGGATTTAATAATCCCCCCTAGGGCCATGAGTTTTAGAAATTCTCTCAACTGTTATTCATACTAATATAATTTCATAAACAGGAATCTGAAGATGTAGCAAGCAAAGGCCATACCAAAAAAAAAAGTATTATGCATGATTTATTAACTAAGGTGTTGAATGAAATAATTTTACCATTCTCATAGTTTAAATTCACTAGACAAGTTGATGAAAAAAACATTATTATTAATAGACTCAACAAATAATTCAAATAGTCACAAAGAACAAAAAAAATTAGCAAAGTAATTATAATGAATATGACTAGATAACGAAATACTAGGTAAACAAAACATAATTCAACATGTATGATTGTTATATATTTACCTCTTTATACACATAATTGTTATCATCTACCACTCTGTCCCCTATACAAAGTAATATTTTTCCCTTTTAAAAATATGATTGAGTTGAATAGAACTTCATTATGTATCTGTAGGTAAGACCGAACCCTTATCCCAAGCCTATAATGAGGGTTATATATATAATGAATAAAATAAAAAGGAAGAAACACATATTTATAATATCCTATTGAAATAAACACCAAGCCTTATCAATCATAGTTTTTAGAAAAATAAAAGAAAAATATTGGACAAGATTTAGTAATTTAAGACACTAAGAGAAGACCCCAACCACTATTCCTTGTCTCATCATATTATTTTACCAATAAGGTTTAAAAAGAAACAAAATTCATAAAACATATTTATCTTATTTTAAAAATAGACCTAAATAAAAAACAATGTGTTACTTCTTTGTTATAAGAAATAAATAATGAACCCAAAAATTATCAAGACAAATAAATTATTAATATGTCAAGATCTTGAAAAAATACTCAAAATTGATTCATATTGAATGAATTGAAATAATTACAAATTCAAACCATGATTAAATAAGCCTCAACTCAAAATTTAGAGTTGACATGCAAAAATTCAAAAAAATTAAAATGTAAAAAAAACATCTATTTTCAGCAGCCATTATTTATAGAAAGTTTCACATACAAGTGTGCAAGGCTCTAAAAATATACTGAAATACTCCAAACACTATAATTAGCCTATGAGATGAAATTCAAGTGAAGTTGACATCCAGTTTTAAAAATATACAATTTCTAAAAATAAAAAATTCTTAAAAATATTATTATACATTAATTTTGGACCCTCAGATAATCACGTATGGCATCCAAAAACTATAAAAATAAACTCTAAGAAGATAGAGAAGCTTAGAGTATCATCAAAATATTTTAAATGATCTTTTTGGCACATGGAAGAGCTCAAATAGAGTTGCAGGTCAAAAGTTATGGCCTCCGAAAGATCGACCTATTTTTTATACATTATTCTTTTCCAGTTGAAAACAACTCTGCTCCTATGAGTTGCCCTAATTATACTGCTATCAAATGTCTTTATAAATCTTCTTCAACTCCCATTTTATAATCAAAGTATTGTCTTCTTGCTGAAATCCTTCCTACTGCACCATATACCTATTATATCTCTCTTGCTTTGTGCTCACTCTTTTCATATCCAAACCTGCACTCTATTTTCCTTCTTCTTCTTTGGAACCTGATGCACCCAACTTACTTCTTCATCTTCTCTATCTTATATATGGAATTCATATAAATGTAAAAAATTAAATATTGGATTTATATCAAAATTTTGTGGTAAACTCACCTCATAAGCATTCCCATTGATTTTATTCACAATACTTCATGGTTTAATTTCTTGTACTTCAACTTGTTTTATATGCCTTTAATAATTTTTTTTTCTTAAAGTAAACCATTACCAACTCTCTTTCTTCAAATACCTTAGATCTTCTTCTGACATATGTTAATGCTTTATATTTCTCATTACTTTCTTGCAACTTCCTTCTTAATCCTTCTGAAAACTACTGCATATGATTTGAAAATGCTTTTACATCATCACTAATTTTATCTGTAATTGGTAATTATATCAAATCTAAGCACCCATAAGATTTATCCTATAAACAATTTAAAATATGAATTTTTTTTTAATCTATTAATTGAATTGTTATATGCAAACTTAGCTTGTGGTAAAGCCAAGTCCCATTGCTTGGGCTTCTCTCCCACTATGCATCTTAATAAATCTTCCAAAATCCTATTCAAAACTTCTATCTATTGATCTATTTGTGGTTGATAAGAAATACTAAATTTTATCTTAATAGCCATCTTCTTCCATAAAGTTCTCCAAAAATGACTTAGAAATTTCATGTCCCTATCTAAGATAATAGTTTTTGGAACACCTTGCAATCTCTCAATATCTTTAAAAAATAATTCAGTAACTCTAGTGGCATTATTGGTTTTATTACATTCAATAAAATGAACCATTTTAAAAAATATGTCTACAACAACAAAATTGAATCGTTACCTCTCTGTGTGTTTGGCAACCCCAACACAAAATTTATACTCAAATCTGTCAATGGTCCTCTTGGAACTGGTAATGGCATGTATAGTCCAATGTTTTATGCATGTCCTTTATCCACCTAACATATTATGCACCTTGAAACATACCTTGTCACATCTCTCTTCATCTTTGGCCAAAATTATTTTTCTTCCACCAAAGCTATTGTCTTCATCTTACCAAAATATATAGCCAAACCACCATTATGTAAGTCTCTCATTATATTATCTCATAGAGATCTAATTCAAATTCATAATTGTTTCCCTTTGAATAAATAAACTCCTTGTATAATATACTCATGAATAATATATATCCCACCTGTTAATGGATTCTTGCACTGTTAAACTATCTTTCCAAAATATGGATCAGTATCATATAATTTTTTGATAACTTTAAATCCAACTAATTCACTCAACATATTAGTTAATAATGCTACTCTCATGATCAATGCATGAACTACTTGATTCTATTTTCTTGATTTATGCTTCAACACAAAAAAATGCTCCTACAAGAAAGAAACCCACTTTACATGCCTACTCTTTAACTTCTTTTTGTGTATTTATATGCTTCAAAGCCTCATGATCTATAAATAGTATAAACTCCTTAGGCACCAAGTAATGTCTTCAATGTCTTAATGCTTGTACAATTACATAAAGTTCAACATCATAAGTAGAATACTTTGTTCTTACCTCATTTAATTTTTCTCTGAAATATGCTCTTGGTTTTCCTTCTTGACTTAGCACATCACCAA
Source organism: Torreya grandis (assembly GCA_037957365.1). NCBI lineage: Eukaryota > Viridiplantae > Streptophyta > Pinopsida > Cupressales > Taxaceae > Torreya > Torreya grandis. Next base: position 1,844,856 of record JARHVA010000630.1, on the reverse strand, counting down.
TTCCCACAAATGAAGCATCACAATCAACCTCAAACACTTTGCTAAAATTTGATATGCTAAAATTGATCTTTATGTAATTCTATAAAAAGTTGTTAAACAATGGAAACTTCTTACTTTTATAATGTTTTTTAGAATAGGCCACTCAACAATTATCTTTATCTTTTCTTCATCTATTTTCAGACCATCTAATTAAACTATAAATCCCAAAAATACCAAACTATTCAGAATAACCCTGCACTTCTTTAAATTTACATACAACTTTTCTTTTCTTAACAAATCCATTACCATTCTCAAATGCTACAAGTGCTCTTATTTAGTCTTACTGAATATCAAAATAAACAACTAAAAACTTATAATATATTATCATAGCACTATATTATCACCCTCATAAATGTGCTAGATGCATTAGATAATTCAAAAGGTTTCACCATCCACTCATATAAGCTATCCCTAGTCTTGAATTTAATTTTTCACTCATCTCTTTCACAAATTTGAATTTGATAATAACGACTTCTTAAGTCAATCTTGGTAAAATATTTTACTCCTACAAGCACATCCATTATATCATCTAAACGAGGTATTCAAAACCTATAAGTTATTGTAATTTTGTTAAAATCTCTATCATCCACACACATTCTTCATCCTCCATCTTTCTTTGGAGTTAGAAATGTTGGTGTTGCATATGGACTCATAATATCCATTATCACCTTCTTTCTTACCAATTCAGTAACCTATCTATTTAATTTTACACGTTCTATTGGACTCATCTTATAAGTTGTTTGATTGGGTAGAGCTAACCCTAGAATCAAATCAATGTGATTCTGAATATCTCTATTCAATGGTAAACCATATGGTAACTCATCAAGCATAACATCTACATATTATTTCAATACTCTTACTACTTCTATCGGTATTGACACCATTTTTGCATCTTCATTCTTTAATACTAATACATAACACCCTACCACCTTCATATGTTTGATACATTCTTTAGTAGAGAGCATGTTTTTTGTATTCTCTTCCTCTTTAAGGGGTAATAAAACTACCTTTGTACCAACTTTTTAAAAAGTGTATATTTTTTTGCTTTATCATGAATTACTTTCCTCTTAAATTTCCATGGTCTCTCTAATAACACATGGCATGCATCCATCGAAATAACACCACACCGTATTTCATCATTATAAGTTTTTCTTATAAAAAACTTGGTTAATCATCTTTTATCTACTATAATTTCATTCCCTTTCTTAAACCATAAAATCTAAAAAGAATCAGGATGCTTTTAACATTACAAATTTAATTTCTCTATCATTTCTTTAGAAACCACATTTTCACAACTACCACCATCTATAATTACTTTGCATACCTTTCCACCCAAAGTACATCTCGTTCAAAACATATTTGATCATAATCATGCATCACCACTCTCTTTATTCTGTACTTGTTCCTTCTTTGGAGCGATTTTGGTTCTTCTCATCATTAGATTCTTTCAAACATCTACTGGTGCAATTTTAGTATTCTGCTCTTCTATTTCAATCTCAACTAGATTTACTTTTGGGTGATCTTCTTGCCTCCTTTCTTGATCTTGACAGTGTGGACATTTAAATACTTTGTGTCCTTCTTATCCACATTTATAATAAACATAATATCTACATTGATTCAAAAATCATTCTCTAGCACCACCATAACCTCATCCTTTTTGAAATCCTCTTCTTCTTTATTGGTAGTGAAACCATTGCCTATTATCATCTTGCCTTTCTACATCACATGATGATTCAATTTTATTAGTATTATACCCACCTCTAGTGGTATTAAACCCACTCATCCCATATATGGAGGGGATCCACTTTTTCTTAGACTAAGAGATGTTATTCTGAAATTCTATCTATTTTGTTTTTCTTCTATCTTCAAAGCTAATTGATAAACCTCCTCCATGCAAAGTATTCTATGCATGCTTAATACATCTTAAATAGAAAATTTCAAACTATTTACATACCTTGCGGCCATTTTCTCTTATTTTTCAGCATGATCCACTTATATGGAAAGATTATAAAATTTATCTGTATGCTCTTGTATACTATGATATTTTTCCTTTAAATTTTAGAATCTTCTGTATAAGAGTTGTGCATAATCCATAGGAAGAAATTTCTACCTCAGCTTTTCCTCCATCTTTTTTCATGAATTAATATTATCTTTAATTTTTCTCTCTCTTTTTTTGTAGGTGATCCCACCAAATCATTACATGACCTTTCAATTTCATGCATGCAAACTTTACCTTCTTGTTTTCTCTCATAGTCTTCAACACAAAGAACTTCTCTATGTTATTTATCCAATCTATCAACTTCTCTGGTTTTAAACTGTCTCTATAATATAGAACATCAAATTTAATTCCTTCATTTCTTCCTTATAAATCTTGAACCATCCTCTCTTCCATCGATGGTGGCTTCTCTTATTTTTCTTCTTCTTGCTAAATTTCTCCATCATGGTTTGTGTCTTCCTCATCACCACCTTCTGTTCTCGGTGATTGGTGATAACCTCAGTTAATTATTGAACTTACCTATGTAGATATTGTATAGTCTAGTTTTTTTTTTGCAATACCTCATCTTCCTCTCACCATGTCTTTCTCTTTCAATATTCAAACTTGCTTTGATACCAAATAATGAACCCAAAAAATTAAGATCTTAAAATAATACTCATAATTGATTCGTATTGAATGACTTGAAATAATTACAAACCCAGACCATGATTAAATAAGCCTCAACTTAAAATTTAGAGTTGACATGAAAAAATATAAAAAAACTAAAATTGAAAAAAATGTCTAGTTTTAGCACCTGCTATTTATAGTAAGTTTCACATGTAAGTGCACATAGCTCTAAAAATATCTCAAAACACTCTAAACAATATAATTAACCTATGGGATGAAATTCAACTAAAGTTCATGCCCTGTTCTAAAAATAGATAATTTTTAAAAACAAAAAATTCACAAAAAAATATTAAATGTCAATTTTGAACTCTTAAATGATCACGCATGGCCTCCAAAAAATATTGAAATCAAGTCTAAGTGGATAGAGATCCTTAGGACAACATAATTTTTTTTTAGATGGTCATTTTAGCATATAGAAGAGCTCAAACAGAGCTACAAGTCAAAAGTTATGGCCTCCAAAAGATTGGCATAATTTTTCTACATCAATAAAGGTCTTGATCCTTCTCCTAAGCTACACTCTTCCTTCTTCTTTCTTTTAAAATTGTTGTCCTAAGGTCTTGATCCTTCTCCTAAGCTACGCTCTTCCTTCTTTCTTTTAAAATTGTTGTCGTTACGCTGAAAACTCTTCAATCATTTTTATTTTCCATCCTCCTACTGACCCCCATTATTGTATTTCACCTAAATTTACTCCATGGATAGTTCATCATTGTCATACATGCCACAAATAGAGACATGGGATCTCCTTGCTCTTCCCAAGAAATAATGTGTAGGGTTTATCACTTAAACACCTCCCAACACTCCTCCGTTCTATTTCTCAAAGAATTGTGTTCAAGTGAAATTTAAATTTAATTCTCTTTTTTACTTTTTCCAACATTAATAATATTTTAATCATTCCCAATGATGTATAAAGTCTTTTACTCCATACATTTTATTTTTATCAAATTTTAACTTTTCATTTGTATGTCATTATGTCCTAAGGGTTTAATAATATCCCTTGGGGCCCTTCTCTCAATTATTAATAATACTAACATAAGTTCATACATGGGGGTTTGAAGATGTGACAAGTAACTGCCATACCAAACAAATAGTATTATGCACACTTTACTAATTAGGGTGTTAGAATGAATGAATGTGACCATTTTTATACCTTAAATTCACTTGAAAATCCAATTCAAAGAAACATTATTATTAATACATTCAACAAGAAATTCACATAGTCAAAAAGATCATCAAATAGTACCAAACTAATTATGTATGAATATAAGTAGACAATGACATATAGGCAAACAAAACATCATTCAATAAACATAGTGCCAGAATAGGCTAGTAGATGATCTTTTGGTAGAGTGGGCACACAAATATTCTACAATAATGATGACCTTATCTACATTTAGAAACATGCAAGAGGATGTGCAATAATTTCCTTCTGTATTAAATGTCTTGCTTACCAGTTATCTGCTCTGCAATGCTTTGCTCTGATCTTCTCAATTACAATATCATGGTGAAGAGGAATATAAAGGATTAAGTTGAATTAATTAACTATAAAACTCATAGTTAAACTGAGTGTAACTTACTATGGAACTCATAAGAGAACTCACAGTGGCATTCAGTTCAACTCTAGGTGGAACTGACCATCCCACCCACTTAACCTCTTATCATATTTAAGTTAAAGCTACAAGTGTATGAATTATCCATTTAATAAGTAAATGGAATAATTAATATCCTACACCAACACATAGTGAGTGTGATTATTCTATTTTTCTCTCTTTCTACTCGTATTTACCATCATTTACTATAATATTCATGCATTTTGTCATCAAGACACATTTTATCAAATCCACCTCAACAAAAAATAGGTAGTTAATTTGGGTAAGGTAAAGAAAGAAACATAATAAATACATCATTTAAACTATCATTAAATATTGTTGTATAAAATAGATATTTGTACATCTATACATACAAATATCATCATAAAATACCCATATGATGAATTAGAAATGAAATCAAACAAACAAAATATCCCTGATCACACTTATTTATTGACTCTATCAATTAGTCTCATATTTGTTTAAAATGGTTGTTTGTTTATATGGAGTGGAATGAGATTTAACAAATGATTTGGAATGTCAATTGAACTATTTTTAATAGTAACGTATTCGAAACATTTGTGGCTTGATCATTTAAATTAATCAATTACAATTTATTTTTAAAAAAAATGAGATAAATATCAATTTGAAACTAAAAGGGAGTAAAAATTTATTAAAAGCGCCCGAGAATGCGAGAGTTACAACCCCATGTCCTACTCAAGAAGTTGAGCCAAGGTAAGGGATAAATTAATAGGAAGCATGTTCTGATCATGAATACACCAATTTGGCCCATTCTTCGAGGCCCATTTCGCTAAACCGTCAACAACTCCATTCCACTCACGGGGAATATGAGCAAAGGAGATCATCACAAAAGACATACTAATCTGGTGAATTTGCTTAATCACTGAGGCTAGCTGCCACTCAACATTGACAAGATTGGAGTTATTTGGCAAATTTATAATTACTTACGAGTCAGACTCATAATTGATACTGAGATAGCCTTATTGACAGGAAATTTGAAGCGCCTGTAGGAGCGCCATAGCCTCCATCAGATTATTTGTGTGGTGGCCCTTATAAATGGAGAACATGAAACAAATTGCTCTAGTATTATCTCTGCCAAGACCGCTAATCCCAGCATCACCGAGATTGGCTTTAGAGGATCCATCAACATTTATTTTAATACATCCATCAACAGGAGGTATCCAGTGCCCTAGACGGCTAATCGGATGCACCCGCTGCTTGGGCCTATGTGTGGGACACACCTATAAAAAATGAGAAGTAGCAAAGGGAGAAATAGGGGAGAGCTGAGTTAGGATCTTGACATCAGCTAGGTCCATGACTGTAGTAGTGTCAAAATTGGTGTGAAGAGTCTCCAAAATAAAATTAAGAATTTTCAACCATAATTCACTGAAACCAAGACAACACTCTTGAAAAATACTTATGTTTCTCTCTATCCAAATATTCCATAGGATAAAGGCAAGACCAATAGCCCACACAGTCTGTATAATAGACGCCTTGGTAGACGGTCGGCCCAGGTGCTACAAAAATTCTGCTAAGGAGGACATGTGCTAGTAGGGGCAGTCCCAAGCATCCCACCACAGATGCCACAATCTCCTTGCAAAGGAGCACTGGAAGAAGAGGTGCATCCCATTCTGCTCACTGCTTCAGTAGAGAAAGCAAATAGACGGACCCTGAAAGCCTCTTTTGCAAAGATTATCCCAAGTTAAATAGCGGTTGTAGGTGAGGGTCCAGAGAAAGAAGTTGCATTTCGGCCAAGAAGCAGCGTTCTAAATTTTCTTTCCCCATAAAAAATCCACTTCACCAAAAGATTTCTTTGTGAGCTCCAAATAACTAGAAGATACAGAGTACTTCCCATTGGAGTCTCCTCCCTAAGCCAGGATATCACTCTCTTGCAAGGAGCTACAACCTCTAGCAACAAGGATCTGAGATAACTTTTGCCTGTTCTCCACAGTCCCTCTAGGCAGCCAATCTGACACATTCTTCCATCTATAAGCAATAGTAGTCCCCAGATTATAAGATTCTTTGTAATGCTCCACTATGTTCTAGCCAACAGAAAGAAGAGAATCACATAGGGGCTGCAGCTGGGGATGAGAGGAAAGGAGGGGAGGAGCCCCGTTCCATGAATCTTCCCAAAAAAGTGCCTCAGAACCCCTGTTGCAGATCCAAAAGAGACCGAATTGCACCAAATGAGCGCCAAGTTTGAGAGTGTTCCAAACCATAGAGCCTCTTCCCACAATAGGCAACCTAGGAATCTCAGAGGGATTAACTCCTGGGAAATACTTTGAAGACAAGATGCGCGCCCAGAGGTGGGATTGGTTAGTTCACCAATGCCAATATAGTTTAGCAGCGAGGGCTTGGCTAGCCAAAATAGTAGACCTCAACCAAAGACTGCCATCCTTCTTAGGTCTACAGACCGTATTCCAGTTAACAAGACTCCACTTAGAATTCCTAAGATTGTCGTTCCAAAGGAATTGTCGAGAAAGAGCATCATATTCTCTAAGAAAAGACATCAGAGCTACCTAGACCATACTGCGATAAATGGACAATGCTTGAATCACCGATTGCAGAAGGGGCACTCTCCCTGTAGTCGTGAGCCAATGGTGGGTCCAATGATTCACTCTCTGCCTCAATTTCTCTAGCACATTCTGCAAAAAAAGCTTGGGCTATCTCCCCACGACTATGGGAATCCCCAAGTAAGTTATCGGAAGCAGCTGCCTCTGAAATCGTAGGATAGTGGCAATCCTTTGCTGGATAGCATCAGGAGTATTAAAGAAAAAAATGGATGATTTGAGCTCATTGATTTTCTATCCAGAAACTGCTAAGTAGGTATCCAGGGTACTTCAAAAAGCTTGCGCTTCCCTAATCCAAGCTTTCCCAGCCAGAATGGTGTCATCCACAAATTGGAGATGATTCAGCTTATCTATCCCATTCCTCCACTGCCACCCCTGAATCAAGTTTTGGGAAGCCCAAAACATAATAAGATGGCCAAGTTCCTCAGCAAGAATAATGAATAAGAAAGGAGATATTGGATCACCTTGGCGAAGCCCTCTAGAGGCACCGAAAAGCCTGGATGGCGCCCCATTAGTGAGAACTGAGTAAGAGGGCATAGTAACACAACTAAGAACCCAGCTTACCTAGTCCTAGCTGAAGCCAAATGCCAGGAGGATCTTTTGCAAGAATCTCCAATATGCCTTGTCATAAGCCTTAGCCAAGTCAAGCTTTATAAACATAGCCCTCTCTTGAGAAATGTACATAGAGTGGATTACTTCGGAAGCAATCACCACTCCATCAAGAATTTGCTTTCCCACCACAAAGCCCCCCTACTCCTCTGAGATGACAACTGGGAGCCAGACTTTGAGCCGCTCTGCAATAAGTTTGGTGACAATTTTATAAACCATGTTGCAGAGTGCAATGGGCCTGAAATGATCCATCTGGTTAGCGTGCTCCTTTTTCAGAATCAGAACCAGGAAGGTTGCATTAAGCACTCTAAGCATTTCTTTGTTGAAGTAAGACTCCTTGATCACTTCCACTAAGTCCTGACTGATAATATCCCAGAAATCCTAAAAAAATTCAGCAAGAAACCCATCTGGGCCTGGCGCTTTACCTCTGCACATACTAAACACCACTGTTTCAACTTGTGATTTATCAATCAGTTTCAAAAGTGCTTCATTCATTTCCAGTGTGATCAGGGGGGAATGCAGGCCAAAAGTACATTTTCTTCTAGATAAGTAGTAGGAGGAATGCCAAAAAGTAACTCAAAATAATGTCGAACTACTTCCTGAGATATAGCAGCTGAGGAAGTTACACTGGTACCATCCACGAAAACAAGAGAAGATAAGTAGTTCTTGTTACACCATGCTTGGACTGACTTATGAAAGAATGTTGTGTTCCTATCACCCTCTTGGAGCCAGTCAATACGGGCTTTCTGCTTCCAAAAACTTTCTTCCCATAGTTCCCATTCTGTAAGTTGATTCAAAGCCAAAAATTTTGCCTTGCGAAGGTCTTCGGTCAAACTGGATTCAAGAATCTATCTAGTACAAATGTCCAACCTCTCTTGCGCCCTTTTCTTCATGACATGGAGATTACCGAAATTATTTCTATTCCAGACCTACAGCTTTCGCTTTACATACTGAAGCTTTTTAGCAAAAGAAAACATGGCTATGCCATAAGCTAGCCCTCCTTGCCTCCACCAATGCAACATAAGGCAATGGAGAGAAGAATCTCTAAGCCAAATTAGCTGAAACTTAAACAGAGGTTTCTTGGGCCCGGAAATAAAATTGGATGTGAGCTTAATTGGCCAGTGATCGGAGCCCTTCCAGTCTAGAATTTTGGAAGCCAGGGAAAAAGCACCAGATAGCCAAAAAAAAGAAACTAAGAATCTATCTAAGCGCTTAGAAATAACATCCTTACCTGATCTTCTGTTGTTCTAGGTGAAGAGGCCATTGATGGGTTTAACATCCGCCAAGTGCAGGCGATCGATATTATGTCTAAGAAGCTCAGATGAGGGGTCTAAACGTGCATGCCGACCTCTGTTCTCCTCCAAGCTAAGAATAGCATTAAAATCTCCATCCAAGATACATGGCAGGTAAGGAAAATAGCTCCGCACAAGCTGTAAATGTTCCCAAATCTTGAGTTGTCTAGCGAAAGCTCTAAACGCATAAACATTGGTAACCAAGATCAACTCTCCAGTCTCAGGAGAGGAAGCAATCATGGAGAGGGCCAATAAACTAGCCACCCACTGAATTGGCGTGATCTTTCCCGGGTCCCAACATATTGCCAAACCCCCAGCACTACTTAAGACGCCCACACGCTGGCATTGTCTGCAGGCCCAAAATTTTGACATACAACTGAACATATCATCAACAGAGAGCTTGGTCTCCTAAATACAAAGGATGTTCGGAGAGTGCTCTGCAACCAAACACTACATAGCTCTTTGTTTGGGGATACTATGCAGTCCCCTTACATTCCATGATAACACTATCATTGGGTGGAATGGGTGAAGTATTCATCCAGGGTCTTAACCACCCCTGACTCAACCAAACAATCCCCTGTGTGTTTGATCTTCTCATGATCCTTTTAGCATCCCGCTTTATAAGGAGTGGCAATGGAGACTTTCTTGAATGGTCTCTGCATTTAACCCAACGCAGACATCGATCCCTTATCTTTCCCAGAGACATTCGTGTCTTTAACCAAGTCTGCCCAATTGAAATCCTTATCCTGTTGAGCTGGATGAACTACCAACGCCCCTTCTTCTGAAGTAGCCTCAATTTCCTGGTTCTGCTGGATCACCATGTCTTGGGACTCAATGAGGAGAGAGCACTTATCTTCACACGCTCAAGGTCCTCCCACCTCATCAGGTGGAATGCCATCCTCAATGGCCATGATATCCAAGGTTTCAAAACAATTGAAACCCACCTCCAGAAACCGGTCCTGATTCCTGCATTTTTTTCCCCTTCCTTTCACACGATGACAGACTTGGGTGAAGCCTTCATTGTTAGGGCCATTAATTTCAGGTGGGCCATGAGCCACATTAGCCAGATTTAATTGGGGTTTTCCTTTTGATGCATTACCAAGCATGTGACTTGATGAGTCCATCTCGGTCGTAAAACCTGTATCTTTACTGCCATTGGGTTCTACTCCATTGCCTCTCGCAGCCTGGGGGCATTGACGATGCAAGTGGCCATAGAGATGACATTCTACATCAAAACGAAATGGCTTCATAATCGATTTGTTGGACCCAGGATGTAACCCCCAGGCAAATTTCCATAGAATCAGATAATGGATTATTTAAATCCATCTCCACACAAATTCGGGCATAGGTGATGAACTTTTTGTCTAGCGATTGATTGGCTATGGCTATTGGTGAACCTAGTAATGCAGCTATTTGACGGAGAATGTCCTCTCTCCGAAATTCCAGGGGGAGTCTCGGAAGATGGACCCACACAGGCACGCGGGTTGGCAGATCCTCCACCGAATTAAACCCTGCATGCCAAGGTTTGATAAACAGTCTAATTCGATCAAAGAAGTAGGGTCCTCCTTCAAAAATTTGGTTCCTGTCAGATACAGAGGAGAAATTTACCAAAAAATAACTATTTCCTGCCAACATTAAATATAGATCACCCTCTACCTGCCAGGTATGGCGCAACCAGGCTTCAAAGGCCGACTGGGATATTCGTAAACCCATAAACTTGCAAATCAGGGTATGAGAAGATAAATAGTCCACATCCTCCTTAACAGTTTCTGAAGGGATCACCAGTACCAGCCTGTCATGGCTTCGAGGAAAGCAGCCGTTTACCTTTGAGATCTTGGGTCAGTCACTAGAATAAAAAAATGTCTGCCCCTGGGGAGCCTCTTCCTGCCTTCGACGCACTTCACCGGAGCCCTTACCAGGGCCGACACTCTCCTTCCCACCACTCGCAGCCATCGCCCTCCGAGATAAATATCAATTATCTAAAAGTCAAAAATTACATTTTTTATTATGTTTTTATATTTTAAGAATTCTCGTAATTTATATTTTTATATTTAAATATAAAACTGAATTTCAAGTCAACCTTTAAAATTATTTATGCATGTAGAAAGTAAGAGATAATTATTAAACCTATTTGAACATGTATTCAAATATTTCTTAAAATTAATAACTTCTAAAAATAACAAATTCTATTTCCTAAAACTAATTTATTCTAAAAATAATTTGTTCAATTGATTCTAAATAAATTACTTTCCTTTAGAAAAAGGGGAAAACAGAAACAAGCAAAACAAAACAAAAAAACACCATTACTACAATGAAAAATATCCAAATACCATAAAGGAAAGAAAAATCTCAAAGCAAATATTCCTCAATATTATTAAATTTTATGGTCGTCTTAACAAAATCATCGCTATGCATGGGCTGTAGAAAACCATCTGGTTCTTCATCCTTTAAACATATGTTTGAGTTGAAATGGCAGGAAGTCACCACTGAGCGAGGAAAAATAATAGATTGCATTTTTCACTAAGCATCAGAAGATTGCCAATTAATGACAGAAAGACGAAAAATTAACAAAAATATTTATTAATATAAAACAAATGAATAATTTTCACGTCAAGAGAAGCTGGCACGCACAACATTTTATAAAAAGATATTAAATTTTATTATGATTGTTATTATGTCAACGAGGGAAAAGTATGACGGTAGAAAAGTGTCGTGAGATAATGCCAATAAAATCATAAATTGTAAAAAAAAAAATTTAATAACGATCAATCATAAATTCATAATAAAAGCTGAAAACACTAAAAGAAATACACATATGTTTTAATAATTTGATGTGTTAAAAAATTTATATTGAATCTTATAAAAAATTATGATTGTATTAATATAAATATTTATATGTAAATTTATTACTCATACATCAATCAGATTTAGTTTACAAATTAGTAGTATAACTCCATTTTTTATTAAAATTATAGATGAATAATTTGTAAAATATTGTGACTTAAGGGTGTTACACTGTAATTGACATCTTGAAAAAATAATTTTTGTTCTCTCAAATTTTAGTTGAAGGCTCATCTAAGGGGGGGAAATCACATTTATTAATCCATTAGCATAATATTATTTTGAGCATAGAAATGAACCTAGTTTTATCTTTTCTATGTAATAGACTTTTATAGGTTTCTTACAATACTACTAAAAATATATTTTAGAGTTTTAGATGAAAGTAAAATTGATTCAACAAAATCACACATCAGTATTGAAACATAAATGAAAATAACTAATTTTATTGAACAAATCAAAAAAATAAATTTCTTGACTCAAATTGGTATTCTATAACACAAATAGAAATACATTTTGCTATTATAGATAATCATAATAGTATAAATCTATAAGTTTACAACATTAATATGCCAAAACATCAAAAAATATTTTATGATAGTGGAAAGTGGGATGAAATTAAAAAATGTGTTATAAGTTCTTGATTTATAATAATATCTCATAAATTTATATTTTCAAGAAAAAATATTATGGTGTAATAATGTTAGTCGAGTATCTTCATAATATTATATTTTTAATAAAATTTAATATGGTATAATAAGGTCAATTGAGTTTTTTTAAATAATTTTTTTTCTTAAGTGACAATCAAATAAATACCAAATTTAAGATTGGAATTAAAGGTGAACACACTCATTATATTGTAGCTCACCATCACAACCCAGATGTTATTGTAGAATACCTCTCTACATAAAGTGAATTTCATATCGTAGAAAAATTAATTTATATTTACTTTTTATTTGATTAAATTATAGTTAATTTTTTTTTGTAAGTCGTTAATTGATTAGGCACATTTTATGATCATTTTAAAAAAGTGTTTGTTATAAAAGTGAATAGTCATGGAATGTATCTCAATATAACAAATTATTACATATATCTTAAATAAATTTAGTTCAAAAATATAAGATATATCAATCTCAAGGTCTTATGTACTATAGTTTTTTTTAATAATTTTTGTAACTTATTCTTATTAATTAATGAATAAATCAAGTCAATCCAATTTCACCAATGTGTCAAGTTCAAAAAAAAAATTTTGAAAAAAATGGGCAAAATATTTAGATTTTTTGATTGAATTTTTTAAGAAAAAAAAAAAAAATTCTAAGTGACAGTGAAATAGATATCAAATTTAAGGTCAAAATTAAAAGTGAACGTATTTAATATATTACAACCTACCACCACTACCCCCTGATGTCTTTATAAAACATCTTTCAACGTAATAATTTTGAAACGGTTATATAATAAAATAAAAGGCATTAGATGGTGTTGAAGTTTAAGTTGATCATCATTAAGGCAACAAGTAGTAATAAAGCATTATCTCATTTAAAAAAAAATAGTTGGACAAACTTAACTTAGTTAAAGTAAGGATGCTTTAAATATCATATCACCAAATGTTAAATTAAAATCATGTATTTTTTTTTAATACCAGAATACATGTATGATCATATATGAGTGCCGGCTTTACTTTAAATTGATTTATAAGGTAGGGGTTTTATGGAAGGGGTTGTTGCTACTATTTTTAATGCGTTGGTAGTTCCATGAAAAATAAAAGACATGTAATAGGATATTTTAGAATCTTTTCTTAAAAATAAGGCGCTGACTAATTTTTAGGAGGATAATTTGAAAGAGTGGAAAAAAGAGAGCTGAAAATATTTCATATATGTTTTTATTTTTTAGAAGGATATTCTACTAAATATAAATTTATAAGTAATTAAAATTTATGTAAATATTAATTATATATAAAAATATAATCATTTTAAATATTATTCTCTATAAAATTAAAATTAGAAGATAATTTAAAATTTTAATATTATGAAATCATTTTTAATATATATACTCTTTCATTTATTCTACAATATGTGTTGAGAGAATTTAAGAATTCTCTCCTTGAGACCACTAAAATATAAAGATATGGTATAAAAGGTTTTAAAATATTGCTAGAGGATAACGCTTTTATTTTCACTTTCAATTATCTCAAAGTGGCACCCTCATTTATATTGACATTCATGTGTGTGGAGTGACTTACAAGTGAAGGATGTTGCGTGTATTAGATTTTTTCCTATGTCGTCCGGTTTCATTCCTTCCTGCATGCACCAGAAACATACCCTTAATGCTCACCCAGCTTTCTGTTTTAGCTTGGAAACTCTACTTCTTCCATCTGCGGAGGACTGCTTCAGTTTTGAGCCAGACTTACACGATCGGAGCTTTTACTCAACATCATGCCTGGTCTGCAAATTATGAAAGCAGTAGCAGCATCCCATGGAACAATTATGAAAGCGGTAGTAGCATCGCCTGGAACGATCTTACAGAATGCTGCTATCTCAACTGACTCTGGTCTCCCAGTGGCTGCGCCTTCGGCAAAATCTTTTTATGTGTATCTCCAGATTCGTAGAGGTTATTATGCATTTAGATTTAGACAAATTGATAATCATGGTACACTGTTAAATGGATGCAAAATTTCGTTGTATTTGAGAGGAGATTTTTTAAAATCTTTGTATGTACAAAAATAGTTTTGAAAATGTTTGATTCAAAGGACGATGATGTACAAATCTGTTAAAGGGTTTTCTAGGATTTGGACCAAAGATTGCATTGAGAGGATTACAACTGATTTGTCCAGTGTTGTTTCTGTAGTTCCTCAAACTGTGTGATATATTTTTGTAAGTTGTGTTAATTTAAATTAATAAATATTGTTTTAAGACAATCGATTTCTCATGATAAGGATCATGAAAGTTCAAGTTAACACTCATTGTATTTGAGTTATTACAATCCATCTTTAATTAAGGAAAGAACCAATAATTTAAGGCGCATTAGTAATATTTGAGAAAAAATCAAAAAGTTTTAGGTTAATTTTTTTTAATTATAATTTTTTTTGTTCCATTTAATTTTTTTAAATCCTAATGCCATATCTCCGTCTATTAATAATATGTATAGAAATAAATTTCAATGAAAAGTATACAGTTGTTGAAATTTTATTTTATATTATATATTTAATTAAGATTTTTTTTGAAATTCACAATATATAAAAAATAGTGTGTAAAAATAATTTATAATAAAAAATTGTAGGTTGATTGGTATATACAACTTAAAATCGAAGGATGGGTAGAAAAAAACCATCTCAAGGTATATTACGTCTATCACTATAAAAACTTTAAAGGTTTGAAATTCCATCGAACACGCTAGCCACCATCATGGTAAGAAAGCGATCTACACTACACACAAGTGAAATCCGAAAAAATTATAACCAAGATCGTTAGCTCCCTGTAAAAGATAATCCCTTATTAAAGGCACAACAATAGTAAGATATTCCCTTTGTTCCAATTCAAAGACAAACGTTTGAAGGTCTAAATCCAAATGCCTAATAACCTATACGAATCTCAAGATACACATAACAAAGATTTTACATAAATGATTATAATATTCAAAAAATAAAATAAAATAAAATCCTCCACAAGATGAGATAAAAATAATAATAAAATAGAAGAGATGAATATAAACTCAATTACATTTAGCATGGAGACAAGTCAAAGACAAATGTTTGAAGGTCTTTAGTCTAATACAAGTGGGAAATCTGAGATAGTAAACAACCAAAGATTGTATGGCTCACCAAGACATATTCCTTGATAGGTTACCATATAAAATGAGAAAAAATAGTTTCAATCCTAGCATTCCAAATGAATTTGAGGTGGTTTAATTACACCATAATATATGATTTGACTCTATCAACTAATAATCATGAATCTTTTTAATAATTTTAAAATCTTGTAAATGAGGCCATGTGTGCAGGGTTTAAAATGAGTATCATAATTTCTTTTTCAATTACATCAAAAAAAAGAAAGAAAAAAGTACATGTCCATTTTGTGATGTATGACTTTGATAGATTAAATAAAATATATAATGAGAAATTGTCAGAATTGATCAATAGGTGATTTTATGGTAGAGTGAGCACACAATAATTCTGTGATAATGATTCTTATTGTATTCAAAAATATGCAAGAGGATATGTAATAATTGCCTTCATTTAATAAATAGCCTTGCTTACCAATTGTCTACTCTATTACAATAGCCTAGTGAAGAGAAACATAAAGGAGTAGGGGGAGTTAACTCATATGAGAACTCACTTTAGAATTGAGTGTAACTCACTATGGAACTCATAATAAAACTCACAATGGTACTCAGTTGAACTCCAAGTGGAACTCCAGGGGGAACTTTAGGTGGAACTCACCCTCTCACCCATTTAACCTCTTATAACACCTAAGTATGTTGAAGCTAAATGTGTAAGGATTATCTAATTAATAAGTAAATAGAACAATAAATATCCTACACTGACATCCCCCTTTAAACATTGCTTAGGTGGGCAGAAAAGAGAAGATGGGTCTACAAAACAAGCTCAGATGAGGTATCCACATACAATGCAACTCTTAAAAAGTGGAGTAAAACAAAACAAATCAATGGGGAAAAACTCTACCCACACCATCCCCGCTCTGCCATGCCCCCAATAAAGAGACAAAAAAATGAAGGTAGGACCAGAAAGTGAAGACCAATACCCCCCCTTAAGCATAACTTAGGTGGGATGGAAAATTCGGTCCAATCAGCGAGCCTTCTGAGGTAGCCAAGTAAATAATAGTGATCCCAATATCATACAAAACATGAAGGATATATGCCTCCACAAAGAAGAGAGAGAAGGTAAGTGCAAAATCTTGCATAGTGAATGTTATAACAGGTCCCTCTATAATAAATGATGTCTCTTCCTTTCATAAGAAAGAAACCACGAGATATCAAACTGTTGAATTTCCACTCTAGTGGAATACAAATAGGAATCATGATGTAGATCTTGAGAAAATGTTCAAAAGTCTCCCTGCTAGTGCTCAAATGTGCCAAAGTCTAATAAAAAATCACAAGCTTAACTATAGAAGATGGTAATAAGGAAGCATATAAAGAAGGGTAGAGAACATGAGGGTTTATAAGTACCCTCATTACATCCGGATAAAAAGAGTGACATGGAATATTCACTGAAAGAATGTATATGGGAAGAGGAGATCAATCCTCAACAACCATTGAAACTAAAGTCTTATGTACAAATGAAGCATTTAGATTTGTAAGATGAATGTCCATAAGAACATATGAGTCATCGATACTCTTAATGTATATACTCTCACTGAAATTAGTAGTCCTTTTAAATACAAGTCTATAAAAATGTTTTAAGAGTAATAATCTGCACATGAATGGATGTAGAATCTACAATGAGACAACTGAGGTCTAGTAGAATTGTGTCTTGTAGTGGGGCCTCGATAGAAGGAAGAGCATTGTCCATCACAGATGTATCATCACAAGAAATAAAAGCAAGAAGAGAGAGTACAATAGTCTCAAAAGAGATCGTTTGAAGAGGAGGTGTGACATAAAGCACTGTAAGACCCCTAAAAAGATTCTTAAGAATGTTTCAAATAGTGGAGAGATACTATATGTGCTCCACATGGTGGTATAGATCCCATGAAACATGCAACAAATGACCATAAACATAGTCATAAGAGTTTTCCCAATCATCGTATTGACCTGGGTCAATAGGAGTAGGAATATATCTATATAAGAATGGAATAAGGCCCTGATCTATGAGTGAATGTTCCATGTACACATGCCATGAAGCATAATTGGTCTTCTCAAGAAGGACCACTAGCGTAAACTCAACCTTCCTCCTTTGAATTCTCTAAAATAGATTCATCATGACTATGAGAAGACACCAAGGAAGTGCAATACTACACAGTATAAACTGTATGAACCTCTGAAGCATGCTTATGAATGTGATGTCATGGATAGCCGAGAATGGGTCCAAGTGAGTAATTAGTGTCAGAGTGATGAGAGATAATGTATGCTTAGAATGAGGATGTTAGATACGATAAAAAATGCATCCATCTGTGAGCAATTAGTGCATAAAGTATAATGCATAAAGTAGTAGGGCCCATAGCTTAGGTAACCCTTCCTGAATATGACACTTTATGAATTTATTGCATCTTACAATGAAAATAGGACCAATGGAACATGAATGAAAAATAAAGCACTTTTATAAAAAATGGCACTCAAATATGAATTATCAAGTAAAAGTTATGGCTAATAACATTTACCATCATTAATGACCTATTTAATGAATTTACACTTAAAAGATTAAAAATCTTGACCAGATTTAGATAAATGTAGTCTTCCAAGCACTCATTAAAATCAATATCAAATGTAGAATGCAATAATTTAGATTGTGAGGGGGAATTGACCTCCTACCAATCCAAACCTCATACTTCATCTTTGATAAGTAAAAGTAAAAAAATTGAAAACCACATAATTCCTCCTTTCCAATATATTATTTTATAAGAAATCAATAAAAAATTTCTTTATTATTTTTATTCAAATACAGTTAAAAAATATTATGCCCCACAGTGTGTTACACAAATCCTCTGCCCACTTTACAAAATAACTCCCATGTGCGAAACAACGGAGTCCACCTCCCATAAACATGTTCACCACTCAATAACAACTTTACCCACAAGGTTAAAATTGTCAAAGATTAACAATGTCAAAAAAAAAAAAAAAATGACATTAAATATTAGTTCGTTGGGATCGAGGAGGACAGCCAAGGTGGCTCATTTGTCGAGCGAGTGGAGGAGAGGGGATGGTGGGAACGAGCGGAGGCAGGTTTAAACCACCGAAGAAGTCAACCCAATGCCAAGGGAGCCATTGCCACATTAGGTTGGGCCGTTAAACATTTTAGGAAGGTCGTCTGTAAGTGGAAGAGGCTCGACTGGCAGGCTGTTGGAGCAGCAGGGCCG
Source organism: Torreya grandis (assembly GCA_037957365.1). NCBI lineage: Eukaryota > Viridiplantae > Streptophyta > Pinopsida > Cupressales > Taxaceae > Torreya > Torreya grandis. The sequence continues at coordinate 1,826,214 of JARHVA010000630.1, read as the reverse complement.
TGAGGAGAGGTCTTAGCGTGCATACCAGATTGAATGGAGAGTGGCTGCCAAGATCGTGGGTAGAGAAGAGGATGGTGACAGCTGAATGGAGATGCAGACACGACAGACGGTGGCCAAGAGGATGTCGACCAAGTGTTGCCTCAAAATCCGTAGACCAGGGTCAAGACCAGGCAACGATAGAGAACCTGTGAGGGATGGTAAAGGCCTGGATAAGGCAAGTGGCAATTGCGCTCTTAGATTGGATAGACCGTCGAATGATTACAACAGCCAGGAAACAAACAAGCAGATGTAGTTTTGACCGTTAAGTGAACAAATCGCAGACGATCCACTCTGATCTCTCAATATCTGCCACTTTTGGCAGGTCGTGTGAATGTGTCGACGGGATGGTGGGTGGAAATCAACATGCGGATTCGGCCTCTGTAAAATCAACGTGCTGCTTGATGGTTGAAAGCCAATATTGAGGAGAGATCAAGTGGTTTACACAAATGTGGAGTGGTTTTTATCTGTGTATGCCTTCTTATAGATCTACAGATTAAGAACCTGCTAAAACTTATACGGCCAATACACAAACACATGCACAAGCCATTTCATAACAACACATGCAAATGTATACACTATTTGACATAGGCCAAATAAAACCTGTCATGAAAATCTCCTCACAATCAATTCATCCGTAGCATATCTCTAAGCAATTGATGGAGAGTACAAAATAATATTCTAATCAATTTCAAAATAAATAACAATAAAAAAATTGGTGATCGTTATTAGTATTCGGAGTTTTGATACTATTTTAGAATTGGTCAATAGGAGATTTTATGGTAGAGTGAGGACACAAGAATTCTGCAACAATGACTCTGCTTGTATTAAAAAGTATGCGAGAGAATATGTAATAATGGTCTTTATTCATTGAACTTCCGTTCTTACCAATTGTTTGCTCTATTACAATACCCTGATGAAGAAGAATATAAAAGAGTAGAGGGAGTTAACTCAAAGAAAAACTCACTATAAAACTCATAAGAGAACTCACAGTGGTACTTAGTTGAACTCGAAGTGGAACTCACACCCTCACCCACTTAACATCTTATCACATTTAAGTAAACTAAAGCTAAATGTGTAAAGATTAACCATTTAATAAGTAAATTGAATAATAAATATCCTACAACATCAGCAATATTAAGCTCAATCTTAACCTTCCAAATACAATTGAGATAATTTAACCACACCCTAATTGACGATTTGAAACTCTATCAACTAAAAATTTAATGAAGCCTCTAAACAACCACAAAATATTCAAAAGAAGGCCATGTGTGTAGTTTCTGAAATAAAAATCTAAATTTTATCTTCAATCACACAACTAAAAAGTAAGAGACTACATGCCTATCTTATGAGGCATAATGTCTTGGATAAAAAACTAAGTTTAGAGTTTATTTTATTTTTTTTAAATAATAATTCTCTAGAAGAAACTAAATTTCTTTATAATACTATTTAAAAAAATAAATAAACTATAAACTTTAATTACAAACATTTATATAAATAAGAAGTTCCCATGTAATATGATCAAAGACTACCATATGTAATGGTTATTAAAATACAAAAGAAACTATAAGCCTTCACCCTCACTCTAAAAAGAGGGATTCAAAATTTTCAAAACCATTTTCATGATATTATAACCATTAAATATAACTGTAATTATATATTTAAAATTATAATAATGTAAATGAGAAATATCAATCCACTCCAAACCTTAATTTAAAGATACAATGTTGTTGTAGAAGTTTCCAATCTTCAAACCCTTCCATGGTGTAAATGATCCATCTAATACAAAATTTAGCACACTTGCGATAAAAATAATTTATTCGATTTCTAATTTTTTAAGGGTAAAAAACATGAGTCCAATCTAAATAATGGAAGCATCTTTTTGATTGGATGTCTTTAATAAAATCCCTAACAAATTTTGTAAACTTTTTATTCATGTAACCATAAAATACCCCAGAAAGATGAATAAAAAAAATGGATGACATTAAGAAATTTCATTCAAAGTTGAAATGGAGATGCAAGTTTGAATGAAATCGAGTTGCAAGGATAAAAAGCGTTGGCGATCTAATAAACTAGTTTTTGACATTTGTGACATATACTTCAAATGCAAAGGGGATCATTTAAAACTTAAAACACCTCACCTAAGTTTATTCAAGTCGAAGGAAGAATTTCAATTTTAAAGATATCTACTTTATCTGTAATAATAAAAGATGGATGATAATAAAATGTAAAGGAGATCACTTAAATTTTAAAAATCTCATATAATTTTATTTAAATTCATTGAAAATTTTCAATTCAATTAAGTAAAGGTGTTATAATTTATTTATAGTATTTAGGGTCATACCATATAATATTAAAATTGAAGGTATAACAGAGTGCATTCATAATTGTTATTGTTGCTATAATAAAATGGTCTTCTTTTTATTTTATTGGATCTTGTTCAATTAATATGGTTGTCTTGTAAGTATATAATTTGTTTTATCATTGTTTAGTTTTACCTAATCAACGAGAAAATTGTGAACATTAAATTATACATTTTAATCAACCATTTTATTATGTAATCTTTTAATTTATTATATTTAAATAATCAAATGGGCTACATTCTCTAATACATAAAACATGTTTTATTGAATATATCAGCTAATTTTATTCAAGTCCATTGAAAACTCTCAATTCAATTGGGCATGGGTATCATAATTTATCTATAGTATTACATAATATTAAAATTGAAGGTATAACAGAGTGTGTTTGCACCTACCGTTGCCTCCATTGAATGTGCTTCATTCTTTATAGGTGCATGAATTACCTTTGATCAAACCTTAGTTGACCTCAACAACTCTAGTGTAAGTCGAGATAGGAAAAGTGGAGCCTTTCTTTACAGAGTAAACTAAACACAAAATTTATCACACATGTACGTTGATGGTAAATTAACAACGATTATGTAGGGGTTAGTCCTTGCTATTATATTGCTAATAGTTTATAGTTGAATTTGTATATAAATTTATAATATAAATATTATAATGCTCATAAGTTTTGAGGAGATAAGGATATTTTTCACAAGCATTTTATTATGCTTTCCATAATATATACTTATTATTAATGATTTTTATTTTTTCAATACTTCTTGTAAGTAATCCGACATTTTATAAGAAAATAAAATGTGAAAGACATATAATATATATAGTTCTAACATAATTTAAAAATGAATATGGGAAATGATTAAAATAAGATGTAGCTACCAATGTAGTATGAGGCATGAAAAAACCACATATTTGGTGGAAAATACAATGCAACAATATTATTGAATGTTTTACTATGAATTACATTAGTATTTTAAAACTAATATCGTAAAGATGACTAGAACTCTAGAATTTGTACCATCACTACATAATTTTTTATTGAATCATAATCTAAATAATTTTATTGAGTAATTAAATTAGAAAAATAATTTTAACATCGATATAAAATTCATAATTTAATTTTTATTTGTTAGTTATTAACTTTTAATATTTAATTTTTGATATATGTATGTTATATTGTTATTCTACATATACAAATGTATACATTACATATATTTAAATTTATTAATGATAAAACATGATAAAAGCCATGAATAAATAGTATATAATTAGATAACACACACACACACACACACATTATTGTAAAATTTTTAATGAAAATATAAGAAATAAGGAATAATGTTAAGTAAATTTTAAAATAAATTTCAAATATTCTAAGACACATACTTATTATGTAAATAATTAAAGAATTGAAATACCATTAAAATTTTATAATAATAAAAAATTTAAACCAAAATTTAAATATTCATTGAATAAAATACATTTTATTATCTAAATAATTAGAAGATTGAAATACGAACGAAATTTTATACTAATAAAAAATTTCAACCAAATTTAAAACATCTAAAACAATATTCATTAAAAATGTTAATATTACATGAATTAAAAAGATATTTTAAGAAGAAAATAATCAAGTCCCATTGAAAGAACTTAAGTTTTTAATGAAAAATTAATCTCATAAAATTATAAAAGTATAAGTATAATAATATACTTATAGTTAAGTCATTCTAAATTTAATTGTAATTTTTTTTAAAATTATAAAATATTAAATAAGTTATAGTTAAATCATGTAAAGGTTGATACAAATGTATTATCATATCAAAATTTGATAAAATTGTAATTGTCATACCATTTACCAAAGTTCCAATCTGATTAGATACTAATATAATTTTTTTAAATATTTATTATTTACATTTACTTTTTATAATGACATAACATTTTTTGATGTAGAAATCCAAAATTATAAAATTACAAAATTATGTAAATATCTATCTTTATTTTAAATTAGATATAATAAATTATAATTGATAAATACATCAAAATTATTTAAAAAACTATCTAAAATAATTTATACCTAAAAAGATGTCGTAAAACCTTCATCCTTACTAATGAAACATAACCGTTTTTCACCAAGAAAATGATGTTTTTTTCCCGTAATCACAGTTGTCTTGTGAATGCCACTCATGAATGTAATGAACACTTTAGTTAACTTACGTAATAATAATAATGAAATGAAGTGTTTAGGGAAGGCTAAATCTAGCCATTAACGTGCACTGAAATGTTGTTATCATAGTCAATGTAGGTGTCAGTGGCATTAACTATGCATTAGGCATGTTTTTTTCTAGATTGGAAGAGCCCGGGTACTGGCGAAAAATGCTATTAACTTAGCACCGTCTGATGACAGTGATTCAATGGCCAAAGGAAGTTGACGCTTTTGTAGAATGGAAAAGGTCACCTTTATGAAACTCTGGCCACTGATAATTCTTCCATTTATGAAGCGATCCGATCTTTAAAGGTCATATAAAAATATTAAAAGTACCTAATATCTTTGTTTTTATTAAATAGATAACAACTTATGCTTGATAAATGTGAATAACTGTGGGTGCCATTTGGAGACATTCGTGGAGAAATGCACATGAGACGTAATAACAGGTAGCCAAATTCAATCGAAGAAGTATATACAAATTTTGTTAGGGTTTCAAGTCTATCGATTAAGGCACATGTTTATAATATTCGAATTTGTTTTTAATTATAATATTGATATGAACAAAATATTTTATAATAAAATATTCCTTAATATTTGGTGTTAAATTTTGAAATGTAGATAGCATTTATTATTTCAAAGCTTCTTATTAGTTACAATAAGAAAATTATTAGTTTAATAGATTCGTATAATACCCTGCAAGGCAGGGACTAATAATATGACAATGGACAAATATTTTGAGAAACTAAGATAAAATATATCTAACTTAACAAAGGCCCACTCAATTCTATCAAAATCTTCTTTAAAAAAATATTTAAAAAAAAAATAAGTCAAAAATATTATTTTTATGAGGCTTCACGTTGAATCCATTTTTCCTAAATTTAAATGATATTTTCAACCATATAATAATATTTGATGAAACACATTTTTTCGATCAAATGCTTGTTATGTTATAATGAATATAAGAGGCATCTCTATAGGAGCCCAAAATGTATAGAATTGGATTCATTATCTTTCTTCAGCCTTATCATTTGGATCTTTTCAGTTGGGTAATGGCCATCAAAATGGGCAACGTGAAGTAAGTTGGTCAATGGCATTTAAAGGGGGGAATTCTCACTAAGTTTCATGCATTTATTTTGTGGGATTGCTTTTCAGATTTATTATTCTATTTCAGCGATTAAAGTTTATATATTCGATTATTTTTAATAATGAAGATATTTCTATGTTATATAGTTTTAATGGTAACTTTTTTATTTTTTACTCGGATTTTTTTACATGTTTAAGTGTAAAAAGAAAAGGTGGTTATATAATCTTTTTATTTTCAAAAAATTCTCAAATTTTATGGAAGTAATCGCCATGCCATGATCCATGCTTCTTACTATTCATTACATAGCACTTGCCAACCAACACCTAGAACTTAACACAACTGATCCTATATTTTTCTAGTCCATTTTCTGGTGATTCACCTATACATAGTGGTGTGGATGGTGGTGAGCTAGTGATGTTTTATGAGTTGTTTCATCTTCATTGGAGAATAAAAAATTATTTGTCTCATTTTGAGACCATGGAGAATGGGTAGGAGGAACATCCTATTTCAATTGAATCATTTTCTTGAGGAACTTAATTCCTTAAGGTTGAGTTACTTCTATCTATTTTTGGTGCTATGATTTATACTTAACATTAGTACTTATGATTTGATCATCATATTTTACTTTTGTGTTATCATACTTAATTTATGATGGCTTGATATTTTCAACCTTTTTTTAATGATATAAAGATTGGAAAATAAATATTAATTGACTACCTTTTATTATAGTTATCTATTTATCATATATTTCTATATTTAATAAGTATAATAAATTTTAATAAAAATATAAAATATAAATAAATAATCTTTAACAATATTATTATTTAATTATGCAATATCTATTAATTATTATACACACTTTCCAACACAAGCATATAAATGTAATATATGTCACTTTAGAGTCATCTTACCACACATCAAAAGTCCTCCATCCCTACTTGACTTTAATGATAAAAAAAACATAATACTCATGTTTTATGCTAATATACGTACGTACATACATACATACATACATACATACATACATACATACATACATACATAGATACATACATACATACATACATAAAATCCACATTTATGATATGCATACCTTTTTGTTCTTGTTTTGCCAATTTAATTATGTCTAAACTAGGACTTGTATGAAACTCTTATAGAAATAGTGTCCATCCAAATAATACACAGCGTATACTAAATCATGGGAACCCATGCATTCTTGAGAAAAATACATGAAAAGGTATTGGAGGAACACGCAAATACATTAAAAAATATGGCAAATCACTTAAAGAAATTTCAGGCTATAAAGCTAAGTGGGTGCAAACATTTGATGGTGTTGTGCCACATGATAAATCAATAAAAGTACATTTCATATTTGTTTATCCTTTCAAACCTCTTATGAGAATCCTTACTTAAAACTTATTATCACCTTCACTCATAAAAAGTAGCTAGTCCACCATTTTAATACTGATAATAATATCTCGTTAAATTCATAAAAATATATTATTTTAATTTAATAATAAAATTTTAAAATGTTATGTGTGAAAATAATAATATATATTATTTTTAATCTTTCATGTTTATAATTATAGGTTGTGATTTGAAACCGAAAAAAAATTTATTTTTTTAATAATGATAATACAATTTAAGAAGATTGAAAGTAAATTGTTAAATATATTTTCTTTATTATCTAGATTTTATACTATGATTTATATATGACTAAATCCTCAAGGATAAAGAGAGGGACCTTTATTTCGAGTTGAGTTCTATTGAATATGTGAGTAGTTTTAAGTAATCAAATAATGATTCAAAATATCCATTTTCTATTAAGGTATTAATCGTAATATCAATTGATGTCATTACACTATAATTTTTTTTAAACATATTTTGAAATTCTTTTTTAATAAAAAAAAACCATCAAAACCCATTTCGAATATTTTTTCTCCAACCACTCACCCATCCCTTTTAAATTGGTTTAGAGGAATGGTTTCTACAAATTACTTATAACTCATTTTTTCATGAACACTTCCTTTCTGCAACATAAATGGATCAATTTACTTATTTCTAAAATGTAGTTTTTTTCCCTCTCCTTCCTCCTACATAAATTTAGATTAATTAGGAACTATTATATCTCCTTATTTATTTGTTTTCTTAGGAAGAATGAGAAGTGAGTGAAAATATTGCATAAACGAGTGGATTTGATTTTCATTTAATGGCTTGCCAAACTTTTCTCTTAGCTTGAGATCAATTTTTTTGATACTTAGTTGCAGTCTAAGGAATTTTTTATTAAATAAAAAAAATTTCTAATACTTAGTTGCAGTCCAACGTTTTATAAAAATATACCAAATTTGATTATGATTGTTATTATGTAAACGACGGAAAAGCGTGACCGTAAAAAAGTGTCGTGAAATAATGCCAATAAAATCATAAGTGTCCCCAAAAAAAAAAATGTCCATTTGAAGAAACAACTACTAGAATATTCTAATACACAATAGAAGTACTCAACATGAAAATCCTTAACTAACAAGAACAAAACAGTAATTGCTTGAGGAATATTACTGAGGGAAAATAAGCAAAATGAGAGCATGTACAAATAGAGAATATTACTGAGGAGGAGAGGAGAAAAAATTCTTAAAAGTCGCTCGCGCAGGTAGATTACCAGCACGCAGTCCAAGGATGTCTACTACGTCATAGTCCACATGGTTGGAAGTACTTAAAGTGATGTACAATAGTGGATTTTATATATATATATATATATATATATATATATATATATATATATATATATAAAATTTTTTATTTAATTTTATTTTTCACTTTGGAGGTATTCAAACCCTCTTTTATCAATAAATTCAGAACACACCATTTTATAAATGGAATTGTAAAACTTTCTGACATGACAAAATCTTATAAAATCACAATATTCAAGAAACAAGAATGTCTTTTGGAAGCAAATAAAAGACAGGAGAATGTCTGTCTGCTTTCAATATATAGAGGAATATAGGCCCGAGGGAAAGGGCCACCTCTATTGTAAGGGACGTTTGTGGAGGAGAATTGGAATGGCCTATGCCTTCAGCAGAAACTAGACCCACAATGACTGACCATATATCTAAAATCATATTCAACTTTAGCTAAACTATATATTTTAGAAGAATCGCGTCTCGGATAGAAAAATAAGTATTTTTAAATAGTTAAAAAATTCTCTTAAACAGAGAAAAACACATATATATATATAAAATCCAATCAAAAAATATAAATATATATATTTTTGAAAAATCAAAGAGATAAAATAGATTCACTTGAGCAGGTGATTAATGATCTTAAGTCAAGGTAAGAAAATATAAAAAATATATTGGAACCTAACCTTGATAATCTGCCTAAAGAAAATCCACCACTAGTTAATGAAATGGAGGTTGTAGCTCCTAGAATTGAAGTTCCATTTTCTCATCTAAGTAAGGATTTGAAGAAGATTTTACCCCTAAGTTTGATGAGAAACAGTCAGTTGAAGGAGTTAAGAATTGGCTAAATGAGATGGATAAGTAATTTGACTTGAGAAACTACAATGATACAACTAAGGTGTTGTAGGGATCCTACCAACTGGTAGGAGAGGTACTAACATGAAGGAATTAAATAAAATAACCATGAAAAATTTGACTTAGGATCAGTTTGACCACCATTTCAAGAACAGATGGTTACCTCAATTATTCTTTGATGAGTAGATGACTTTTTGATTTACTCTAAAAATGAGGATGAACACTTAGCATATATTCAATTGGTCCATCAGAGGTTGAGAGACTTAAAATATATGGTAAGTTGTCCAAATAAATTTTTCATAAGAAAGAAATCCAATATCTGAGCCACGTCATATCCAAAGAAGGAATTCCAATAGATCTAGATAAGATAAAGACAACAATGGATTGGCCAATCCCCAATAACATATGAGAAGTAAGGGGTTTCATGGGGTTAGCAGGATCTTATAGAAGATTTATTCAAGGTTTTTTTAGGATCACCAACTTGATTACAATATTTCAAAGGAAAGGTAAGAAGTTTATATGGAAAAGCAGTGTGATAAAGCTTTCTAGATTCTGAAGGAAAAGTTGATGATGGCACCCATCTTGAAGGAATGGGAGGAGTATTGTTTTAGAATGATGGTGTAATTGCATATGAGTCCAAGAAATTGAAAACCCATGAAGTAAATTTTGCCCCTCATGATTTAGAATTGGTAGAAATTGTTCACGCCTTACAAAAGTAAAGATATTTCCTTATTGGGAAACCTTTTGAACTAAAAACTGACCATCAAGGGATAAAATACATATTCACTCAACCTTATCTGAATGCTAGGCAAAAAAGGTGGTTGGAGTTCTTGAGTGTGTATGATTTGAAAATTGAGTATAAAAAGGGAAAAGAAAATAGGGTTGCCAGTGATTTGAGTAGGAGAAGACATCTAATGAATATAAGAATGCTTAGATATAATCTAAAAGGGAAAATACTAGAAGGACAAAAACAAGATCCTTGGTATAATCCAATTAGAGTGATGATAGAAGAAAATTTAAAAGACCCAAGAATTGAAGGATATACCTTGGATGTCAAGGGATTGCTTCGGTATAAGAATAGGATCTATGTTACAGATGTAGATTTAAGGAAGATAATTCTAACTGAAGCTCGTGATGCACCCTACTTAGGTCATCTAGGGGTAAACAAACTGTACGCCAATCTTAAGAAACTATATTATTGGTAGGGGATGAAAATAGATATATTATTATATGTGGCATGATGCTTGAAATGTTATAGGGTTAAAATAGAACACCGGCATCCTATAGGACTTTTATATCTACATGACATTCCACAATATAAATGCCAAGTTGTCAGTGTAGATTTCATGCAAGGATTACCTATGACACCATATAGTCATGGTGCTATTATGGTGGTAATAGAAAAGCTTACTAAAGTAGTGCATCTCATACCTAGAAATTTGACTAATGATGCACCAACCTTAGCCAACCGATTTGTAAAGGAAGTGATTAGATTGCATAGATTTATAGAAAATATTATATCAGACAGAGATTCCAGGTTTACTTCAAGGTTTTGGATGACCGTACAATTAGCTTTAGGTACACAATTAAACTTTAGCTCCACATTTCATCTTGAGATGGATGGGTAGACATAAAGAAAAAATCAAGGTATCGAAGACCTTCTAAAGTTGTACTATATGGATCAACAAACAAAATGAGAAACTTATCTCCCATTGGTAGAATTTTATTATAATAACTCATTTGAGACATCTTTAGGTATGGCTCCATTTGAAGCTCTATATGGGAGAAGTTGTCGAACACCACTTATTTGGGATAACCTTGAGAACATAATAGTAATCGGTCTTGAAATGTTGAAAGATATGAAGGAACAAGTCAAAGTTATAAGACAAAGGTTGAAGGAAGCATCAGATAGACAAAAGAGATACGTAGATAGGAAGAGAGTTTAGAGATAATACCTAATTTGTGATAAGGTATTTTTAAATGTTATACTACACAAAAGTTTCTTAACCTTTGGGAAAAAGGTGAAGTTAGCTCATTGCTTTGTAGGACCTTTTGAGATTCTAGAGACAATTAACCTAGTAGCCTATCAATTGGACTTACCCCCTCAACTATGTTGCATTCATGATGTTTTATATGTATCACTTCTTAATAAATATGTGCTTGATAGTAAACACATTTTAAAATGGAATTCTTTGTAGGTCTAAGAGCCGGCTAGAATAACAATAGACCTATGCAGAGTGCTGGAGAGGCACTAGTACCAATTCTATTATAGAGAGGTTGATCAGTGTAAGGTATAGTGGGATCAATATGGTGAAGGAAGTGAAACTTGAGAGCACATTGAAGAAATGAAAAAACGTGTTTTCATTTTTATTTTAAAATTTATGAACTTAGTCAAACTTTTATAGTGCATTGGGACAATGCATAATTTAAGGGGGGGAGGATGTCATGACCTATTTTCCCTCACTGTGGACTTGCGCTCATAATTTAAGTGGATTTGCACCTCATTTAGTTAGAATAAGTTGATTATCAAGATAAATTAACTTTTGTGTTGATTTCAAAGGTCTATAAGGTCATCGACGGGAAATTGTGAAAGCAATGGATGATTTAATTAAAGTTATTTCCTTTCATAGAAATATATATTTTCAATGTTGTTATGATTTACAATTGTGAAAAAGGGAAAATTTGATGAGATTAATGGATTAATATTAGATAGAAATTTTATCTTTTTGATAATATCGAATAAATACATCAAAGGTTATTTTAAATTAATAAAATGAACTTTTCTTTTTTTTTTTTTATTATTCTAAGAACTTTCAAATAAAGTATCATAAATTATTTAAGATTTAAATTATTATTAGTTAATAATATTATCATAAATAATTTAAGTATTTTTAAATGTTTGACTGCACAAAAGTTTCATAACCTTTGGGAAAAGGTGAAGTTAGCTCATTGCTTTGTAGGACCTTTTGAGATCCTAGAGACAATCAACCTACTAGCCTATCAATTGGCCTTACCCCCTCAACTATGTTGCATTCATGATGTTTTATATGTATCACTTCTTAATAAATATGTGCTTGATAGTAAACACATTTTAAAATGGAATTCTTTGTAGGTCCAAGAGCTGGATAGAATAAAAATAAACCTATGCAGAGTGCTGGAGAGGCACTAGTACCAATTCTATTATAGAGAGGCTGAATAGTGTAAGATATAGTGGGATCAATATGGTGAAGGAAGTGAAACTTGGGAGCACATTGAAGAAACGAAAAAACATGTTTTCATTTTTATTTTAAAAATTATGAACTTAGTCAAACTTTTATAGTGCATTGGGACAATGCATAATTTAAGCGGGGGGAGGATGTCATGACCTATTTTCCCTCACTTTGGAATTGTGCTCATAATTTAAGTGGATTTGGACCTCATTCAGTTATAATAAGTTGATTATCAAGATAAATTAACTTTTGTGTTGATTTCAAAGGTCTATAAGGTCATTGATGGGAAATTGTGAAAGAAATGTATGATTTAATTAATGTTATTTCCTTTCATAGAAATATATATTTTCAATGTTGTTATGATTTATAATTGTGAAAAAGGGAAAATTTAATGAGATGAATGGATTAATATTAGATAGAAATTTTATCTATTTGATAATATCGAATAAATACGTCAAAGGTTATTTTAAATTAATAAAATGAACTTTTCATTTTTATTATTATTCTAAGAACTTTCAAATAAAGTATCATAAATTATTTAATATTTTAATTATTATTAGTTAATAATATTATCATAAATAATTTAAGTATTTTTAAATGTTAGATTGCACAAAAGTTTCATAACCTTTGGGAAAAAGGTGAAGTTAGCTCATTGCTTTGTAGGACCTTTTGAGATCCTAGAGACAATCAACCTAGTAACCTATCAATTGGCCTTACCCCCTCAACTATGTTGCATTCATGATGTTTTATATGTATCACTTCTTAATAAATATGTGCTTGATAGTAAACACATTTTAAAATGGAATTCTTTGTAGGTCTAAGAGCCGGATAGAATAAAATAAACCTATGCAGAGTGCTGGAGAGGCACTAGTACCAATTCTATTATAGTGAGGCTGATCAGTGTAAGGTACAGTGGGATCAATATGGTGAAGCAAGTGAAACTTGGGAGCACATTGAAGAAATGAAAAAACATGTTTTCATTTTTATTTTAAAATTTATGAACTTAGTCAAACTTTTATAGTGCATTGGGACAATGCATAATTTAAGGTGGGGGGGAGGATGTCATGACCTATTTTCCCTCACTGTGGACTTGTGATCATAATTTAAGTGGATTTGGATCTCATTTAGTTAGAATAAGTTGATTATCAAGATAAATTAACTTTTGTGTTGATTTCAAAGGTCTATAAGGTCATCGACGGGAAATTGTGAAAGCAATGTATGATTTAATTAAAGTTATTTCTTTTCATAGAAATATATATTTTCAATGTTGTTATGATTTACAATTGTGAAAATGGGAAAATTTAATGAGATGAATGGATTAATATTAGATATAAATTTTATCTGTTTGATAATATCGAATAAATACGTCAAAGGTTATTTTAAATTAATAAAATGAACTTTTCTTTTATTATTATTATTATTCTAAGAACTTTCAAATAAAGTATCATAAATTTTTTAAGATTTTAATTATTATTAATTAATAATATTATCATAAATAATTTAAGTATATTAAATTATTTATAATTTATCATATACCTATTAAATCATACAAATAAACTAACAATACTAAATAAGATTGTTCTAACCTAAGACCACTTTAAATCCACCATGCATGCAAATTTGATGACATGTGTTAATTGACCCTCCTACCATGCCACACACATGAGGGAACAATCATTAAACTTTTAGTTGTAAAAATATCTTTCTTTTAGTTTAATTATATCACTCCACCTCTCTAGTTTCATTGCCCACCTTTATCTCATGAAATGCTTGGAATGACTACCACATTACCACCACACAAGAAATAGTTAAGGGCCATCAAACTCAAGTTGAAAGAGGAGTCTAAAATCGTAAAAGTGAGGGAGGGACCAATACCATATAAGGGAGAGTTAAAAACTTTTAACGAAGGATATTTTCTTAAAAACGTTTATAAATACATGAGGATTCATGTGTAGAGGCGAGGAGGAGGCAAAGGACGATATATTCGTAAGGAGGTACCAAACTAGTATCAGGATTTTTTGTCATTGGTATGGCCTTTGACCATAAGGGAAGGGACCCTCTTGGGCATGGATATTTGGACTACGTAATTTCAATGCAGGTGATGGGCTTGGTAAGTTGGACATGACAGTGTAATCCCTAAAGGAATACATTTTTCCATGGACGATTTGGTGAGAGAATCTTTCCAATAAAATAGACAAAGCAAAGATGTGGATATAACCTAAGTAAAGGTCAAAGCAAGGAGGGTTTGAGCCTATGAAAGTTTTTTTTTGAAATCCATGAAAGATGTGTCTATAAATGGATGTAGGCTATAAGCATTCTTTTTATTAGTTTGGCCTGAGCTAGGTCAACATGTGAGATCATTGAAAGATAAAGTTTTTACATCTTCGACATTGGAGTCCTTAATCCTGATGGAGGAGGATCATGTCATCTTATTAAAACCCCTATGGTTTTAGTGATGGATAACTCATGAAAGAATAATAAAGGGAATAAATGTGTAACATTTATTTTGGTCTATTGATCAATACTGAGCCAAGCATACATGAATTTGATTTGGGTGGTATCATATGCCTTTATAAATAGATCAACTATTTGTGTTACACAACTAGTCTTTGCCTATTTTGGATAAGACCATTGGTGCTTGGCACAGGACCATTGCTGATAGATTTGAAGCATTAGTTTTAGAAAGTCAAGGTGACGAAGATCTATATAATGTGTTCCTCTATTTGAGTCAAAATTGAAGTTGAGTGTATCTTTTTCTACTATTTGTTATGTAGATTCGATATAGAGATGCATCTATACTGAATATGAATGACATTCTATTGTAAACCAAATCATGAACTAATAATTGGAAGGAGAAGCCAATGCTTGGAAGGAGAAGCCAACGCTTAGGAAGGGATCAACATTTTGATGAGCAGATCAACATTGAAATGGAAAAGCGAGGTCAACGATTTGAAAGGGAGAGCATAAAGGATTAATGATTTGAAGGATAGTTTAATTTCATCATTCATAAAAGAAATCAACAATATTTAATATTTATATTAATCAATATGTCTTTCTTTCTCATTTTTGATAGAAAAGGTGAATATGCCTAATATCCCTAGCTTCCCATTAATAGTGGTGTAAGTATGAGACACATTTGGTACTCATACATATTTAATAGCTTCATTTATAACAACTTTGAAGTCTACATTCCACCATTCCTCTCCATTAATAGCAATCCCAAATAATTAATTATTATTAATCACAAACTTTATGTGATAATAAAATAAAATAAAATAAATGCTTTTAGTATTCATTTACCTAACAATAATAAATTATTATTTTATAATAAAATAAAATAATAGTATTTATTACCATAAAAATAACATGATTTATTTATAAGTTTCATTGGATAAATAATGGGTGTGTTATTTTGTGTAAAATAGTAATAATTTTGTAAATATTGGTTTTCAGTGACAGAAATATAAAATTGTGTTAAAGAATGTGCCTTAATGATTGATGGTGAAATTTTATGTATAAAGGTTTTATTTAACATTAAATTCAAGTTCAAAATACGATTCTTAAACTCCATGTGTATAAGTTATTTTCTATCAAAGTTTACCTAAGTAGACTAAAGATGTAATTGTCCAAGATATTATTTTTGAAGAATTGACATAAGTACTAAACTAAAAGATCATGTTACGAATTTATTTTTTACTTTCTACTCAAGAATTTTTTTTTGAAATATAATGCATTAATTTAGTTCAAGTATTCTTTACTTTTTAAATCTCAACTTCGACTAAGAATTTAAGGTTAAATAAAATTACGCAATGTTTGGTATTAAGTGGTGCCTCTGGCTCACATTTACAAGTAATGCCATCGCGCTTGAGATATTGCATCTATAGCCTAACATAACTTTAACAATGATGTTTGGAAAACATCCCTATAAACTATCAAAGAGAAATAAGGACCATGTCATGTCATTAAGGCTAAGAGGTGGGATAATCCCTCTTGGTTAACAACACTAATTAAGATAAAAAAAAATTGATTTTGACTACCTTAAATGATTATGACTTGTGAACTTATGAAACAAAAATAGAGAAAGCACATTTCTTATTTAAAACTCAATATCATTGAAAATGAGTAATAAAAATTAGGATTGAGTGTTAAACTAATTATTATCAAGAAACCACCAACCATATAACTCTCAAATAATGAAATTTTGGCAAAAATAATTGTATGGATTAAGTTGTCTAAAGCAATGATAAAAAACATAGTTGATGTAAATAACAAGTAGAAAGAGGGGGATATAGCTTGTAAATGTTCATTTCTATTTCTTATTAGGACTTAAAAGCATACTACACCTAAAATCTAACCATACGGGTTAGGATCAAGGTGTAGTACGCACGTAGTTCTATTTTATATTCATCCAACAAGAAATATAAATGAACATTTAACCATACGGGTTAGGCAACTACATACATGTTTAAGCTTAGAATAGAAAATAGAATTACATACATACTACACCTTGAACTTATTTAGAAGTAGATATGTAGGCATTCTAGGAAGTGAAGGATGCTTCCAATATATAGATGAATAAGATGGGTTTTGGGGTTATGTGCTAAACAATATTAAAGTTAAATGAAAAGATAAGACCATTATAATAAGACCCTTTTTTAGATAAATAAAATAAAGATAAGAATTTTGTGATATACACAGAAGGATCCCAGTTGGATCATCGTAGTTCCTGAGGCTTTAGGCCAAAATTTGAGGCAAAATATGACTATTTTTTATATGTTTGATAATCCTATCATGGCGACTTCAGTGCTTATCTAGTGGAGATGAGAAGTGAACAGTGAGCGACTCAAGATCCAATTGATCCCAATGAGTCAAGTCTCTAACTAGATTATAACCTACTCTTATGTAGATGCCTAACCCATATGGTTATATGCATTCCCATTTATCAAAGGATATTAGATGCCTAACGCGTATGGTTTGATGCTTGTCTATTTGATAAATGATAATAGATACCTAACTTGTATGGTTAGATGCTTACCTATTTGACAAAGGATATTAGATTCCTAACCCATATGGTTAGATGCTTTCTCAATTGGAAAATGATATCCAATAAGATAAAGTATACTAGAGTTATATTCATAGACAAACATTAATTGATTTTTTTTCTTTTGTATTTTAGGATCTAGGATAGGATATAGGGTCCCTACATATGATGTGGATCACACACAATATATTTCCTACTTCTCTCTTGTATTAAGAGATAATGGTCATGAGAATATTAGAGGAACTTGCATTTTCTTGACATTGCTTTTGTGGAAACTAATTGTTATTCCAAGTCTAATATTTGCTATTCTAGTTGACATTTTTTTTATGTACAACTATACACGACGTCTTCTATCCTAAAACTTAATACATGCACGATTATGATAACAATATCTCCTCTCTTCTCATTGGATACATCCTCAAAAAAAATGAAAAGATAAAGTATATTGACATGTTGCTTCATGTTGATTCAAAAAGGGTCCTTTTTATTGGCATTAATTATTCTTGGAGATTGACATTCACAAATAATAGCTGGGTTTAATGGTATATAAAATAAGGGAAAATAAAATAGGGAATGCAAACATGCAAAAGAAATGTAAAAAGGAGGAAGTCAAATTAAATTGTAAATCTTTATATAAGATATTAAAAAATATAATACTTAAAGTATTATATGATTTAGATTTATAAAATAAATGTAATAAGATATTTTAAGAATGATACCTCTCACATATTTTATATATATTTAAGATATGTATGTTAATTAATTATTAATTACTAATAATAAAAAACAATATAAAAAATTAATTAGATTAACTAATATAAGATTTAAATAATTAACTTTTTAATTAAATTATTTTTTATAATTCATAACTTATTTATTATAGACATTTTCTATAATATATAAAGTTTCATGTAACAATTATATATAGGTCCTTTGTATATTATTTGTAATAATAACTATGAAGATTGAGAGTCATTTTAGAAATTTTTATTTGTTCTAAAGTCATTTATGATAGACTTCACTCAAAAAAAATAATTATTAATTATTAATTTATTACAAAAAATTAACATTTATACTTTTATTTTATAATATATTTAGTTTGAATGGGTCTAAATTTTTTCTTGATCAACATCACCTATATAATCAATAATACAAGATGAAAATACTAAAAGAAATGTACATATTTTAATAGTTTTATGGGCTTAAAATCTCATGTTACATCTAAAGATGATTATGAATGTAATTTAATAAAAATAACTTTACAAACTTAAGCATTACTTTATTCTTTTAATTCAAGTTATAGATAAATAAATTTGTAAAAAATATTGTGACCTAGGGATATTACACTGTAATTAAAATTTCAATAAAATATTTCTTATTCTCTCAACCTCTATTTAAAGGTTCATTTAAAGAAACAAAATTACATAAAATAATACATTAGAACAATATTTTTACAACATAGAAATGAACATAGCTTTATGTATACTATTTAATAGATTTTAGGAGTTTGGTTCTAATGCCACTAAAAATACATTTCGAAATCTTAGATGAAAGTAAAATTGAATCACTGAAAACACACATGAGGATTGAAAATTAAATTAAAACAACTAATTGGATTGCATTGTAAATAAAAAAATAAATTTATTTAGTAGACTTGCCAATACATAGAGAAAGTGGAAATGGATTTTGGTATTATGCATAATTATAATAGTATAAAATTATAAGTTAATAATCTACATGTGTCAAAGAAGTGAAAATTATTTTGCGACAGTTGAGGGTCCTTTGAAATAAAAAAAATATGTTTGAAATTTTTGACATGTAAGTGTTTTTTTGTAAATTTATATTTTTAATAGAAGTTAATATGATATAATAATATCAGTCGGGTGTTCAGTGATACACTTATATTTTTAATAAAAGTTAATATGGTATAATAAAATCATTTGATTTTTTTTAAATCAATTTTTTTTAGGCGACAATCAAATAGATATTAAATCTAAGGATGAAATTAAAGTAAACATACTCACTGCATTACAACCTAGCAGCACCCAAATGTTATTGTAGAATACCTTTGCACATAAATAGAATTTCATATCTTAGAAAAAATAATTTATATATACTTTCTGATCGATTGAATTATGGTTAACTGATTTTTTGTAAGTTGTTAATTTTTTATTTAGATTTGATGGTCATTTTTAAAATTATTTGTCATAAAAGTGAACATGATTATGCATAATATAGCCCTTCATCACTCTTTGGATATCATTGTAAGAATGCTTATCAACGTAATAAATTAGTACACACAATATCAATCTCAAATCCCTTGTCCTCGATTTTTCATGTGCCACAATTTTTTATAATTTCAATACTTTTTTCTTAAATTTTCTACTGGTTATGAATAAATCATGTCCATTTAATTAACCAACATGTCAAATTAAAAATAATCTTTTAAAAAGAAAATGTGGATACTAAAATTTACCGTATGATTAAGATATTAGAATTTTTCTATTGAATTTTTAAAAGAAAAGAAAAAAACATTTAAATGATAGTGAAATAAACATCAAATTTAAAATTACAATTAAAAATGAATACATTCTCTATATTACAACTCACCACCATTTCCAAATACCATTGTAAAACATCTCAACATAATAATTTTGAAGGTGCCGTATAATAAAATGAAAATGGCAATAAAAGGCGTAAGGTGCTAATTGATCGTCATCATGACAACAATTAATAATAATGCATTCTCACGTTAAAAACAATTAGTGCTAAGAAGCAAGGATAATGCATTATCATATTGCAAAACGTAAAATTAAAATCATTTCTCTCTTTTGACACAAAAATTCATACACGACCGTATGCGAATATCGACCACAGCTTTATTTAAACTGATTTATAACAGAAGAAGATATGATTTAGAAGGTTTAAAAAGATTGCTAGAGGATAATGCTTTTGTTTTTTCTTTTAATTATCTTAAAGTGGCGCCCTCATTTATATTGACATTCATGTGTGTGGAGGAACTTACAAGTGAAGGATGTGGCGTGTATTAGATTTCTTCTTGAGTTGTCCGGTTTCATACCTTCCTGCCTGCACCAGAAACATACCCTTAATGCTCAACCAATTTTCCGTTTTAGCTCGCAGACTCTACATCTTCTATCTGCGGAGGACTGTTTCAGAAATGAGGCAGAGTTACCCGATTTGAGGTTTTACACAACATGATGCCTGGTCTGCAAATTATGAAAGCAGTAGCAGCATCCCAATATATATATATATTTTGATAGATATCATTTTTAAAGCAATTACAATTAATATATTAAACTCTCACTTCTTGATATCTAAAGAAATAAATTATTTAATTTTCATTTTCTAATATTTATCAATTAATAAAGAAAAAAGACAAAACATTAATATAAAATAAAATTAACACAATAACAAATAACAAATATAATTCACCTACTGGTAAAAATATAAATAAATTTATGTAAAATATATTGATAAATATCATTTTCGAAGTAATCACAATTATATATGATAAAAGTGGTTCGAAAATGATATCTATAAGTGTATTCTATATAGATTTATCTAAGATATATATGCTAGTTACATTCTATTGTATAATTTTTAATATCAAATATTTAATAATATTTTTAATTTCAAATTTTAATTATTATTAATTTTATATTTTCATCTCATTTTTAATGTCAAATATTTATCATTTTAAAAATTAAAGGGATAATTTCATCTCTTGAATGAAAAAATTGACTTAAATTAATATATGAAACTCTCAATTCTTGATATCTAAAGAAATCAAGTATTTAATTCTCATTTTCTAATATTTATCAATTAATAAAGAAAAAAGACAAAACATTAATATAAAATAAAATTAACAAAATAATAAATAACAAATATAATTCACCTACTGGTAAAAATATAAATATATATTTTTATTTTAAATTAAATAAAATTACTACAACGAAAAAAATACCAGAATAAAAAATATATTTCACTTATCATATATTGCAGCATGGTAAATAAATAATTAATTAATTAAATTCTTTTATTTTAAAATAAATAAAATTACCACAATAACAAATATAGTTTGCTATGGTAAATATATAATTAAAAATACTTTATTTTAGATGTAGTGTCAATTGTAAAATTATTAATTACACTCTTCCACACTTCCCTATGTTAAATTTATTTTATTTTTTATTTTATTAAGTCAGCTTCTAATTAATTATTTACCAACCCACTCACACCATTACAACCTTTCACCCACCCTTGGATGCCACTATAGGAAACACTTATGGGTGTAATGAAATAAAATAAATCTTTAAAGTTATCTTGAAATTAATACATTTGTCCATTCAAGAGTTATCTTGGTTGTGAAGAAGATTAATACATTTGATCAACCCTTTGTTAACCTTATCTCATGAAAGATACCCATAGACTCTACAACTATAACATAAAATGAGAAGGAAAAATGTATCCTTTATTTATAGAGTAAAATAAACAAAAATTTTATCAAACATGTCTATGTTGGTGATAAATAAACAAGGCTTGGATAGAGGCTAGTCCTTGCCTTCAGTAATTGCATTAGCTTAAATTTATGATGATGTTCAAAGCTATTTTTAATATTGCAAAAATATAATTAATGAAGATATCGCTAGGAAAACTAGTGGAAAGTGGTAGTGCTTTATTTAGAAATAGAAAAGCCTAAGTATTGTAAATTGTTGAAAGTCCAGTTTGCATATAAATTTGTAATGTAAACTCAATGTAACAGTGAATGATAGAAGTAATGGTTATTATATAATAAAAATTCTAACATGTTAATAGTAATATACTATATCATTCAACATTTTCTATAATACATGATTAGAGAGATTTATTTGTATATAATGTTAAGACTACCTAAGTGGGATTCAGAAGGGAATAGATTTGCCACGTATCGTGTGTTGTTTGGCATATGACGAAACACATTTCTAAAATTACATGTAGTAGAAATGTTGATTATTTTCCACATTTTTTTATATTCTTAAAATCAAATGCAATTAGCATAGTGGTTAGTTCTTGCATTTGTATTAAGAATTCATTGTGATTTAGTTTGTTGTAATTTTGTAATGTATACTTACTTTAATAATTGAAACTAATGAATTTGATTTTATATCCATTTAAATTAGTGTTATAAAACATTGTGATTAATTATCTAAATATGGTATATGTTTTTTTAATATGGTTTTGTTGCTTTAGATATAAAATTATAATATTGCAGTAATATACATGTATACTTTTTTATTTATATTTTATTAAAATTATATTTATGAAAAAAATGATTATACACTAAGTTGAAATGTAGTTGGACAAAATATATATGGTGATGTTAAATTAGTAATATCCAATTGTGTTTCCCAATGTTTATGTAATATTTTTGATGTGTATGGGTATTATGTTAAAGATATACATTGGTAAAGTCGATAGGGTACTAAAATTTTAAGGGATCTAAGATTTAATTATTTGGAACATTTTAATTCATTTGGGGCCCTTCCACATATTCTATCATCAAAATATCATGTGTTAGGATGTGTCTATAATGTGCCAAGATGCCCAAGGGAGCATGATGTTGCCACATGGTATCATCGTGGATGCCCTAGTGCTATGAGTTCAATGGATTTGTTCAGATCTTATGGCACATGATGTCACGTAGGATGCTCTCACATGAAAACATCCCACACATCTAGGCAGATGGAAATGACTCTAATATGCGATTACTTGGGATGCTACCATGTGGAAGCATCTTGTGTAACCTAGTATTGGGAAGCCACTACACTTGTCTAGTCCCTAGAGCATGCGGGATACTACCTCATGGTAGCATCCCGCACATCTTGGTGCCCATAGATGATTGGGATGTCCCAAAAATTCTTGGCATACGTGATGATACTCTGTGGTAGCATCCAAGGTATGTAGGTGATGGGAGGCCACTATACTTGTCTAAACCATGAAACATGTGACATGTTACCACATGGAAACATCACATTAACTTGAGTTCCTAGAGTTGACTAGCATGCCTTGTAACCACTAGGTGCCAAAGATGCTACCATGTGGTAGCATCCCATACATTCAGGTGTCTGGAGATGACCTAGATATGTAGGGCACCCAAAATGATACCACATGGTAGCATCCTATGTAATCAAGGTGCCTGGGGGTCATTGGGTTTGTCAAGACCCTAGGGCACGTGATATCCTACCACATGGCAACATTTTACATTCCTAAAATTGACTACTATGTGCATAAAATCACATATAAGATTTTCACATCTTCAAAAGGATTTCATTAGTTATTAGCACCATGTATGTCTTTCACGATAGGATTGGGCATATTCAATTTTGCCTAATAATGCAATATTTTGGGTGGTGCTTCAAGATAGAGAGAGTGTGAGGATGCCACATGGAATAACCTTGATACTTTACTATCACAAACAGGTTTGTGCCACTACAATCCCTTTAGACAGTCATTTATTTATTTTTAGAATATATTTTTCTAGATGTTTGTGTGTTTTTTAAGGGGAAAATATTTGATTCTCCTTATTCTTTATGTGTATGTTGGTTACTAATTTTCATTTGAAATTATATTTAGTTTAGCTATATTGCACATGGTTTTTATTCATGCAAAATGACTAATTTGTAGGCTATCGAGGAAAAAAAGTGGAAAGCAATAAAAGCTTCTTTTAAAATATAAACAAGAAAATGTATAAGTTTATAAATTTCTGTAGTTTAATTTTTTAAATATGTTTTACTAATTTTTGAATTTTTCTTGGTGGAAAATTGATGTCTTTGGCATGAAAGTAAAACAAAATTATACCAAATTAAATATCAAACAAAAAATAAACTAAAAAAGATTTATCTTGTGCATGTTTTGGTCTTTTAGATTTGTATTGTATTGCATTGTTAACGATATGTTTGGATAGATTTAAAAAAATTAGATGTGAAGCTAGTAGCAATGACGATTCATTGAAAATACTTTGCATAAAAAATAAGAAAGGAAGTACATATCCGAAGTATTTGGAATGAGAGATGGGTTAGGAAAGGTTCCTAAATGAATAAAATAATTACATAGAAGCGCATAAATAAAATTCAAGTGATTTTTATATGTTTGGGTGCCTTGATGTGATCGAGCTTGCCAAAACCATAGGGTACATAGGATGATGCCATGTGGTAGTATATTGGGCACACAAGTGCTTGGAGGTGATAGTGTTTGTTGATACACTGGGGGAACCAACCATGCTTCCACATGATCGCATCTTTGATGTTCATGTTTGTTCTATTGATTGGGATTCTGAAGACACTAGGGTACCCAACATGATTCAACATGGTAGCATGTGGAGCAATCAACTTCCTTAATGTGACTGGGCATAGGTGATTGGATTGCACCATGCGAAGTGTATACCATGGGGGAAAATGTATTTGATCAATCTTATGTAACATTCCCTATACCATGCATAATAAAAAGAATTTATATTTAAAGAATTGCTTACAAGAAGTAGGATGGACAATCATATTCTCAAAATATTCCCAAAATAAATTAATAGAATATTAATTATTTAGTAATATATTTAATAACATTAATTATATTACATGCATTCCTTATTCACATCTAAGACTTCATTACCAGTTTAATGTTGGAGCTCAACCTATTAATGTGGTGTTTTTCCTCTGGATTTTTTTATTGGACTCTCAAACCTTTAAATTCTTTATAGAATCTTATAAAAACACACTGCATGTCTTTTAATGCTAGTCCACACGTTGGCAATGAATACTGCAACCAATGCAATATTTATCATTATCACAGCAATATAAGGCCTGCATTAGACCTTACAAACAACAAAGCCTAAAATAAATAGCTTGGTGATAGAAGTAAAACCATTATATGAATTTAATAAATAAAACATTTTACCCAATGTTTTTTATATGAATTTTCGAATATTCTCAAATAACACCTTTGGGAATATCCTAAATTTATATGTAAAAAATTTAGACAATATTACAATTATTAAACTCAAATGCATTTTAAAAAAATGATTGGATAAACCAAAAATGACTAATTGCAAAGTGAAAACATTAGTACCCTACCTTGATAGGGACTAATAAAATTCCCATGGAAAAATGTTTTGGATAACCAAAAGAAAAGATATACAATGTAACAAATTCACAAACTTTTTCAAAATATATTTTTAAGGAAAAAAATTTGGTCTTTTTATTATGGTTCAAGTTAAATCTATTTTTCCTAGATTTTAAAAATACTTTAATGAATATAACAACTTTTGATGAAACATATTTTCTTCAATCTCTTGAATTTTTTTAAAAAAAGGTGATGTGCATACATATGCAATTTAAATTTAGATTAGGACCACATTGACATCATAGAATTGGGATAACTAAAAATTAACCCAAAAAAAAATGGAGTAGATACAAAGGATATAATTGACATGACTAGAACTGTATCATATCAAAGTAGTCATAAATATCATTAACTTATATGATTATATTTAAGATGAAAAAAACATAAAAAGATGAGAAATAAATCTATAAAAATATATTTAAGTATAATTAATGAAATAAATGATCTTCAAATGTTTATGAATGTTTATGAGTGTTTCATTGCAATTAAAAATATGATAATAAATCTATTATATATTAATAATTCATATACAAGAAAACATGATAGAAACATTGTAATTATATAACTTACACAAAATTTAAGTGTTAATAAATAACAATGTTAAAAGTCAGTTAATTCTAAAGAAAATGAAATTTAAAAAAATAGAGAGATGACCAAGAAAAAGAATAGCAAATGAGTGTTTTTAATTAAACAATGTCATAAATAATGTGAGGGAAATCCTCACTCTATATTCAAAGTTATTATTTCTAAATTAATTATTTTTAAAGTGTTGTATTAAATTCCATCTAAAACATAAAAATTTCCTAAATGGTGCCTTTAATCCTTGACCATGATTGAATTAACACGACCATTTAAATTTATGGACTTTCCAATATTACAAGGACGGTATCATAAAAAATGCTTATGATGTTATAATGAATATAAAAAGGCATATTCAAGAGACCAAAATGTATGGAATTAGATTCATACTTTTAAACTTTATTAGTACCTACTGGTACTATTGTATTCACCTCCTACAATTATTTTTACATGACCGATGTTGACTACCAATAAAAAATTGTGGGTAGCTACAAATCAAAATCAATTTATAATGTTTGTTGAACATTAGAAATAGTTTAGTGTTAATTTATTACTTTTTCTCATTAGCATTAAAATGTGAATAATGTTTGCGGATCAGCCCAATGAAAATTTGTTGTTTTACAATCGATAATTTTTGTTGCCCTTAACATGTGCATTTTTTAACAGTATTTAGTTCATTTAAATTTTGAAATGCAATGACAGTTGTTTCCCGAAGGTGAACCAAACATAGGTGCAAGCTGTTGCTAGTTCTACATTTTTACAAGGCTGGCAGGTACGTGATGCTGGGAATCTAGATAGTGCTGCAGTCTTTTGATTCTGGTAAATATAGCTAAAGACAATGCAAATTTTAGAGATCTAGTCCTCAGTCATGTTGCCCTTATACCAGTCCTGGCTTAACTGAATGTGCATACCACACTGTCATTACAAAGAAATGCCAATTGGGTAGTATCTAATTTATGAAATAACAAGCCACAGGCACCATCTTTTGAGCATGTGTAAATTATGTGATGTGTTTTCTGGTATTTGATAATTTAGAGAATTAAGAAATTTTAATCACAAGATATTTTAAGGATAATATAACTCTGTGTATGCTAGTGACCTAAATTTTCTTATTTGATGCACAGATGAAGCCATGACTTCCAACTCTTGAACATCTTATTCTCTCAGATGATCAAAAGGTATTGACCAATTCATGTTGTGCTTTGTCTCACTTATCAGAAGCAACAAATGATAAAATTAAAGATGTAATAGAGGCTGGTGTATGTTGCAGCATTATTGAGCTTCTTTTGTATGTATTATATTCCTATTAACTAAACTAATATCTGAGCAAAGTCCATTGAAATTACAGATTAAGCATTAGCGCTCCTTACACGCGGTCTGCTTCCATCTCGACTTTGATTGTTTTAGCACTAAAAACTGAAGATGAAGATGAATGCATTAGGATTTCTTTGTATTTTTCATTGGAAAGGTCCTGTAAACACACAATTTTCTCTACTCACATATTATTGTTCAGTTGTTATTGTGGGTGGACTTATTTTTAAATTAAAAAATATGTCTTTGTTGTATTTGGCCAGAGTTTAGCCACCCACTCCTAAATATGATTGAACCAAACAAAATTGATAAACATGTTCAATTCAGTTATTGGTGATCTGGTTTTTAAGGAGAATGCACACTTGATGCTAATCTCTACTTACGTTTAGGTTTTTAATTTATTATGTGTGTTGATATCATGAAGTTTCTTGAATCTATTTTTAACTTTAGTTCACAAGACAAAGCCCCGTTAGGTTTATCTTCAAATATACGTTAAAAATAGATCCTAGACTGTTATAAATCTCTCTCTGTAGTGGACTTGACTACAACCAATTACTCTTACAAGGTGTTGCACTGGTTTAATAAAGTATCCAAATAATTTTATCAAAAGTTCATTTGGCAGGGCACTTTAACTTGTGTGTTTAATTATTTATGAATAATGCCATTTGATGGATTTTGGTGTTTTGGATTGTTTTTCATTGGGGTGTTGTGATAGATCAATAGCTGAGCTTTGCTATATACTTTTACTACCGACACACATAAATCTCTGTGTCACTTTTGTTTCAGACATAAAAGATTTCTCCTTCTCCTATTTTGTTGCTAGACATAAATCTCCTGGCCTCATCCTTCCCTCACTCAATCCCTACTCTTCGTGTCGTTGGTAATATTGTTTCCGGACATGAGCTGCAGACATCAAAACATACATATGTGGTTTTCAAATTTATGAATATGAGTGTTCAACTAAATGTGCTTTTTATTTCCTAAGGCTAGTATCTAATGTAGAAGATTGAGTTTTTGAGGTATGCATTAGGATGAAAGAAATTTGGGAACGTGCTGGTCAAATTAGGGTATTTTTAATTTTTTTAGAGAGCATTGCACAGCTTGCATTCATCATAATATTATCATTCTGTGGGTCCATCTGCTCATAAGCTTCTACTATAGTTGCTAGGTTGATTGTCTTTAATGAGATTCTTCTAGCTGTATATGGATATTGGAAAAAAAAAGGAAATAACAACATAGGATATATTACCTATTTATAGGGACAACATAAAATAGAGGGTAGGACATAATGGAAAGGAAAATCTACATTTTATTTTTAAAATGCATCGTAGTTATAGTTTAAATGTAAAGCTTATTGACACATTACAATTACAATGTTTATGACATACATTAAAATAAATGGCTAAAATGTAATTACTTTAATGAAAAAGGCATTACATATTTGACAACAAATTTAGTTATATATATTTTTAGTGTATACCTCAGCTTTTTATATAGACCCATTTCATCTACAATGTGCTACCATGGGATACCATGACACAATCTACATCTGCAATTACAAATTCTTCTTTGAACCTCTTCTTCTCCTTCTAATATTGTTACTTACTCCCACGAGTAAGTACTAAAGTTGCATCACGACACTTGTTAATTATATATTTTAAATTGGCGAATGTCTTTTAAAGAGGATAATGTTTAGTGGTTTTTATACATTTCATTTATGTGATTGTTTTTCAAATCTATCATTCTATTTTTTAGTTATGGAAGTCTATACATTCAACTATTTATAAAAATTACTGTGAAATGGTTTTAGTACCTAATCTTAATAAAAACATTTGGATCGAAATAGATTTAATAAATGTCACTATCTCAGTCACTCAAATTTTAGAATTTCTCAATGAGAACTTTTACTTGAGATCTTGGTGGTTGCGATCATTAGCTTAATAAAAATGATAGTGGAAAAGCCATTGAAATTAATCATCATAAATTAACTATTATTACTAATATATATACTATTTGAATTTATATACTACATTTATAATATAAACCAACTATAATTTAATTATAAACATTTACGATATATAAAACTAACTCTAACATAACTTTGGTGGATTTTGACTTTGTTAATAATAACATATAATTATTAAGTAAAAGACCATACTAAATATCTGATGACCATTTTATTATGTTGAATTAAATATATATTAACTCATAATATATTAAAATTAATGAACTGATACCACTAAATAAAGCTAATTATTCACTAAAAACTATTGACCAAGCTACAATTAATTTAGTAATATAAAAACTTAAACAACCTATACATAATCGACATGCCTTATTCAACAAATTTTAATAGATAATAGACCAAACATATGACATGCAGCGAATATAACTATAGCACACATGAAGAGCCACTACACTAAGCATGGCCATTACCAAACGAAAGGAGCCCAAAGAGATAACTAAAGAGGAAACATGTGCCTGAAGGTGAACCATTCATATTTGTATCAATAATTACAATTGCACTATAGCAATAGTCCAATTCCCAAATTCCCCAACATAAACATCCGTCGAGATGATTGTGCAACACCTGTTGACTTTACGTGTGTTATAGTCCAAAGAAAGTCAAGTGACAAATGAGCAAAATGACAAACAAATAAACTCTGTCAACACCACACAAATGGTAGGCATAATTAACGTAAGATGGATTCAAAGATATCTCAATTCAGCAAAATATTGATGAAGTAAATAGATTAATATAAAAATAGTAATATACACGTAATCCATTGTGTTGTCTGAGTACGAGTTGGAACTGCAATCTAAAATCGTCATCTGCAAATGCTCTCATCATGTATACTACCTCATGAAATTGCTCACCAAATCACACCTTATTAAATTGGGAATGAGCGGACTAGTGTAGACGATTCAAGCCCTACCCCTGTTCGGATCCATATGTTATACCTTTAACATCATGTAGGAATAAAAAAAATACTTAATCTATCAAACTTAAGTTTATTGTTTTTTCTGATTTTTTATAGATATTAAATAAAAAATACAATTTCCATATAAGCATACACCTTGTTGTTGAATCAATGTGTTGAGTTACATATCTATTGATGGGAACATCAAAATTATTCCAATACTGAAAAGCATAATTCAACAAGGTGTATGTGTTTGTATTTTCAGGTAAACATTAACAAATAAGGTGATTGTATATTTTGATTTTTATATCTTAGAAAGGGAGGCAAATGGTTTTCTTGTAATATCAAACTTGTTGACTGTTACTTTTACATCTCGATAAAAATTCATGTTCTTACTCAAGCATAGTGTAAATTCTGGCATAATCCTCTTTTTTTCCATGCTCATATTCTTTTTCCTTTGAGATAAACTTGCGTAAAAAATATCTGGATTTAGTTATTCGTAACTTGATAGTTGATGTGATTTCAATGCGATCCTAATTTCAAACTTATCTAGGATTAACCATTTGAATATAAAATGCGTTATATGGAATTGTATTATGGTAAATTAATGCTATGCTTGCAGTCAACCTGATTCAATCTTCACAGTGAGTGTTGTATTTATCCTTTATCATTATCGCAGCCAACCTATCATGGAGCGACAAATTCCACTATTTTTTAGTGTTTTGGTCTAGTTTGCTATTGAGTAGTTAGTGAATGAGTTGGTAATTATGGAAGATTAAGTATATATGGTATATCAGTAAGTGTTTTAAATTTTATTTTATAAATTTCTAAATTTTTTAATTTTTTTTTTCCATGTAAATAATAATATAAATTTTTGTTAGGCAAGGTTGCAGTTGCAAAGTTGGAGGAATTAAATATAATCAAGGGAAATGATACAATGAAATTTGCTTAGGTTAACATTGATAGTTGTTACAAATAATGGAATTATGAAGCTTCTAAAGTTGGCATCTATGGATAAATTAGTATATGTGCAGTGTATTGTAGCCAAGTATACCTTGGTAAGGGTTCTAGTACCACATGTTATGAGCATGGTACAATTTGATTCATGCCCCATCATTTCAACATCTCATCACTGACTATTGATCAATGAAACAAATTATAATTCATGTTCAATTTTTTTGAATTACTTCAATTCTATTGGATGACACAAAGTATTTTTGTAATTTTTAATTCAAAATAATCCCATTTAGCAAGAAATTTGGGATTTCAATGAAGTTAAACAAATCAGACACCAAAAAAATATTTTATTTCTTAATTTTTACAACAAAATATTCTAAAGCTAATGTTAAAACCCAACAATATGGAAAAATGACTCGATTTAATTGGTGGCATGATTTTCTATGCAAAACTAATTGGTATAGATGATTATAGTATATACCTATTGCACAGGTACTAACAATAAACTTCCTTCTATTTTATTTTGTGTTAATGATAAAGAAGTTATTCTTATTATTTTTTTAGGGCTGTTTTGCATATCGAAGTGCAAGACGCAATATTTTTCTAGTCTTTTGGTATTTTCAATAAAAAGGTAAGTGTATATTTAAGTATATAAATACTTAAATTTAGATTAGGATCAAATTTTCACCTGATATGATGACATATAAATGGGATAACTTCAAAAACACATAAAAAATCATAGAGTAGATGCAAAGGACAAAATTGACATGACAAAAATTGTATCATACAAAAGTAATCATGAACGTTGTCAAACTATATGATTAATATGTACACTAAAAGCATCTCAAGAGAAAGAGACAAATGAGTTTTTAGGAATATGTTGAGTTTCTAGGAATATCTTTAAGTATCATCAAGCAAAAAATTGATAGACCTTAATATGTTTATGAGCGAAGAATAATAATGAAAGATTATGGAAGTTCTATTTTACATAAAAATATAACAATAAGAATATAATATATGTTAATAATATATATACAAGAAAAAATGATAAAAATATTGTAATTACATGACTTGTATAAAAATTAAGTCTTTATAATTAATAACGATAAAAGTAAATTTATGTTAAAAAAAAAGATATTGTAAGAAAGAGATAGACGCCCTAAAAAAAGGAGATATCAAATGACCGTATGCATGTATATATATATATATATATATATATATATATATATATATATATATATATATATATATATATATATATATACCTACAATTTATTAATATTCATACATGTCTTTATTGATAACGATAAAAGTAAATTTATGTTAAAAAGAAAGATATTGTAAGAAAGAGATAGACGACCTAAAAAAATGAGATATCAAATTACTGTATGCATGTATGTATGTATATATGTATGTATGTATCTATGTGTGTATACATACATACATACATACATACATACATACATACATATATGGTTACCTACAATTTATTAATATACATACATGTCTTTATTGATAATGATCTAGTTATAAAATGGAAAGTTATAACAGATATCTAGTTATGGTAAGGTATCTTATATAGAACCAATCCTAAAATAGTGGAGAGATGTATATATAACTATTTACATAATATATTAGTTGTATCAACCTATTCCTATCCATATGATCTCTCTTGATAAATTTGTAGGTATCTAAAAACATGTAAGTATATGGTTATTGTACAATAATAAGAAAAATTACAGACCAACATAGTTTGATTAATAAGATGTAATGCAAAAACATTATAGACATACAATTCATAAATATAGGCCATGTCAATTGTAGTGCTCAAACTATTTAATTATTTCTTAGTGGAAGTTAATGGACCAATTATTATTGGGTATAATGCATGATTCTAGAAACAAAATCTAAATTTATAAAATGTTGATAATCTAAGAATATATATTATTTTAGCGGGTATGGGTTCTAGTGCAGTACCTAACACTGTGAATATGGTTACGGAGATTAAAATACTAGATACACCTACCAACTTAATTAGTATATTCATAATTATAAATATATCGTATTTATCTATAAATATAATCATAATGTTTATATGTTTATAATCATTATGAAAATGAGATAGACATAATGGGATAGACATAATGATTTGATTATACTGGATAGATGACATTGTATATTAAAAATACTCTTGTATGATTTTGAATGATGATAATGATTAATATATTGGATAGCTTAAACTCATATATTATGTATTCAATAATTAATCCTAGTATCTTGAGATTAAGATATGTATAGTTAAAATATCTTAGCTCTGTAGTTACATATTTTGGTATGTTTGTATGGTATGTTTTGAGATAATAAATACCTTACAAGTACAAAGCATAGGAAGAATGGCATAGATGAACAAAACTATGTTAAGGTTAGTTGTTTAAATATATTCTTAAAAATCTAGTGATATTATAATATTCATACAAATATATCTATCAGATATATTCTTTATTAGGTATAATAAATTTGTGGATATTAATCACATGATATTGATTTGTGGATATGTCATGATATTATTTATTGAGAAAAGATACATAGTTGTGTACATATTTCTATGATCTATTTTTACATGGATCAAATTGAAAAAAGATATCTTATCAAGAGGTTGAGGTATCATAAAGTCCTTGATTAAAATTATAGGTGACTATTAGGATTTGCATATAGAATTTATATATTATTGAAAACTTGTGTATGGTGTTTACAGTGAGTATATTGATATGTACAACTGAATATACATATATAGCTTATATCAGTACATTGGGAGGTGTGCTTACCTTTATAGTTTATTGTTTGTTAAAAACAAAGTCATAGATTCCTGAAGGATTGGACAGCATACATACAACCTCCTTAAATCATAACTAGATGCATAAATGAATGATTATGTTATCGTGATCATTATGAGTTTATTTATTATGATTGGCTATTGAAACTAAATACTATGTACATAAAAATTTTGTACTATAATTACTTGTCATAGAATTTACTATGTTTGAATCTACTTACAAAAATTAAAAATTTACAAATTATGCGCGAATGATATAAAACGTACTTGTTATGACTATTTTTATTTTTATGAGAAATAATATTGTGGAGATTCATTCACACATTTGACAGACTAAACACATGAATTTTCATTATTTCTATGTTTAGTATGTTTTATGTTTGTTAGTAGGATGTAATCTGTATGAATCTATTGGTTATATTTATATTAAAAAAATATTGCATTATCGGTACTGAGTAAGTAGTGAGATGAAGTTCACTAGCTTACTAGCATCACAATGTTAGATGAAAGTAATATGATCAAGTGGTGTGTATGAATTTGACTGATCCAAGAGATCAATAATTATTGAAAACCTTGGTCAAAGTAATATTAGTGAGACATTGTCATTTCATATGTATGATTTATATGTTTGTAATATATCATGTTAGAATAGATTTCTTTATGGTGCACTACATGTTCTTAGAAATCATACAACACACGGGTACTAGATTGTCTCTTTGGATTCTTGTATGTCACTATCTACTCATCTGTGAAGGGATGGCCATTCCATGACGAGAGATTGTGTGGAGGATTGATGGTCTATGGTTGGTGTGTAAAAGTGATCAGATGATGGTCTCCCTCCCCACATTAGTACTTATTTGGAGATGACACTTGAGATTGCCATAGATACTAGAGTTAAGGACCTCTTGCTCGATGGAGCCTTGTATCTTATACATTATATTTTATTTATTATTATTGAGATATTATTATGATTAGATGCAATTATTTACTTATTGTACCATGACATCAGTGGTTGCATGTTTGTACCAGGTGTAGAGAGAAATTTGTAATTGATTTCTATATTCATTTATGTTGTGTTTCATATGATGATAGTGGTCAGTAATGGATAGACGTCACATGCTTATTTTACAATTTTTATACATAGAGTATTTTATCTAAATCACTAATTAGATTCTTGTGGTTTAATCTAGTGAAATAATACATTGTTTAAAATTTTAAAAAATTCAAATTTATAAGTAGATCCTAGTGCGGATGTTACACCTTTCACCACATAAAGATAAAGAGAGTTGTGGAACCTTACTTCAATTAAATCGCCACTCCTGATGCCTTCGTTCATCCTTGATAATAGAAAAAATTGAATAAATGATGTTATCACCTTAATTTTATATAACTGACATGTATCATTATACAATGTTGTTACATTAAAATATGAATTTTCAATATCTTTTTTGGACACATAAATAACATTATCATGCACACTTAAGCCACTCATCAGATGTGGAGTCTTGTCATAGTTAAATAAAAATTCATGATGTCCTTATCCACCTTTAATAATATAAAATGGCCAATCAAATATGTTACAACCTTAAAATTTACGTACCCCTCTATAATATTATTAAGTCATGTCAATATGACAACTAGACTTAATCCTAGATTGGTGTATGATATGGGCTCTATGGTGTTTGATATCACATATAAAATACCTTGTCATTGTACTTCGCCATTGTTGTTGATTACATAATACATTCCCATTTTCAAACTAAAAATAAGGACCCTCTTTTGACCTTTTACACTGCTCTAACATATTCTCATGGTTCTTTGGTCTTAGCACTACAACTTAATTTGGTGGTTCATCTTATTTTATATGTCGAATTGGGACTGAAACCATCACTATCAAAAAGACCATGTCCATGTGAATCAAGTTGATATTTTACACTTAGTGTGAAAATGGACTTAGGGCCTTTTAATTTACCTTTAGAATCTAGCTATTGTAACTTTACCATCATGTTTCTAAATTTATCATGATGTCATCGGGTGATGGAAGTGTCATTAGGTGAAACCATCATCATTAAGTGATAATAGTGTAACTTCAATTGATGAAAATGTAATTAGGTGATACGAATGTCATCATTCGATTACAACATCATTGAGGGATGACATTATTATCATTTGAAGACAATACTATGAGGTGACCACATTATAGTCAAATAATGATGATGTTGTCAATTGATGAAGATGTTGTTGGGTGAGGACATTAACATGGGTCAACCACATTGACATCGATCAATAGATATGTTTTGGGGTGATGTGTGTCTCAACCACATTATTGTTAGTCAAAAAATATGTTGTGGGGTGATGACATTATTATGGGTTGATTGCATTTGACATCAACCCATTTCTAGGTTGATGGATGAGTTGGTTGCTATGGTTTGGACACATTGTCATCGATCGACGTTAAACTTTCCAATTGATGTATGTATTATTTTATATCCATTATTATAACACTTTTCATAAAGCAAATTGTTTTATTTTCCTTGTGTAGGTTGTGAACAAAATAAATGCCACAGTGAAAGAGAAGACTTTACACTAAGGGCCACTAACTGACCACATTACAGCCATTAATCAATTGTGTAACAAATGTGGTAAGTAATAGAAGTTTGATGAGATGATTTCTCATTGTTTAAAAAAAAATTATCAAATATTGTCTTCAAGTTTTATATTTTTTTAAGACAAATGAAATTTTAGTCATTGTGTTTAGATTATATATGTTTAGAATTACTATTTTTGTATTTTAGTTTTGTCTATTGTTGAATAACTAAAATACAATACAAAGATACTGCAACATGATGTATGGAATGCAAATTTTATTTAAAATTCATCTAAGAAGTTAGACATATTACTTAATTTGTATATGTACGTGTCTCAACATTTTATTAAGGAATAAGGCATTAGGAAAATAAGTTTTATCTATAAGTAAATATTGTGGTAGCCATAATTGTCAATAGGATGTGAAAGGCATCAAAATATCCATGAATAATTCTCATCTTTATTACTCTAAATAAAAACACCCCAGGGATAATAATACCTAGTTGTTATAAAAAAAACTAGACTTTTGTAAATGGATAGAAAAAGGGGTGATTGAATTTTCTTGATATTCGTATGCTACAACCATGATGTCATGGAGGTTAAAATATCTTGCCACAAGTTAACCACACATTTTTTGGGTAGTATTTTATTTGATATTGAGGTCTAATTGATTTTTTATTGGCTATAAAACCACTCCTTCAATTCTTTTGATTCACTGCTACTTCCTCAAGCATGAAAATATTTTTGGCAACATATTTATCCTATGACAATTATCATATCATGAGAATGATTCATTTCCTTCCTATCATGCAATAAATACACATGGACTGCCCAATTTTTATTTATTTATTATCGTATGACGCATGCATTAATTTATTTATGTATGTGTAACTAAATATATTCAATGTCCATTTATTATTCTCGTAGAGATTCATTGCATATTTTA
The DNA here is from genome assembly GCA_037957365.1 of Torreya grandis. Taxonomy (NCBI): domain Eukaryota; kingdom Viridiplantae; phylum Streptophyta; class Pinopsida; order Cupressales; family Taxaceae; genus Torreya; species Torreya grandis. The sequence continues at coordinate 1,788,440 of JARHVA010000630.1, read as the reverse complement.
ATTCATACACATTTAGATAGACGTGAGACATAATATTCACTTCATACCTATATATAATTTTAGGAAGAAAGTTCAAGTCCATTAAATAGCATGGAAAATGAAGAATTAAATGGACTATCTACCAATTTAAATTCTCATCTCAATTAAAATGAGGATTCATCTAAATCAATTAATCCCCCATGGAGGAAAACAACGTGCTACTTTATCTCAAGGATAACAATTATATCTTGCCCATGCGTTATTTAGGAATTCTCATGGAGTGTAAAAATTAATGATATAGTGAGAATGATTTCATTATTTTATATTACACTTTAATAATTTCAATATAGCATTAAAAATAAATTATTTATCATTTAAATATAATTATGTTGCTACAATAAGTATAAAAATAGCTTAAATTTTAGATTATTATTTTTACTTATATATTTATTGTTCTTTTTTTTAATTAATTAAATAAGGTTTATTAAAAATAAAAATAAAAATACTTTTACATGCACTAAAAATGAGCCCAACATATGCACATTCCATGTTACTTCATTGGATTGAAGCATTTATGTCTATTGAAATTATTAATGCATGTTACATGTGTTATTTTGCTATTTTTATTATAAGCTAGCTCTACCCATGTCAATTAATAAATACAAATCTAATGTGATATTAGAAATAATTAATTGTGTGTTAAGTGTTGGAGGATAAATAAATTATATTCAAATTTAGAGGACACTCACAATAATTAACATTTTTACCATGCATAATTTTTAGAATGTCTTTTGGCACATTGTAGATAGCACATGGCACATGGCTCACAACACTTCAATTTTATTCTCAACCCCACCTATGTAGTTCTAATACAATATACAAATGAATCTCTCTCTAATCAAGTATTATAGAACATGTGAAATGATTAGAGTATGTTACATTGTAAATATCTTGTATCAGTTGTTGTTAACATCTTTCATATCTCTATGTTATATAAATTAGCCTTTACTTCTATGGCATAGACTATAGTAAAACTATATCCATAAATCTAATCATTAATGTTTTTCTCTATTTATTATCATTAATTTTTGTCAACTATTTTTTCACTAAGTTTATATTGGAAATTTACTTACAAACTCAACTTTAAACAATTCACAACACAAAGTAAGGAACTAACCATTACGCCGTCCTTGTTTATATAATGTTATATTTAATTCCGTTTGAAACACAATAATTTCTTAAATGGTGCCTTTAAATATTGGAAATGATTTAATTATTGCAACCATTTAAATTTATGGGATTTCTAATATTACGAGCATGTTCTTGTGAAAGATCTTATTATCTTATAATGAATATAAAAGGACATCTCTAAAACCCCAAAATGTATAGATTTAGTTTTACATCTTTCTTCAACCTTATTATTTATAGATTTTAAATTGGTGAATGGTGTTTATAGCGAACAATGCTCAGTATATTTAATACATTTATTTTGGGTGACTAGTTTTTAAATTTATCATTCTATTTCAATTAAGGAAGTCTATTCATTCAATTATATCTAACAATAAATATATTTCTATTATATTTTATGTCAATGATAATGTTTCTATTATTTATTTTGCATTTTTACATATCTAAATATAATAAGAGAAGGTGGATATATAATTTTAGCATATCCAAGAGATTCTCAACCAATAGGGGAGTGCTTCTTATACCATGATCAATGTTCCCTCTGTTCGACCCATGCATGGTACTTTTCCACCAACACCAAGATGTCAACAAAGCCCTTATTATAGTCACTTCTCCTTCTCCTTCTCCTTCTTCAAGGTTTGGAAAATATTCCATTGCCCCACATTATTTATTTTGTGTGTCCATCTCCATGTGATTCACAAATACATGGTGGTGAGCTAGTGGTGTTTTATAAATTATTGCCTCCTTTTTCGGGAATAAAAAATTATTTGGATCCTTTTGAGACCATGGAGAATGGATAGGGGGAACCTGATCCTATTTTGACTAAATCTTCTTCTTGCAGAGCTTAGTTCATGAAGACTGAGTTTCTTCCATCTCATTTTAGTGTTATGACTGATACTTAGAATTCTCACTTGTAATATGATCCTCACTAGTAATATAATCCTTTAATTTTTATTTTGTGTTGTTATGCTTAACATAAAGTGAATTATTTTTTTGAATTTTTTATTAAAAAAAGGAAATTGAACCATGAATAACAAATGACCATATTTTATTTCAACCATTTATTTATAATATATTCTTATAATTATTGATTATATTGATCAGTTCTCATAAGAATATAAAATACACAATTTAAAAATCAATTTTCAAAATATTATGCTATGAATCTAAGTGGGGTGAATATTTTATTATGTGGTTTTGCTAACTGGTAAATCAATAAGAGTAAACTTCATACCTATTTAAGGCTTTCAAACCTCTTATGTGCATCCCCCATTTATAACTCATTGTCAACTTCACACATAAAAAGTAGTTAGTTTATCATTTAAAAGAGTGATAATTAATAATATTTCATTAAAAACATAAAAATATATTATTTTAATTTAATAATAAAATCTTAAAAATTGAGATGTAAAAAAATATTATACACCATGTTGAATCTACCATACTTATAATTGTAGGTTATGATTTGAGACTTAAGAAAATATTTGTCCCATAATGATAGTGGTAAGAATCTATAGGATTGGATATGGGTTTCTATATATATATATTTTCCTTATTACATAAATTTTCTCAAATAATTTTAATATGGATAAGCCCCGACAATAAAGAGAGGGCCCTTTCTTTGTAGTTGAGTGATATTTAGTGTGAGAGTAGTTTGAAGTGATAAAACCATGGTTCAAAAGGTCCATCTTATATCAGTAAATTGATTTTAATTTGAATTGACATGACTATGCTAAAAATTGTTAGAAACCCACCCTTAATTTTCATTTTTATGAAAACTATGATATCAAAAACCATTTCAAATATTGTTTCTCCAACCATTCACCCATCACCTTAAAACTAGTTTAGAGGAACAATTTATATAAAATATGTAGGACTCAATGTTTCATGAACACTTCCTTTCTATGACACGAAGGGACCATTTAACTTATTACTAGAATGTAGATTTTTTCCCCTCTACTCCTCCATGCCTTTATTTAAATTATCTAGAGAATTATTATATTTATTGAACTGTTTATTTTCTTAGGAATCATGAGAAGTATGTGGAGAATTATTATATCTCTTGAATTTTTTTATTTTCATTAGAAGCATGAGAAGTATGTGGGAAGGTTTCAAAACAAGTGGATTTAACTATTGCTTAAGGGCTTGCTAAACATTCCTCTTAGCTTGAGCTCAATAATTTCGATACTTAATTACAGTGTAAAATAATTTATATTAAATAGAATATTAAAATTTTAGAGATACATGTAATTAATAAAATTTGACTTCAAACTCTTTTATATTTATTTAGGATGATATATGAAAAGTTCGACAATTTTTTAATTTATTAAATTATAAGAAATCCATATATATATATATATATATATATATATATATATATATATATATATATATATATATATATCAAAACTATCAATACCTTCCTCATATCCATTCCATCAAAATATTATATATATATATATATATATATATATTCCAATTTTTAGACCACTTTAAATTGTTGTTTATGGATCAATAAAGTTCTCTCAAGCAATATCCGATGGTCATTCAAGAGTGTATTAGTCTGATTCCATACAATTATTCCCCCCTTAGGAAAGATTTCTTGTGATGTCCATGATATTTCGTTGGATGTTAGCTTCATTCATGATCCTGCATATGGAAATCTACAAATTCATAAGTGTTAAAAGTTTCCCTTTTTGAGTTTATAGAATCACTTATAATTTTTTTGGCCTGTACACTCTTTAAGTTTACAACTAACCTATTAACAACCATTACTCGAGACCACTTATCTATTTTGTTTCATACTTCAAGCTTACAAATAATCTATTAACAATCATTCTTTCAGTAACACCATTAATTAAAATATAATTTAAAATTTATTTCTGAATAAATAAGATATTTCGGATTAATTATTATTTTGATGCCCACCATATTAGAATGTTTTTTTTAAAATCCTCACCAAACCACTTGTTATATTATTTTGATGCCCATCATATTGGTGAATGTTTGTTATAAAATTCTCACCAAACCACTTGTTATATTGCAATCCCAAGACTATAGAAAACAAGTTTCATTTAAACTTATTATATTTTTCAAAATATTTTTCTAATTTGAAAAGGTATGAAAATAAATCTTCACATATATATGTACATTCTCTATATCAAAATACACATTTTAATAATAAATATATTTATTATTAATATTTAAAAAAAACTTTCTTAAAAATATTTATTTTTTCTTATTTTAACATTCCAATCACACTAACGTTTACATGTCCAAATATGGCATTTCGAATTCTAAATTATGATTTTAGCTTCCCATAATTAGAAGAATGGAGTTTATACTAGTTTTTAAAATAAAGGATAACCTCATCGTCACATTATCCTCTTCATCACCATTAATTGGATATTCATTCTCATTAAAACATTAATTAGGTTAAATTGTTATATTAACATCATAATTTTCATTGTCACTTTCCTCCTCTATATGAACATGATCATAAATATGACAATAAGGATGAGGAAAAAAAATCAATTATCTTATCATCCAAAATCTCATTCTTTGTGTCTAAGTTTTAATTCATGTAGTGCAGTACCTTTGAGTTCATGTATTATAATACTTTTTGGTTGCGATTATGTTTGCCATTGGATGTATATTTTTAGATCCAACATTTATTTAAAATTTTCTTTCTTTATAACTAATTTGTTTAGAGTGCATGGGATGATCATGACAAAATATGGGACATGTACAAGTTATTACGCAATATATAATAAGGATTCAAATAAGTAAATAAATCATCAATTTTTAATATTTGAATTACAAAAATAAATATAAATAATTTTGTTTTAAATACAATTAAAATAAAACATTTAAATTATTAGTAAATTTTAAATATAGTAAATGAAAAATGATATTATATTTTTAACAACTATTTATTAATATTATTTCTAAGCTCTTTTTACAAATATCATCATTTTGAGGTTCTCTTTCTATTACATTGTCTTAAAATTTAATAGTGTTATGATTAAGATTATATTTAACAACAAACTTTTATTTTACTATAATATCACCAATTGATAGAAATGTTATGTTATAAAATGAGACAATTTTTTTAGTATGTCATTCTCTTTCTCATTCCCACACTCCATAAGTTGAAAAAATTAATTTCACTTACATGCATCATTTAGAATTGATTATAGATCAATAATATTATCATAGGATTACATAGGCCCATATATGAACTTTATATTCCCATATAATTTACTGGAGGTTCCAAATCACCTAAATTCCCATAGGTATATACTTCACCCCTTTTTTCAAAAAATCATTAGACTAAAGAATATATGTTTCATCAATAAAATATATATATCAAAAATAATATAAATAAAAATAAGATAAATTAAAAATCAACACATAACAATACATGGAAATCAGATACAAAGAACATAATTGACATGACTAGAATTGGACAATATAAAAGTAGTCATGAAACTCATCAAAATGGTTGTATGTAAGTTGAAAAAAATATCAAAAAAATAAATAAGTGAATTGGTATGAATATTTTTGAGTATCATTAAGGAAACAAATAATAAATCTTAAGATATTTATGGGAAAAGAATGATAATGAAAAACTATGAAAAGACCATTCCGATGAAAAATATAACAATAATAATCTAAAATATGTTAATAATCCATATACATGAAAACATGATAAAAACGTTGTAAATACATTAATTATAAAAACAATTAAGTATTTATAAGTAGTGACGTTAAAAGTGACCTAATCCAAGAGACGATGGCATTGTAAGAAAGAGAGAGACAAAAAACCAAACATAAATTATTTGTTTTTAATTAAGCAAGGCCATAAATAATGAGAGTGAAATTCTCATCCTATATTTAAAAATATTTTTTCTAAAATATTGATTTTAATAATGCTATATTTAAACCCATCCAAAACACAAAAAAATCCTGCATGGTGCCTTTAATCCTTGACAATGATTGAATTAGTGTGACCATTTAAAATTTATGGACTTTCTAATTTTACCCAAATGGTCTCATAATGATTATTATGTTATAATGAATATAAAAGATATCCCTAAGAGCCCAAAATGTATGGAATTGGATTCATATATTTAGTCATCCTTCTCACTTAGATCTTTTCAATTAGAGAATGGCCTTCAAAATGGGCAATGCGTAGCAGGTTGCTCAATGACATTTAAAGGGATAAATGTTCAGTAAGTTTCATGTATTTATTTTTGTGTGATTGGTTTTAAAATATATCATTTTATGTCAGCTATTGAAGTTTGTACATTCAAATATTTCTAACAATGAAAGATTTTCTATGTTATTTTATTTTAATGATAAAGTTTTTATTATTATTATTATTATTTTTTTCATATCTACATGTAGGAATAATAGGTGGTCAAATAATTTTTAGAAGCTTCTCAAATTTTGTGGGAGTACTCATTATGCCATGATCTATGCTCTTAAGTAGTCATTGCATGGCACCTGTCGATCGAAAGGTTGCATTAATTCCACCTTTTTTGGTGCTATGATTTATACTTAATAATATCACCTATGATTTGATTATTTTATTTTGATTTTGTGTTTTCATGTTTAACTTATGATGGATTGATTTTTATTAATTATATGAAGATTGGATGATAAATACTAATTGACCACCTTTTATTTCAACCATCTATTTATAATCTATTTCTGTAATTAATGAGTATATTGAGTTCTAATAAAAATAAAAATTATAAATTAATGATCTTTAACAATATCATAATTTAGTTATGAAATCTATCAACGATTATACACACATTCTAAACAAGCATATAAATATGATGTGTCACCTCATAGGGCCATCTTACCACTTACATCAAAATCCATCCATCCTTAGTTAACAATAAATCATGAAAAAGGCATAATACTCACGTTCTAAGATAATATATTGGTCAACATCAATATTAAAATATATGGATGTATATACATACATCTATTAAATCCAAATCTATGACATGTATACCTTTTTTCCCCCACCATCTTCATCATGTCTAAACTAGATCTTGTATGAAAATCTTATAGAAATCAAGTCCATCCATATAATGCACACCCTATACTGAATCATGGTAACCCATGCATTCTTGACAAAAATAAATTAAAAGGCATTATAGGAACATGAAAATACATACCAAAATGTAAAAATAACGTAAGGAAACTTCCTACTATGAAGTTATATGGGGGTTAAGATTTAATGTTGTGTGCCACAAGATAAATCAACAAGATCTTTGTAGTGGTAAAAGTACATGTGTAATGTTTGATGTTTTTAAATTAAATTAAAATAAATTATTAAAAAATTTATCATATTGCATTTTTGAATAGGGAAAATGACATAAATTTGATATATGCGCTACCTCACACCTTTTTTCATAAGCCCAAAGGCCACCTCCTCACAAAATGCTAGTAGTGGTCACATGACAGGATACAAAATGCTTCCACACATCTATGACTAGGAACAGGGGCCACATTTGAAGAAGAATAATAATGTAAAGTACAAATAAATTTAGTGGAATTGGCATTGGCATCATAATTTTTAGAGTTCAGAATAAGAAGGATCTCAATCTAAAATTAGCATTTGCATAATAGTTTGTAGAGTGTAGACTAAGAAGGATCTCAATCTTTTCCTAGGCCAAGACATCTCATGACCTAATTATTTATTAAATCCAAAGGTAGATATACAAATATAATGATGGAGTTTTGTGACAATTGGAATAAAGATCAATGAAAAGTGGATTTCTAAAATGCATGAGGGATGTTTCATGAGGAACAAGGATAAATTTTAGTGGTCCATATAGAAATGAACTTTGTTTTTTTTGGTGAATTTCTAAATATGTGTTAGATCTTGATTTCCTCACTATAATTGGTTTTCTTATTAAACATATATTAATGGGGTTAATATTATTTAATTAATATATGGACAAATATATAATGACTATTTTATGTGAATCATTACTTGTTGGTTAGATGTACATGAGTTTCATATACATGCAGATTATGCTCATTGAGTATTATTGTTCTTTAACAACATTTTTATTAATTATCATTGTTATGGGATAATTGGTATTTAAATTTATGAGGTGGATGCAGAATAAAGTCTACTCTCTCTATATATAAGGAGAGAGAGTACCATCAGGGAGGGTGTTGCAGATGATAATGTTGGAAGTGGAGAGATTTGACATGAAACTCTGCATATACCGCATAGTACAAATAAATGAATGATTTTTCATTAGTGAATAGTTATGTGATTACTTTAATTTCAATTGTGATTGGTTACTTCATTCTTGATCATGTTGATTATTTTTTGATCTATGATTAGAGTATATTTTGGTCATGATTATAGTGGTTACTATTCTCTATGATTACTATGTTGATGCCATTATAGAATGTTACATTTATATGTGTATTTCGATGACTATATACTTGTGAATTGTTAATTGCATGATTCCATAAAAGCATGTTCCTACAATCATTCAACAAAAAAAAGTATCATTATTAAATATGTATGTCATGGCATAAAAATAAATTACATTTGTAGATCATTTAATCAATTGATTTTTTAATCATTATATAACCTAGACCCTAGGTGAAGTGACTAATGTGGTACACAGTGTGACATAGTTTTTAAATGCATAAGGGGTTAAACTAGGGATACAACTTTTTTGTTTGATGTTTAAAGTTTTGATAAACATTTAAATTATTATTAAACATAATTCTTATGTTTATTAAATAATATATTTTTCAACCCTAATTTAGAGTCATCATTTGGTTTTGTTTTTATCCTTCAAGCCATGCAACATGGGAGGGTTAGGGGTTCACTATGATTTGAGAGGTGATAGAAGCTACCTGTGTTGTATTGGTAGATGAAGTTGGAAGTTATTAAGGCATGCTAGGAATGTATAGTGTTATAGTGAGTCATTCTTGGGAATTTATGATGGAGAATGTTTTGCCATGAAGCTAAGTGATCCAAAACTTAGAATATTTAGTTGAAATAAATTAAAGAAACAAGAACAACACAATAAAAATAATTCTATCTCTAAGAAGATATGTTTTATTCATAAAAAATTCCAGATCCAAACATGTGCTTATCTCTAAGAAGAGATGTCTGGTTTCCATTTCAGATTACATCTTCATTTATACACATTTTTAAGGTAGGAGGAGAGTGTGGAAGGTCACCAATATAGATGGAGATTAAGCGGTTTGACTTTCATGATTTACAACAATACAAAATTTGAAGAATTACTCTTTTTAAAAACTTACTATTTCTAGACTGCACTACTAAAATTGAAATTTGAGGCACTTCCATTGGGTTTTTGAGGGTCAAAATCAATTTAGAAAATATCCATGTCATCACATAATTTTCTCCTCATTCTTAGCTTTCCAATAGTTCAAACAGTGAGTTGATTGGAGCTACGGTGTAAAAGTTATGGCTCCCAGAAGTCCTATCACCAATTAGGGTAGAACCATCACCCAAATTGTCACCTAGAATGTTACCAGGATCATTCCTTCCTCCTTGAAAATCAATGTTCCCTATTGCATCAATATTTTCCATCATGTGTGGTAGTTGTGTTTTGATTTGATTCCTAATGCATACTTGGAATGGACTATCCTTTGTGGAGCTATGTAGGGCCTGATTGTTCACCATTTCTATCTAACCATTAATATGTGGATGGGAGGCCATGAAATTATTCATATTTTTATTGATTGGCTTATATTGTTGTATTTTTTTGTAGTCAAGGCTACAACATCAGCCCTTTTGGATTCCTATGGCTTGACCACCATGAGAATAAATTTCTTGGTGCTAATCAGAGAGAGAGATGTGGAAGGTGGTACCTCTGGTACAATACAGTGTTGTGTTCCAAGAGTGAGGGTGATCCTTCAAGTTTTTTATTCATAGATTCCATTTTGATCATACATGAATGGATGACCAAAGAGTACATCACATAAGACCTCATCTTGGAAAGGTTTTATTGCATATGAGAGAAGACATTGGTGGGTGACACAGAGGTTTCTCCCTCGACTCAAACATCCAATATTGTATGGTTTTGGGTGAGGCTTCATGGAAAAATTTAGGCTTTTCACAACATTAGTAGAGATTAAATTCTTTTGAATCCCACTATCAATAATGAAATACAGAGACTTACCTTTCACCCATAACTTAGAATGAAACAATCATTCCTTGTCATCTAGTTGCTCCTCATGGGTCTATGATGAAACAACTATGGCATGGGGCTCAACATCTAAAATATCTTCTTCATCCTCTTCAATTTCAGGTTGTGTATGAGGTAGAGTAGCAGATGTTGAGGATTGTGACTCAGAAAGTAGGGACTTGATGGCTTGACATTCTTCTTTGAAGTGAGTCCTAGATATTTGATAATCACACCATTTCCTAGTCTTTCCTTCCTTTGGCTTCCAATTTTGGCCATGTGTTTGACCTTTTTGTCACTTTTCCATTTTGAAGGCTGACTCTTTGTATTCAATCTTCCATGCTTTTGCTCAATCTTCACTTTAAACTTGTACATCTCACCAAAGGTTTCCAAATTAAAGAGTTCCATTTCTCCCCATATATACCATTTTAGTCCACTGTGATATTTTAGAACTTTGTGTTTCTCACTTTCTTGGATGCCCAATCTCGTAGATAGAGAATGGAAAATGTTAGTGTAATCTTGAACAAACTGTTCCTTACCTTTGTGAAGTTGTTGCCACTCTATATACAGATCATCATATGCTCCAATGGGGTAGTAATCTTCCTTTACAGCTTCTATGAAATCATCCCAGGTAAGTTCTACCTCAAGGCCAATATCATCTATACGGAATCTCTTTTTGTACATTTCCCACTAATTTTTGATAGGCAATGATGCTTTCAAAAGAGCAAAAGTGATCTTCTCTTTATTGGTGAATTTATTTATAGAAAAATAAGATGACAATTTATCCAAATAATTTTATACTACATCAGCATTGATTTTTCCTTCAAATGTAGGGATATTAAAATTCACCTAAACCTTGAAGGGTGTTGGGGCACTGAAAGGATGTGGGGTTGTAGATGAGGAGCCAGAATTTCTTATCAATATTTGTTGGAGAATTTAGGTGAATTATTGTAGCATCTACGCTTGTTGTTTATGGATGGATTCATTCACCATTTCTTTGAAAGGATCAGATGTCTTAGTTTTATCTACCATTTGAAGTCATTTGGAGTGAATAGGTGGATAGTCTGCTAGTTCTATTTTCCACCCAAGCTTCCTATAATCTAACATTATCCTCAAGATCATACACTATAAATATAAATTACTCTAATACCACTGATCCAAAACTTAAAAGCTTTGGTTGAAATGAATTCAAGAAACAAGAACAACACAATAACAATAATGCTATCTCTAAGAAGAGATGTTTATTCATAAAAATTTATAGATCTAAATATATGCTTATCTCTGAGAAGAGATTTCTAATTTCATTTTGGGTTACATATTAATTTATACAAATTTTGAAGGTAGGAGGAGGATGTGGAAGGTAACCAATATCAAGGAAGATTAAGTGGTTTGATTTCTATGATTTACAACAATACAAAATTAGAGGAGTTACTATGTTTAGAAACTTACTATTTTTAGACTTCACTAATAAAATTGAAATTTTGGCCACTTTCATTGAGGTTTCAAAGGTCAAAATCGATCAATCAAATCTCCATGCCATCTCATCACATTCTTCTCATTCTTATCTTTCCAATGATTCAAATGGTGAGTATATTGGAGCTACGGTGCAAAAGTTATGGCTCCCAAAAGTCCTACCACCAATTGGGGTAGAACCATCTCCTGAATTGTCGCCTGGAGTGTTGCCCAGATCACTATGTTTTTTTGGTGGCATGAAGATGTTTGTGAAAATAATAAAAAATGATGGGGTTTTTGGAGTGTATGGAGGTCATGGTCTATATAGAGAAGATAGAACAAAAAAATTATTTCTTATAGTCAAAGAGTAATATGGTTAAAAGTTCATTATATTTTTGAAATGAAAATAGCTTTTTATGAATATCATATGGTTGTCATGTTATTTAATTATTACTTTGAATGACTATGTGTTTTGGTTTAAATGGGTTTTGAATTTATCTAAGATATATAGACATATATGTGAAAATATATTAGGTTATATATAGATGGGATAATATCTTTTTTCATTAGATAACTATGAGTGTTGTTTAGTTATATGGTTTGTAAATTTGGACATTTAGCTCATGATAGTTAATGGGAGTATAGTTGGGTTTTATTGTTTACAAGATTATTCGATGGAAGAACTGGGTTAGTCTATTTAAAATTATGGATATAATATAAATCATAGGGTTTAGTATACATAAAATACTAAGTTGATATTAAAACTGTGGGTTTGGTATGTATAAAAGGACTATGTTTGTTATTTGTAATAAATTTATAAATGGAACAGTTATTGTTTGATTAGTTGTGTTAATTATATGTTGAGTAATATATAATTGGTTGATTCAGTAATATAAAGTATCATTGTAGGTGATCATTATCTTGAGCATATATATAAATATGAGTATGAATACAAAGACATAGATTATCAATTGAATTATTTCATAATGTTAATCCATTGTATATGATATGATTAAATCAAAGATTGAAATATGTTTGACTAGTTGTGTGAGATTGACGGACCAAAATAAGTTGAAACAGTGATAGAATAGTTGAATCTGAATTATTTTGGGTTCAAGGATGTTTTATTTAGAGGTCAAAATTTGTGTTTAATGTTTTTAGTCAGTCGATGTATGATAGGATACATAACATAATATTTCACATTTTGAATTTTGCCTTTTCTAGGGATTTAATTGGGTCTATAGGTAGTGTGTGGTGTTAATGTGAATTATATTTTGGTTTAAAATAGAGTTAATGTCTCTTAAGTTTGGAGCTTAAAAGGAAAGAATAAAATTGAAACACACACACACACCACACATGGATTTTTAGAAATCTTTATTTATTATTGAATAAAACAAAGACCCTTATATAGATTTTATATAGCCAACAAAGGCTCTCAAGACATCCAAATTGACAGTCTAGAGAGTTTAGAGATTGACTCAAAGCATCCATAAGAAAACTGACATCTGTAAGTAGAGGAGGTGTCATTATCTAGAGGAGGTATCTAGAAAAATTAAAAATAATGTAATATTTATCTTAAAAATATACTGCACTCTCATGCTACACTGTCATTCACCCCTTATTACATCTTTTTTACAAATGTACTCCCTAAATAGCTAAAATTTCACCTTTCCAAGGGATTTGGTGAGTATATCTTCTATCTGCACATTTTTAGGGCATAATTGGAGTTGGATGTGGTTGTTTAAAACTTGTTTTCAAATGTAGTGACATTCAACCTCTATGTGTTTCATTATTTCATGATAAATAGGATTCTTTACAAGATTTAACACACTTTGATTATCACAATAAATGATGGGTAGCTTATTTTCATTATAGACTATATCAGCTAATATGTGATGTAACCATATCACTTCATACACAACTCCACATGGGGTGTGATACTCTACCTCAGTGGATGAAAGAGCAACAATAGTTTGATTTTTGCTAATCCATGAGATTAGTCCAGATTTGAGATAAAATATGTATCATGATGTTGACTTTCTATCATCAATAGTTCTGGAGTAGTCTGAGTTGGTTTCTCCTTACAATAATAATTGACTATTATTCATGTATTTTAGACCATACTCATGTGTACCTCAGACATATCTTAAAACATGATTTGTTGCAACCTAGTGACATTTCTTTGATTCCTACATAAATCTAGAGAGATAGCTCATAGCAAAACATATATCTGGTCTAGTGTATGTCAAGTAGATGAGACTCCCAATGATGTATCTATAAGGAGTTGTATCTACTTGAGGTGAATATTAGAATCAATAAAATCATAAACCTTTCTCCATCAGTGTTGAAAGTGGCTTATAATCCGATATTCTATATTTTTTAAAGAGTGTCTTGGCATAAAAAATGTTATTCAATTTTTACCATATCTGCAAGTTAAGATAGTAATGTAGTAGCCCCAAATAGGTCACGTTGAAGGATCTTTTGAGGTCATTCTTCACAATATCAACCTGATCTTCTAAAATTATACTGATCACAAGATCATCCACATATAGAATGAGAATGATGATATCTATTCTTAACTTCTTTATGTACAAGTTAGAATCTGAGGGGCTACAAGTAAAATGATACTACATAAGGTGATCATCTATTTTGGTATACCATGCCTTAGGATCTTGTTCAGTCCATAAAGTGATTTGATGAGATGACATACCTTTTCAGGATGTTTTTCATCAATAAATACTTTTGGTTGGGTCATGTATACTTATTCCTTTAGATCACCATTAATGAAAGCACTTTTGATGTCCATCTAGTGAAGTCACCATCCATTTTGTGCTACTAGCATATAAGCAACTATGATGGTCTTGATCTTCATAGTGGGTGCAAAGCTCTCTTCATAGTTAATACCCTCTTTGTAAGCATATCCATTTGTTACAAGTCATGCTTTGTGTTTATCAATATATCTATCTACCTTGTATTTTGTTTTAAAAACCCATTTTACAGCCTATGGGTTCTTTCTTGTAGGCTGATCAACTAGTTCCCATGTCTGATTCTTCATGAGTGAGTCATACTTAGCATCCATTGATTTCTTCAATTGTGGTTGATTTAAAGCTTCAAAAACATTATCAAGTTTAGAGCTATCAACTATTGTACTCATGAGTGAAAAATTTACCTCGTGTCTTTTCTAACTCTTTATTTTGACTCTAGATGAAGTATGGGAGTCTCTGCTAGTGCTTAATACCCACTTAAAATGAGAACTATGTTGTTATGAATAGCTACTTTTTTGATGTGAAGAACTACCTAGTGGATGTTTTAATTCTCCAAGATCAACATATAACTCCCTTTTTAGCTCTTCTTCCTAGTGAGAATTCTCCTCATCATTTGACTCAGGAAGTAATCAATGAGAGGTGATTAGTATTGATTCACCATTCTGCATCACTGAGTCAAAAGACGACTCATCAAAATCCACATCTTTGATTTCATATATTTTCCTTGATTTAGGATCCTTGAGATAATATGCCTTTGAGGTAGTACTAGAGCCTAGTAGGATGCATGGGAGTGTTTTAGACATGATTTTCTTCTTCTTTTGATATGGCACATACATATATGTTGTGCAACTAAATACTCACAAATGAGAAATAGATGGATTTTTAACACTCCATACCTCTTCTGGTGTTTTGTCTTTCAAATTTTTTGTTGGTGCCTTGTTTAGAAGATAAACAATTGTCTAGACTACTTCAGCCTAATAACATTTCTTGAGCATTATTATTGATAGCATGCAATAAGCCATTTCCATTACAGTGCGATAGCATTGGGAAATAATGACATTCTATTGGGGCATGTAAGGAATAATCAAATTCTATTTAATTCTTTATTGGTTCAAGAATGCCAAGAATTTATTTGTTTTGAATTGCCCCCCTTGATCTAAGTGGAGGTGAAGTAGAGGTTGCTCAGTCTCCTTTACAACCTACTAATAGAAGACCTGGAAATGATGAAGGTTCTCACTCTTATTTTTTAGGAAGAATACCCACTTATTCCAAGAGTAGTCTTACAAAAATAGTTAGAAGTATTTGTATCCCAAGAATGAAGTAGGTAGTGTGCCATTTAGGTCGATGTGAACAACCTCCAAATGGTTTTTAGCATGAAAAGAGATTTCTTTGAATGGATCCTTCTGTTGTTTACCTGAACGGTATCCACAACAAATGGGCAAAGAACTAGATCACTTTGGAAGTCCATGTACCTCCCTTTAGAACTTAGTTGGTATAAAGATCCAACTTATAAATGACCATAACAATAGTGCTAGAGGGCAGTAGATTCTACCATTGAGGTAGATATAAATATTGTAGAAGATGAAACAACATCTAAAGAAAACAACTTATCTTTCAGAAAATCTTTAGCAAGAACTTTACCTTTTATGAAATAAAGCAACTTTTGATACCATTTTTGATAAGAAACTCTACCTTCACTTGATGATTCAAGAGATGGTTGACTGATAAGAGATTAGATGTCAATCTAGGAACATATTGTACAATTATAATTGTACATTTTTATATTTCGAAGGGAATGATATCTTGACTTATTCCTACTATAATATACTCCTTATCATCAATGATCTTAACCTAATATCCAATGGGTTGGTTTGTTAGTGAATCAAATAGCTTTTGGTTGCCCGTCATGTGATTAGTGGCTCCTGATTCAATCAACCAAATATTATTCATGGGCTGCAAGGTTTGGGAGACTAGTACTATGTTATTGTCTTCATCAATTATAGATTTATCATCTTCTAAGTATCATTTCACCTTGATGTCCTTAGCTTTCTGGTAGATCATTTATTTTAACTATTGTACCAATAGTTGTTTGTGTCATGAGTGTTGGTGCGATAAATGTGACACCACCTCTTTGAATTCTATGATTGATGATGAGACAATTTTTGTTATTATTATTTTTATGGTTGCTTTTCTAAAGGTCCCTTGAATGATTTCTGACCTCATTCTTGCTTCGTGTTAAGAGCTTTATCTTGAAACTCATCTTATGTTAAATTGATGGCTTCTTCCTGTTGTAACAGGTTCATGAGCTCTTCAAATGAAACTTTCTATTTAGAGACATTTAGTGTCATGATGAACACTCTGAATTGTGAAAGGAGTGATTGTAACATGATTGGGACCAAAATTTGGTCATCTACCATTTCACCAAGAGCTAACAGCTCTATTCATAGCTCAACTACTCGATGTAAGAATTCCTCAACTATTTCATTGGACTCTATAGTGGTGTATGAAGTTTTGACTAAAAATGAAGGATATTTGTTTGATTTTTTTCCTTATATATAGTTGTTAATTTGTTCCATGCTATCTTTTCTTGGTCAGTATCCTTGATATGTAGCTACATGTCATCAGTGATGCTTAGCATAATTAGCATTAGGGCCTTATCATTAACCTATTCTCACTTTGTGAGTGCATTAGAATCACTGGGAACTTGTACATTCCCTATCATGATGCCCCATAGGCCTTTGAACTAAAAGATCATACACATCTTTATTCTCTAAGAAACATAATTTGGCCCTTTTAGAAGATGGGCATCCGAGAGAAGGAGTTTGGGAGTAGACATCTTCTATTTTAATTTTAATTTATTTAAATTTTTTTAGAAAGCTAAAAAAGTAGGATTTATTATTTCAAAATTCTATATTAGAAAGATGTACCTTATTTAAACATTTGTTTCTTATTTTCAATCACCTTTTTCATTTTAACAAGCATTGTTGACTTCTATATCATGATCTTGATCTCGAGGTACTTGAGTGCTTTTATGTCGAACCTATCAGGTAATCATATTCCATCCACAAAATTTGCGATCTCTGGTGCTACAAAACCTACTAGTAGAAGGTCAAATTCTAGGATGGAACAAATTTTTATCACTTAATCTTCCTTAGCAACAAGAGTCTATATGAACATGACAACCCCTAGTTTTACAACTCTCACCAACTTCACTACACCTTGTCTCACTAATTTCCTCGTTGGATTGTTGACTAGCAAAAGGCACTGCAAACAACTTTTATGGTTTTTTGTTTTCTCCTACCATTTTCATGTTTGGCTATGGGCAATGATTCTCCACATTGATCAAGTTGTTGCACCTTTGGTCAGGTTTTTCAAGCTCTGACTGGTACACAACACTCTTTAATTTTCCTTCATCAAAATTCTACTATTTGTCACTATGTAAGTTGGCTGTGTTTTGTACATTCATATTTCCATGCTTAGACTGTAGGTCATGATTTTCCTTCTGGCATCACTTGACACACCACCTCTTGGCTTCTTTGCTGTATATTGTCTAGACTTTTCTAGGGATCTTTCTCTGTAGATTTCTTCTTGTTGGCTCTGATACCATAAATTGTTATAAATCTTTATTTCTTACTGAATAAAACAAAGACCCTTACAAAGATTTTATATAGCCAACAAGGGCTCTCGAAACATCCAAACCGATAGTGTGGAGAGTTCGGGGACCGACTCAATGAATCCATAAGACAACTGACGTCTGTAAATGGAGGAGGAATCATCATCTAAAGGAAGTGTCTAGAAACATTAAAAATAATGTAATATTTATCCTAAAACTATGCTACACTATCATGGATTATACATAAATAAATTATATTATTCTTTATGAATAGATCATAAAAATGAATATACATACAAACATATATATATATATATATATATATATATATATATATATATATATATATATATATATATATATATATATATATATATATATATAATTTATTAGTAATTAAATGGTTAATTTTTTTAAATTTATATAAATATAAGTGGACATACAAGTAAATGTAGATAAATTAGAAAATATATAAACATTTATATATAATGAATAAATTTATTCATATGCATGTTGTGATGTATTTCATTGCTATGTAATATGTTGAATCAATTATTAATTGAATATAAATAATTAATTCCTATTTAAAACAAATAAACATTATGTTTATTATATTGTATAATAGTTTGGGATTTAAGGTGAAATTCTAGAATTGTGTTTTTCATAAAATGGATGAAAACATGATTATTATAAACACTTTTATAAATCAAATACTTGTAATTTTAACTTATTAGAAGTAGACATTAAGCGATATTGGAATTTAGAAAGTAAGATAACATAGTTTTCATTGTTATTATATTACATGTAATTATTTCATATCACTTCCTTCATATTTAAATATTGTGGTATTGTAGTTTAATCTTTATGAGAATTCAAATAAAATATTGTATATGACGTATTTAGTAATTATGGTATTAATGACACTATGTTAATAATATTGCAAGAAGGTTCCTATGCATTTATTTAGACTCATTAATACATGTAATCAATGAAGTCTGATTGAGTGTGTGTATGAATATGATTGATTTATATGATCATTAAATTATATAGAAACTTTGGCCAAAGTAATTTTTGTAGTTAAACATTATTATTTAACCTATATGATTAATATTCATGTATACACAATGTCATGTTAGAATGGAATTCTTTATGATATGCTACATGTAGTGAATATCTTACAACACATAGGTTATAGTTGACTTCACGATATCTGCATTGTTATTATCTACTTATCCATGAAGGGAAATCCATTTCTTAGTTGGGAAATTATCTAGAGAATCTATGGTTTGTGATTGGTGTATAAAATCACTCTGATGATGCTCTTCCTCTCTTCCAATAGTTAGTTGATAGAGACTTTTACTCATAATTACATTTTATATACATTGGTGAGATTGTGAATACTCTTTTGTTCTATGGAATAATATATCTATTTTTATTCACTCTAATGTAAAAATTTGTACATGTAAATTTTGATAACCAGTAGTTGGTTGCTCTTAATGTATAATTTTATTATATAAACTTTTAGTAGTTTGTTGAGTTAATATTTAGTAGAATACAATTTGTTATTGATTGAATTTGTAATACTACTTAATGTTGTTAAATTGATTATTATCTAAATAAATCATAATCATTTAT
Source organism: Torreya grandis (assembly GCA_037957365.1). Classification (NCBI taxonomy): domain Eukaryota; kingdom Viridiplantae; phylum Streptophyta; class Pinopsida; order Cupressales; family Taxaceae; genus Torreya; species Torreya grandis. Next base: position 1,768,602 of record JARHVA010000630.1, on the reverse strand, counting down.
TTATATAAGATGCATTTATTTAATGATCAATAACTTATATTGATTAAGAATAATGTAGTTTAGATTATTGAAATAAAATTAATAAAAAAAATATATCTTTTTCGGGTTAAACTCAGTGGGGTTCTAAATTTTTTTTAAATGTGTTTCAAAAGTTTGAGAAAATTTAATTTATGATGTTTAAGCATGTAGATGAATCGACATGAGAAATGTAATTTACTGTAGAAGGTATGTTGACATGTGATTATATAAAAAAATCACCGACATATGGTAGAAGTGTTATTGGATGACATTCCTTTGCTATTTAATGATAGTAATTCTATCACATGAAAACCACAATATTGAATAATAGTTCTATTATCATTCAACAACTATGTTTTTGCTCAATGATGTTGTTATCGCTCAATAGTAATGCTATCACATGATAAAATTGTTGCCAAATGATATCATTGTTGGCGATTGACAACATAGGTGTCACTTGATAACATAGCTATCACACGATATTATAGCTATCCAATGATAGTTGCACTATTGAATGATAGTTATCCTGCCAAAGGATATATGTGTTATCTGTTAGGTGATAATGTTACGGGTAAGTGACAATTATGCTGACGAGTGACACAAGTGCCTCCAAATAGTAGTTATGCCGATATGCTTCATAAATTTGGTCCCTGATTGATTATATATTACTTATAATGGTAACTAATCTTATATAAAAATTTGACAATGTGATTATATATATAATTTTAAATAGTAGGTGGGCTCACCTAGAAAACTAACTTATACCCAAATAATTTATGTGAATACATATTGTTCACCACTTAATAAAATAGCCAAATGCCAATTTTTAAAATTAAAATATTCATGAATTAATGAAAAATAGTCATTAAATTTTTAAAAGACAAAAATTAATTTTTAATTTAATGACAAATATTACATTCCACTAGGCAATTGACAATTGGAATAAATATCAACAATTTTAGGCAGGTTCACAACACATCGTGCTGGTGTGAAGAGGTAGTAGATGGCAATGGCAGTAAGATCTGTTATGCTTGGGTACTTTCTAAAATAATTTTTAGCCTTTTTTCGGGTGAAAGGGATATCTGAGTAGGATGTTTTGTGCCTCCATAAAAACACAGATATATTCTTCTATGCAATTCTCCACAACTGCATTATGCTCTTTTTCTTCTCTATTCTTGTCATCACCATTCTCGTAACCTAGCCTGACAACTCTTTAGTTCATCCTTATTTTCTGCAAACTGACTTTCATCTTATTTTTTGAGGTCACACTGTTCTAAGTGGTTCGGATGTTATCTCTAATGTAGGAACAATTTATTGTTTCTGTACACTGCCATTTCTTTGAAAAATCTCAAACCCTGCCAACTTGCATTCAGCACAATAGGTTATGTTCATTTTGTTGCATCACTACAAACCACACATTGGACATAGAGATCATCATATAGCATGATCTGATCAATAATACTACCTCGGTCTATTCTAGCTGCAGTAAGGTCAGAAATAATTGGCATCTTCCTTTGTTATTTATAAATAATATTATTTGCTATTAATTCATCATTTTAAGCTTTGTTTGTGTTTGTACGTTTTTTTTCTTAGATCTGTTCTGTAATAATTATTTTTGCAGATTTTTTCTCAACAGAAAATTTGTTCTTAAGTATCCAAAAATTCCTCAGAAGAAGCGCTTGCCATATGCCACAAGAGCTTTGCAATGTGGCCAAAAATTAAAATAGGAGATTCAAAAATACTGCCAATTTATCCATGACAGCCCAAGCAAAAGATGCTTGTACCTTGGGGCTCTCGAGAGATCCTTGCATTTAATGCTGCGTCGAGCCAAAAATCTATATTACTCAATGTGCCTGAATTTTCTAAAAGTTGTTAAGAATTAAAAGCTCGAGTCTAATGACATATAGTTCACAATTATTTATATCTGGAAAAATGACGAATATTTATTTGTATCAATTTTTTTTGGGTTATATTATGTAATCTGTTATAAAAAAATATGCAAATAAATATTTAATATAATTTTAAAAAAACATATAATTTTTAAAGAATTATACATTATTCTTTTATTTAAGTTTGTCATTTTCTTCCATTGGATTCCTTAACAAGTTGAACTGAATGGAAAGCTAATATATATTTCCAGATCAGGGAGGGCAGACTTTGTAACGAGAATAAAAAATACTGGGTGTTGGCGTTTGGATCTAGAAACTGAATTTTTTTCCTAGTAATGCTTTGCACTGGCTTGATATTTTTTGGTTTCTATGAAAATTTTAAGGGACTGGGTTTTCTAATGAGTGTAGAATATTATGGAAATGTTTTAGTGGAAAAAAGAAAATTTTGTGTTGATGTTTTTAAAAAAAAATATATTATAGATCATTAATTAAATAAAATATATGATTTATTAACTATTTTTATAAATTTTGAACCAAATAAAGGTATTTATTTATTAAATATATTTTGGTTGTTTTTGAAAATATGATTTACTAATTATTTTTATAAATTTTTAACCAAATAAAGGTATTTATTTATTAAATATATTTTGGTTGTTTTTGAAAAGAAACACACGATTTAATAATAATAATCATTTTTTAAAAAAACATTTCAGGAAAATTGTTTGATTTTCTGAATAAACTTTGTTTATATTTGATGAGAAGTATACTATTTATTAATAATAAATATTCATTTTGTTGACTTGAAAGGTGTTACTGGTTTTGGTTGACAGCAACTGTTTTTTTTTTTTTTCAATTTGCTCAATCGCCATTGCCATGATAGTTGAGATTGTTGTTATGTATCTTTTTCAAAGCTGTAAATATTGTCTTGGAATTTATAATCATCTGGTGCTACTAATTGGTTGTATTTTATTAGCGATGCTTATTGTTTTTTCAAAGGCAATGGCTAACAGCGAAAAAGGCGAACAAGTCATCGTATGCATCCAAAAAAAGACAACATCACATTTATTGGCTATATGCAATCAAAAACAAATGATGCAAATTGAAACTATAGGAATGTGTTTGTGTAATGTTTTTAATTTGATATTACATTTGTTTATTTATGATTATTGAAAATTTATATTTCCACCAGAAATATTATGAGCAATGACTTAGTGTGGAGATGATAATTATTAAAAAATTATTTAAATGATATTGTTCTATATATTAGAATATCATATTCATTTTTAAATTTTATTCGTTGATATGAAATCTTCGTGTCAATTAATTTACTTAGATCAAATATATAACACCAGACGCATGCAGTTACAAAGAAGACTCCACTTCATACCCTTTAATCCTTTCAAACCTCCTCTGAGCACCCCCCCATTCAAAAATTAATATCACCTCCACACATAAAAAATAGTTAATCCACCATTTTAAGTATTGATAGTAATATCTCATTAATTATATAAAAATATATATTTTTTAATAAAATACTATACATCATGCTGAATCTCTCATGCTTATAATTGCAGGTTGTGATTTGGGAATCCGAAAAAAAAAAATACAAAAATAAAAATAAAGACATTTCTTAATAATAATGGTAAAACTTAAAAGATTGGATGTAGATTGTTAAATATATTTTCCTTACTATCGATATTTTATACAATGATTTAAATATGGCTAAGTCTTTAAGGATAAATTAAGGGACCTTTATTTTTAGTTGAGTTCCATCGAGTATAAAAATAGTTTTAAGTGATAAAATCATGATTTAAAATATCCATCTTTTATTAAGATATCAATTATAATTTCAATCGACCTGACTGCACTATGATTTTCTATAAACACATCTTGAAATTTCTTTTTAAAAAAAATTTAACTGTCAAAATTTATTTCAAATAATTTTTCACTGACCACTTAGCGATCTCTTTAAAACACGCATCCTTTGAAAACTTATTTAGAAGATTGATTTCTACAAAATATTTATAACTAATTTTTTTATGAACACTTCCTTTCTACAATATGAAAAAGTCATTTGACTTATTTCTAAAATGTGATTTTTTCCCTATCCTTCCTCATACCTAAATTTAGATTAAATTATAAATTATTATATATCTTGATTTATTTATTTTCTTAGGAAGCATGTGAAGTGAGTGAAAAGATTGCATAAACGAATGGATTTGACTATCATTTAATGGCTTGCCAAACTTTTCTCTTATCTTGAGGTCTAAGGAAAATTTTATCAAATCCAAGAATTTTTTATACTTGGTTGTAGTCCAAAGTCTTATAAAAATATATTAAATTTTATAGTGATTGTTATTATGTAAACGAGGGAAAAGCATGAAGGCAAAAAGGTGTCGTCAGATAATACCAATAAAATTATAGTGTGTCCAAAAAAAATAATGAACATCTGAAGAAACAAGTACTAGAATATTCGAATACAGAATAGGGGTCAACATAAAAATCCTCTAGTCACAAGAAAAAACAGTAATTGCTCGTAGAAAATTACTGAGGGAAAATGAACAAAATGGGAGCATGGATAAATAGAGAATATTACTGGGGAGGAGAGGAGGAAAAATCTTAGAAGTCGCTCGCACAGGTAGATTACCAGCAAACAGTCCCAGGATGTATACTACGTCATGGTCCACATGGTTGGAAATACTGAAAGGGAAGTAGATAGTGGAAAGAATTTGTCTTCTTTTCACTTTGGAGGCATTGAAACCCTCTTTTAACAACAAATTCAGAATACACCATTTTATAAATGGAATTGTAAAACATAATATTCCACAAACAAGAATGTCTTTAGGAAGCAAATAAAAAACAGGAGAATGTCTGCTTGCTTTCCAAGATATAGGTCCGAGGGAACGGCCGACCTCTATTGTAAGTGACATTTGTGGAGGAGAATTGAAATTGCCTTTGCCTTCACAGAAACTAGACCCACCATGACTGACCATATATCTAAAAATATATTCAACTTTAAAATTCTCTAATCTAAACTCTATATATATATATATATCAAATAAAAGTTTATTATTATAATTTTTTACGCTATGGAAGGAAAAAATTAGTAATAGATTTTCTTAAAAATGAAATTCATTTTAATTATTTTATTTATGAAAATGTAATTTATTAGAAATATATTAATAATAAATAATTATTTTTAAATCATTATTAAAAATGAAAATATTATTAAATTTAAATCAAAGCATATGATTTCGAAATCTATTGCTTTTTGGACTTATATTATCTCCATTGCATAAAATAGATCATGTAAGGGTATGTTACACAATATAATTAAAACTATTATCTCCATTACTTAAAATAGATATATAAGGGTATGTTACACAATATAATTAAAAGATAATTTGCAATTTCAATTTTAAATGTTAAAAATATTCTTTCATATTCTAGTATCACCAAAAATATTATGCAAATAAAAAATTTGGGACCTAAATTTTATCATATAAATGCAGATTTAAGTTCATCGAGTTCTTACTTCAATAATATTTTAAAAAAATGTATTCGTAATTATAAAAGATTAAAATTTTTAATCAATTTCTATATCAAAATTAAAAAATATAAACTAAACTTATATTTAATAAAAATATTGTATTAAAAAAAATAATTTAATTAAATAATTAATTTATTTAATTATTTAAATTGAACAAATTATTCTAAAATATTAAATAAACAAAAAAAACATACAAATATTCATAATTAAAAATTAACCCAACTTTTATAAGATATTAGATAACCCTTTAATTTTAAATCTATTTTTACAAAGGAACATATTGACAACTTAAGTATTATTTGATGAGTTAAGTTGACAACTAATTTGGAAAATGTACGATGTGGATTTTGGGCTGACCAACTTAAGTGCACTGGAGATCCCATAAATTTAATGGATCTACAAAATCTATCAATTCATGAGGATGGGCATCATTTTCATGGAATATGACCTGGATGACATCCAACATATTTCCTACTTAGGAGATATAGTCATGACACATATTAGAGGAACATGCATTTACTTGATATTACTTTTTTGGACGCTAGTTGTGATTTCAAGTCTAATACTTGCTCTTCAAGTTGACGTATTTTTCCTGTACAACTATATACCAGGTCTACCAACCTGACACTTGAATCATGCACCATTCCATTTCAACATCTCCTCTCTTCTCAGTGGCAAAATCTTCAAACACAATGAAAACATAAATATATTGACATGTTGCTTCAAGTTGTTTAAAAAAGGATCCTTTTTCTTGGCATTAATACTTCTTGGAGATTGACAATCACAAACAACAGATGGGTTTGCAAGTCTATGCAATGAGGGAAAAGAAAACAGGGAATGCAAACAGGCAAAAGGGACGGATTTGCAGGTCTATGGAATCAAAGAGAACAAATCAGGAAATGCAAACAGGCAGAAGGGACGTAGAGAGAGAGAAGACAAATTAGATTGAAGTAATAGATGGCATGTAATAAAATTAGCATACATATTTTAGTTAAATTTATACAAAATATGTTAAGAAACATAATTCTCAAAGTGTTATATGATTTAAATTTCTAAGAAAAATTTAATGAGACATCTTGAAAATGATATCTCTCACATTCTTTACATATATTTATCTAAAACATATATATATATATATGTATATATATATATATATATATATATATATATATATATATATATATATGTATATATATATATGTATATATATATGTATATGTATATATATATGTATATATATATATGTATATATATATATGTGTGTATATATCTATCTATCTATCTATATATATATATATATCAGTTAATTATTAATTAGTAATAATAATAAATAAATAAAAGAAAGTAAGATTAACTAATATAAAATTTAAATTATTATTTTTTTAATTAAACCATTTTTTTAATTCATATTTTGTTTATTACTCATTTTCTTTAATACATATAGTTTCAATAAATAACTATTTATAATTTTTTATTATTATTATTTGTAGTAATAATAATGAAGATTAGGACTTGTTTAAAAAAGTTGTGTTCATTCTAAATTCATTTACGATAAATTTTATTTAATAAATAATTAATAATTATAAATTTGTAATAAATAATTAATATGGGTCTAAAAAATTTCTTAATCAACATTTCCCATATAAATAATAGTAAAAAGTGAAAACACAAAGAAATATATACACATATTAATAGTTTTATGTGCTCAAAATTTCAGATTGCGTCTATAGAAGATTATTATTGTAATTTAATACAAATAATTATACTTAAAACTGTGACTTATACATTCACTAACTTTAGTTTACAAACCTAAGCATAACCCTATTTTTTATTATTAAACATCTAGATAAATAAATTTGTAAAAAATAATTTGATTTGGGGATGTTACACTGTAATTGAAAATTCCATAAAAATATATTTTCTTTCAAACTCTAGTCGAAGGCTCATCTAAAAGAAAAGAAATAACATTATTAATTCATCAAAACACCAATTTTTTAGCACAGAAATGAAACTAGTTTTATGCATATTATTTAATAGATTTTAGGAGCTTGCTTGCAATGCTACTCAAAATACACTTTGGAATCTTGGATAGAAGTAAAAATGATTTATTGCAAACAAAAACCAATATTGAAAATTAAATGAAAAAAAATTAATTTGATTGCGCATATCAAAAAATAAATTTATTGAATATACTGGGCACGACATGGGGAAAATGAAAATGAAATTTAATATTATATATAATCATAATAGTATCAAATTATATGTTAAAAATACTAATGTGCTAAAGAAGTAAAAAGTATTGTGTGATGATTGAGAGTGAGTTAAAATTTAAAAAATATATTTTAAGTTCTTGAATTGTAATAGTGTTCATTCATGAATTTATCTTTTTAATACATGTTAATATGGTGTAATAATGTCAATCACGTGCCTTGTCATACATTTTCATTTTTTATAAAATTTAATATGGTATAATAAATTCAGTTGAGTTTTTTTAAATTAAATTTTTGTAGGTGATGATCAAATGAATATAAAATCTAAAGTTGGAATTAAAAGTAAACACACTCACTACATTACAACCCACCACCACTTAGATATTATTGTAGAATACCTCTTGACATAAATAGATTTCATATCTTAGAGAAAATAATTTATATATGAATTTTGAGTGAATTATAGTTAATTGTTTTTTTTATGTTGTTAATTTTTAATATAATTTTTATGGTCATTTTATAAAATCATTTACCATCAAAGTGAACACGCTCAGATTTGGATGGGCATTTCCATGCTATATAAGTCAAATTATTTATCTGTATTAGAAGGAAAAATGTTTTTCTACAGTTTCCTCCATGCACATCATTGAGTCGGCCCAGGATTTTTTATTAAGCCAGCTTCTCTATATATTATGACCCTTGTTAAGTTGCCTATAAGACTAGAATTTATTGTCTTTTAGGGTTTATCTTCTTCAAATAAGAGCAACCTATTTAATGACTTCTCATTCTCACTCGGTTGTTCTAGTCGCATAGGAGAATGACAGAGCATCAATCAATGCCCCTTGTAAGCACCAGAAGAAGTTTGTATCAAAGGTCTAACACGAGGTAAATCTTTAAAACATGATGTTATTTTATCGATTCCAGAATTTAATAATTATTTTTGATTGGCTATTTTGTGGGTTGAATTCCCTCTAAAAGTATACTTAGATCATAGGTTCAAACCCACTAGGCTGATCATGGCATAAAGATTGAGAGTGTCTAGAATATGACCAAGGGTTTTTTATCTTTCATTTTGAAGATCTTTCACATGTAATAGGTGTCCTTTAAACTTCAGCGACATGGTATGTTATGACCTCAGTCATGGTTCTATCCCCTTGAACATGATACTTTGTAGTCTCAAAGCACATTACTCTCAATGTCCTATTTTGAGTAGAATTTATAGATCTCTCACTCCCATGTTAGCATTTTATTCACTAGATTGCTTATTTCATAGGTTGGGTTGTTTACAATGAGCAAAGCAGGTTCTACTCTATTAGGCCGTAAATATGGGTTTGTGTGGAGGTAGACCTTTTCGAAGAGCTTAAAGAGTTTATGAAGATTCAAGTTCAGGATGTGAGATAGTCCAAGTGGGTTCTATGTATCAATCTTATAAATACTTGATTTCACTGCCAAGCCACTGACCATAAAATTTGGAATTATCCCCTTCAGCAAGCCTATAACAATGTGCTCAATAAATCATCCTCTCCTCCTAATCCCTCTTCAAAAAATGAAAAAACCTATTGAGGATGGATGGACTATGGTAGGGAAGAATAACAATCACATTAAATCTACAAGCTCCAATGCAAGAAATCGTAAAGGAGGCAAGCCATAAATAAGTAATGGACTACAGGACCAAGCTCTTGTCAAAAAAGCACCTTCTCAAGCTCAAGTTTAGAAAGTGATAGAAAAACTTATGGTCTAAAATAACCCTCTTGCAGCCAATGTTCTGTCTCATGGTCCAGGGGATTCTTTTCCCAGTTCTTCTAATTTTTTTAACTCGCAACCAACCTCTCTTCCACTTCTTACTCAATGAGATGCACCCAAATTCTTTCATATCCCTCTTATGAGGTATAAAGAGTGAGAAGAAGGAGAGTACAAAGTTAAATATAATATGAGGACACAAACACAATTAGATGTTTTTATAAATGCCAATAGTGGGCATTTTTTATAGAATTGCTATGATGACTTAGAAGGCCTAGACTCTAAGGATATGTCTGTCCACACCCGTCATCTATATATTATTTTTCATGCAATGTTTGGGGTCTTAAATACCAAAAACATAATTTTTTTGTGTGATTTCATAGGGCTGTTTCTTGAGATGGACATTATTTGTCTTCAAGAAGTGAAGGTGGCATATTTTTTTATTGACGATGGTTAGTAACTCTATCTGCCATGATAGTATTATTTTGCATAGTAATCATGAGGTAGGACATGGTGGTGTGATAACATTTATTTCTCCTAATTGGTCGCTGAACTTAGTGTAATTTGGAATGGACCCCACCAACTAATTAGTTTGGGTGCTTTTCAACATTGAAAGCCATTCTTTTGGATTTATTACTTTTTATAGTTTGAATGATGCTATTGAATGTACTCATTTATGGTGATGTATTTTAGATGATCATATTGATCTTCATTTAGTAATTTTTGGTGTCTTGAATATGGTAATGTCTCCCAAAGACAAAATGGGCTGCCTACCAATACATTGGGCAGTTGTTGAAAGGGAGGCATGTTATTATATGTGTACTAAATGGGTATTTTATGACCAAAATTTTATTTGTCACCCTACAAAAGGAGTGTGGTACACCTAGAGCAATCTCAAGAAATCCTTGATCAGATTCTAAAGCACCTAGATTAAACAATGATGTCCACATAGCCATATTTTACCCTCAATATCAATTTTTATCCTCCAGTGCAGGGTCTACCAAATTTTGGGATTTTTGATCACTCCCCCATTCAATTTCAAGTGACATGGTAGTTTATGAAACATAAGGTTCATAAAACCTAATTCTTTTTCTACACCTCCTTGCTCAAGCATGGGCCCATTATGGCTCACATTTGTCTAGTTTAGAATCTGCATCCTCATCCAACTCAAGATTCTAGTTGGATTCTCTACTAGAATTATGCCATCAGATGGACTTCTTATTTTTTGAGAATATATGGCCACCAAGTTTTTAAAATTCAACAATAATCTTACTCTGCTACTTCCTTAGATCTTACTCATGAAAATTTATCCCTAAAAAAAGATCCCTTCAATGAGATTTTGTAGGTTAGAATCTCATTTTTATAGCATCAAATCTAGATTATAGATAATTATAATGCCCAGGGAACTCAAATCAAATCCAGACATTATTTGCTCAAGATAGGTGATATATCCTCCAAGGAGTTCTTTCAAATTCTTAAAGATAAAGACTCGAAGTAGTAAATTCAGTTTATTGATGATACTGGTAGGAGATTATCAGAGACACTACATATTGTTCAAGCCTTTTTCCACCATTATTAATAGGTTTTTAAAGATTAAGTATCTTTCGTAGGGCGTGACATAGCCCTTTAATAGTGTCTCATAGTGGGGCCTTACAACCTCACTCCCACTCAGTGAATAGCTTGCGATAGTCTCCTCACTATGGATGATTTGCAAGAGGAAATGACTCATATGGTTATTGACAAATCTCTAGGCATTGATGGTTTCCTCTATGAATTTTATAAAACCCTCTAGGATCTTGTAGGTTTTGACTTATGCCATGTCTATTAATAATCCTTTGATACACATTCTCTAGGGAAGAATATAAATAAATGTAACATTAAATTCATACCTAAACAAGGGTATCCTAAGTTGATCTATAATTGGAGGCCTATCACCCTCCTAAATGTTTCTTAAAAAATCATTGCTAAAGCTTTGTCACTCCAATTGTGTAATCTTTTTCCACACATCATTCACCATAAGCAAATAGAAATCATCAAAATTATAAATATATTAGATAATATCATTATGGTTTCGGAAGGGATGGACTAGGTTAGGAGATCTAATCAAAAAGATATGTTCATAAAAATTGACTTTGAGAATGCTTATGACCATATTGAGTGGCCTTTCATCTCGGACATGCTTAAATCCATAGGCTTTGGACCAAATTTCATTAAAACTATCTAGACACTTTTTTCATATACCTCACCACTCCTCTCTATTAATAGAGTCACATACGACCAATTTGGTTTGTGTCTATCTATTCACCAAGGATGCCCATTAACACCTACCGTATATGTGCTTTTAGTAAAGGTTTTTGGTTATATTATTAGCAATGTCCAAACTATGGGCCTTGTCAAAAAAATCTATCTCCCTCTAGATAAATAAAACCATCATGATGATATGCAATTGTTGAATGACAACTTTATGGATGATTATTTCCTCACTATTATTGAAGAAGATGGTAATGTGGGTAACACCTTATAGTGTCTCAACACCTTTTTCCTTGCTTCTAGCTTAAGCATGCAATGGAAAAAAATTCATTTCTACAGGCAGTCATACCTACCTCCGTCGATGTGGGCTACCAAGTATGGGTGGGCATAGATCCAATATGATGAAATCTTCAAGTTACATGGCATCCATTTCTCTTTTGATGCCTCTCCACCCATGTTGTGGAAATATGTTGTTGACACAATGTAAAATAAATTGGATTATTAGGTGGCTAAGCCCTTATCATTAGTAAAAAAAAATCAAAATTTCTCAAAAGTACTTACGACCACCCATGGTTTCTACACTTCATGTTGGGTGTCTTCCAAGAATTATTACCACAAAATTGAAAAGATTCTTAGGGAGTTTTTTTGCATCAATTCTCCACATGGCCATGGCTTCCACAAGGTTGTTTGGAATATTATTGTCTCATGTGGGATGTTATAGGTATGGGGATCATTGCCATAGTTTGCCAAGGAGTTGCCTTATGTGCCAAATATATTTTATGGGTCATTGAAGGTAAGAAAGATTTAAAGGTTTTGTTTTATTATTACATATATTCAGGCCTTCCCAAAGGCAAAAAAGCCTAGAAAGGGATTGGCTTCTCCAATATACTCATCATCAAAACCCTTATTCAAATTATAGGATCATTTATGGCTAAAAGTATCTAGAAAGGATGGGAAAACATCAAGTCGTGGCTTCTATGTAATGGATTAGGGTTCCAAAGTGGGTTTTATATGAACTCATATTCACTATGGTAGTCACATGTTATCAATTTCAATGAAGTCTATTTGGCGAAGATTCCCTAGATTAATGCTCTCAAGTTATTTTATAGAGGAATTCATACTATCCAAGACATCTTTTGTAAGTAGCCTCGCTCTTGGCTATCCTAAGAGGAGGTGAAAATCAAATTTTGATTAGTCAACACTACTTAAGAATATTACAATGAATTCCTTAATGTTGTTCCACTTTCACTGCTTAATAAAATCTCAGCTACTTTTGCTTATCCTTGGTGGAAGGATTAGGAGTGGTATGTTGAAACTCTATTTCATAATTACACTCTCCAACTTGGCTATGGGTGACTTGTTTCCCACATGCCTATGGTGGACAAGCTAACTTTGGCTAGGGTCTTCATTCTAGAGTTCATACTTAGTGCTTCCATTTTCATACTATCTAGGAGGCTTGTTTGGAGCCTAGGTTAGCTCACTTAACTTGGTGTGTTATTTATTAGAGCCTACTTATAGGAAAATGACTTGTGAATTTAGGAATTGCTCTTCCCAAATGACCTTTTTGTGGTCATCTAGGAATGTTCCCTCATCTTTTCTAGCATTTCTCTAAAGCCCAATGGGTCTAGACATGGATTCATGACCTTTTTAAGCCTTTTCAGTGCAAGTTCTTTTAATGGTAACATATCCTTCTTGGAGATAAACCTGCCTTGTCTTTTAAACAAACCTAAATCTGGCATACTTTCAGAGTGGAGATTATACTTTCATTATGGAAAGAAGGAAAGAATATAGTATCTAATAATGTTTATTTAGATTGTAATTTTTCTTATTTCAGCAAATCTTTTATTATTTCCAATGTGCTTTTGTAGAATCAAGTGTAGGATAATAAAGTTGCCATAGAACTTGGCCATCTTTAGGACCTTCTGAATCAATAGGGTGATGCTCTTTGTGTTATGACATGACCTTCTCCACCCAGGGATAATAGAATTAATAAAATAAATGCTAGTCCTCCTCATCAAGGTCGTCAGTGACACAACTGGTATCAATGTCACTCTCATAGTGAAAATTTGTATCAACGCATGTCTCTTCCTAGACAACAATGAGGGTGCTAGCCCCTACCTCCTTCGCCTATTGGGAAGGATGGTTGGGGTGCTCTTCCTCCTCCTTTAAATCTAGATGCTTGGGGGGAAGCACGTGGAGGTCAGACAAACATGATGTACAAGTTCCCCAGACTCTCTCTTGCCATTTCTCTTACTTTGCAATAGGAAGATGATAAATACAATGTTTAGTCTTCTGGTTGGAAGCCAATTCTAGATGGTAATGACTTGCCTAGCTAAGGTTAGGATTAGGATGATATGGATCTTCACCTTCTAGCCTTACTCTGGTAACTTAATATTTCATTTTTTGTTTATAATGGTATGATGACTTGTTCCAAGATCAGGGCTAGCACTATTTTTGTTTCTATTGTTGCTTGTTCCTAGACTTAGCCTATTTTGGTTTGAGGTGTGCTTCCATACCGCCTATTTTTTTTGAATTATTTGTATATTATATATTTTATTAATATATAGATATATTTCATCAAAAAAAATAGTGAACATGCTCATGGACATTATAGTCCTCCACCACTCTTTCGATACCATTATGGGAATGCTTCTCAACATAATAAATTAGTATATATATCTTAAATACATCTATTTAAAAAAATTTAAGCAATATCAATCTCAAGGTTCTTGTCTTAGATTATTCACGTACTGCAATTTTTATAAAATTTCTATAAGTTCTTTATAAATTTTCTATTAGATATGAACCAATCATGTCAATCTAATTACACTAACTTTCAAGCTCAAAATAATTTTTCTAGAAATAAATGTCGGCACTAGTCTCCATCGTATGACTAAGCTATAATAATTTTTTATTGAATTTTTAATTGAAAAGTGAAAAATCGAAGTGACAAAAGAATGGACATCAAATTTAAATTTGAAATTAAAAATAAACATATTCACTATATTACAATTCACATCCACCACCGAATACTATTATAAAATACCTCTCAACAAAATAATTTTAAAAGTACCATAAAATGAAATGAAAAATGAAAATGGCAGTAGGTGGTGTTAGGTGCAAATTGACCGTCATTGAGGCATAATAATGCATTCTCACATTTAAAACAATTAGCTGGTCACACTTTACTTAGTTTAAGAAGTAAAGATGCTTTAATTATCATATTGCAAAATGTTAACTTAAAATCATGCTTCTGTTTTGACACCGAAATTCATAAACGGCCATCTGCGAGTGTCGACCACAGCTTAGCTTTTAACGGATATATCGGAGAGGAAGATATGATATAAAAGGTTTAAAAAGATTGCTAGAGGATAATGATTTTATTTTTATTTTTTAATTATCTTAAAGTGGCGCCTTTGTTTATATTGACATTCATGTGTGTGGAGTGACTTACAAGAGAAGCATGTGGCGTGTATTAGATTTCTTCTTGTGTTGAGAGAAACTAGTATAGTGTAAGTGACTATGACAAGAGTTTTGGTAAAGTTGACTGAGATTTGAAGTTTAAAATACAACTCATCTTGCGTGGGGAACTCCTTTAGAGGTTGAACACATTTCAAATTATAAAATTCATCGGGAACCATTTTTTTTTACATATAAATATATTGATATTAAAATTAGTCACAAAATTTTTCATTTAAATAATTTTTTTTTCAATCTATCATTTTTAAAAATAGTTACAACTTTTAGATTTCTAGAATTAATATATAATAAAAGTTATAAATATATTCCATTTAAAATATATAATATTATGTAAATGATTATAATATTTAAAAGGAGAAATCTTCCACAAAATATGATGGAAATGATGAAAGTATAAAATATTTTGAATTTAAATTCAATTATATTTGATATGGAGATAAGTCTAAAATAAATGGTTAAAGGTCTATAATTTATTACAAGTAGAAAATTTGAGATAGTAAAAAATTAAAATATTGTATGGCTCATTAGGATATAATCTTTGACAGGTTAAATATCATATAAAATGAGAAAAAATAGAATCAATGTTAATATTTTAAATGTATTTTAGGTGGTTTAACTACACCTTAATTTATGATTTGAAATTCTATTGATTATTAAGCATGAATCTTCTAAACAATTTTAAAAGCTTGTAACTGAGATCATGTGAATAGGTTTTAAAATGAGTATCACAATTCAATCTTCAATCACAACATGAATAGGCAAGAATTTATTTCCTATATTGTGAGGCATTACATTGATGGGTTAAAAAATAAATATTAGGCTCAATTATAACCTTCCAAATGTATTTGGATAGTTTAGACATTAATTGATGATTTGAGACTCTATCCACTATTATGTATAAAGATTCTAAAAAATATTAAAATCTTGTAAACAAGACCATGTGTATAGTTTATGAAATTAGTATTAGAGTTCCATCTGCAATTAGATCATTGAAAAGTAAAAGGCTACATGTTCAACTTATGTGGCACGATGTCAATAATAAGATACCAAATTTTAAAAATAGTAGGAAAATTAAAATGGAGAAACTTGAATTTAAACTATAACTTATGTAGAGGAATTTAATTTTTATAACAAAAAATATATATTTATAATACATTTTTTTAATTTAAATAGATTAAGAAATTTAATAAACAACATTTCTATAAGTAGGAGGTCCCCATCTAATATGATCAAATACTACTATATGTAATAGTCATCGAAATACAAACAAAACCAAAACGCTTCACCTAAACCCTTCACCTTCATGCTAAATGAAGGATTTGTTTTTTTTTTTTAAAATTATGATAATTTGACCAATAAACATAATTCTAATTATATACTAAAAAATATAATAATGTAAATAGGAAAACCCAACTCAATCCAAACATTTTTTTTCAGTAGAAATTTCCACATAGATACAATGTTGTAATAAAATCTTATAAACTTCAAATCCTTCCCTCACATAAATGATCTATTTAACAAAAAAATAATTATTTTAATTATAAAAATAAAATTTTCCATTTCTCATATTTTCAAAATAAGAAATATAAATCTCAAACAACAGTGAATGCCTCTTATTGAGTGTTTCTTATTTGTTTGGATTTATCATTAAAAAAATACTAAATAATATTTTTAAATTTTTCATTTAAATAATCATAAAAAAGGACCCAACGAGTTGACATAAAAATAGAAATGACATCTAACAATTACATAAAATTGAGTTGCAATCTTTAGTGATCCAAAAAAAAAAACTATTTTTCCACATGTGGTAACACATATTTCGAGTTAAGAGAGAGATCCATCAAGTGGAAAGGGGATCACTAAAAATTTAAATATCTTATTTTTATTCAAGTCTATAAAAAAAAATCAACTCAATTAGGTAAAGGCATCATATTTCATCTATGATATTAAAAGATGAATAATTATCAAATGAAAAGGGATGACTAAAAATTTAATAATTGTCCTTGATTTTTACACTCTACTATAACATTGAGTGTGGTTTAATGTGCAATGATTTAATTCACATCACCAACCTCTAAGACTATGGAAATTTCATTGGAATCACTTCCATGTCATGTTTCCTCTAAAAAATATAAATGGCAATGTTTATTAGTCATTTTTGATCCTTTGAGAATCTCTATTAAGATGCAAGCAGGAGAGCATACGACACTATAGCCCTTAAGTCACATCAAGAAAGAAAAAATATTTATTAAATGATTAATTAAGTGTATTATATAAAATATATATACAAGATG
The DNA here is from genome assembly GCA_037957365.1 of Torreya grandis. Lineage (NCBI taxonomy): Eukaryota > Viridiplantae > Streptophyta > Pinopsida > Cupressales > Taxaceae > Torreya > Torreya grandis. Next base: position 1,751,171 of record JARHVA010000630.1, on the reverse strand, counting down.
ATTTTCATAATACCAAACTCTTTAACGTGTGTCGTAAAAATCAAGTGGTTATTAGTTTTATTTTGGCAATCTTGATGGTCATCCTATAAGATTTTAGATCAAAAACAAAAATGTATCAAAATATGACCTATAAGAAAAGTGGTTAGGTAAAATCAATCTAGACAAAACATCCACCAAATTTTCCTTTGTCAAAATCTAAATATAAGGTATAAAAACACTAAAAAAAACATAATTTTTACACTATAATTTTTTCAAAAGAGGGGCCACAATCCAGGGTTATAGGAGCAAAATACCCTAAAAGGGTCAAGGGATAGGCCCACTTGTGGGGTTAAGGATTATCAACCCTTACGTGGTCAAGAGTAAATGCCTCCTATAGGGTCTAGGGGTAGCAAAACCTTAAGAATCACTCAAAATTCAATTAAAAAGTCCTAAAAATACACTCAAAAGAGATATTTTTTTAAAGAAAAATGAAGAGAAAAATCACTACTAGTTTTATAAAAACTACATATACATAGTCAGTGTTATGAAAAATCACATACTTTAAGATAAAATTGCTTATACCAGGTCAAAATCGATATGCGTTGTTTCAAACTATGAGTAAACCATGATAATATTTATGTCGTTAGGCAGGCAAAATCACTTGTGAGATGTCAAAATCATTACATCCTATTAAAATCACATTTTAGGATAAGATATTCAGCTAAAATAGTAAAACATAATGGTTACCATACAATTAGATAGGTCAAAATCATCTATGAGATGCCAAAATAAATGAATGAAAATTGAAATCATGAATAACTACAAATGATTTTCAAAGATAGAGAAAAAATAATATATCTATAGATTTTTAGAGATAAAATGTTCTTATAAGGGGTGTTAGACTACGATTTTTACATAATATTTTTTTACTAAAAAGGGGTAAAAATTTATTAATAAGACCCAAAAATGGGAAAATTACACAGTCATATCTTGCTCAAGAAGATGAGCCAGCTTTAGGGATAAAATCGAGGGAAGCATTTTATGATCATGAATAGCCCAATTCAGTCCATACTCAGAGGCCCATTTGGCCAGACAATCTGCCACACCATTCCACTCATAGGGAATATGCATAAAGGAAACCGACTCCAAGGAAGTGCTGACCTGAAGGATCTGCTGGACAACCGCTCCTAGTTGCCAATCAATGTTGTCCAAAATATGATTATTCAGTAAATTGACTACCACCTACGAATCTGACTCACAAATAATGTTATGCCAGCGTTGTTGATAGTAGGTTTGTACTACCTCAAGAATATCCATGGCCTCCATAAGATTGTTCGAATGGTGGCCCTTATAAATAGAAAATAGGAAAAAAAACTCACCAGAACTGTCCCTTCCAATGCTGCCAATCCCAGCTTCTCTAGGGTTCCCCAATGAAGAGCCGTTGGTATTGATTTTTATACATCCAGCCATAGGGAGAGACCAGCGTCCCATACGGTTGACTAGTCTCAGCTGGTGCCTGGTTTACTTCATGGGCCACGTGTGAGGGGTGAGGATGGATGCAGAGGGTGTAACAAGGGAAAGCTGTGACAAAATCAATGCCTCTGCTTTAGCCAAGTCTGCAGAATTGTCACTTTTGACCAAGATAGTTTCTTGGAGTGCACTGAGGATTTTCATCCACAAATCTCTACAATCCAAATGTTTATTTTGAAATATTCTCCTATTCCTTTCCAGCCATAGGTTCCAAAGGATAAAGGAGGTTCTGGTTGCCCATGTTGCTTGAAGAATAGATGCCTTGGTAGGAGAACTTCCCAGGCGATCCCAAAACTCAGCCAAAGAGAGAACGTGCTACTAGGGGAGTCCCCACGCATCCTACCAAAGATGCCATATCCTTCTAGTAAAGGAGCATTGAAAGAAGAGGTGAGATCTAGACTCCTCACTTCTATGACATAACATACACATAGACGGACCTTGAAATCCTCTTCTATAGAGATTATCCCTTTTTACATAATATTTTATTCACATAAGTTTTTATAATTAAAACAAGATTAAATTGAATGTATTATAAAACGAGAACTAGATAGTTGTGATATTACACTAGATTTCAGCTTAACCCTGCAAGAAAGAGGTTAAAAAGGAAAATTAGATATATAAAATTAGTAATGAAAATATCTACATTTAGATATATGTACATATTTAAGGTTAAAAACTTCAAAATGTCTAGCTATTGAAAAACATAAATGATGGAGTCAAAGTCATAAATTGAAATCAAAATTGCTAGCAATTTTGCACAAAACTTATGACCTTGATAGTTTTAGATCGTCAAAAATTTACCCCTTATTCCTACAATATAACAGGTCAAACAAAAATCTAAAAAAATAGAAATTATGATTATAAAGTATGTTAGTATGATGAAAGGCATTTTATAAGTTAAATGAAAACCACAACTAACATATATAAAATAATAAATGAAATTCAAAATCATGACTAGCAATAAATGATTTTGACTAACAATAACTACTATAGTTTGAGCAAAATCGTGACTTTAATATTCAAAATCATAAATTAGGATCATAGTCATGACTGGTAATAAGTGATTTTGACAAACATTAAGAAAAGAATCAGGGGATTTAATGACTAATGTTTTAATTTCTATGGTTGGTTCAAAATCATGACTATCAAGGTCAAATCTCTTATGCATAATATCTTTTTATATAACATCGTCTTTCAATTAGAGGATGAGGTTTTTGAAACTTTATACCAAAATTTGCCTTCAATCTAACCTACAAGCTTAATCCACTCACTTTTAACAGACTGCGTTAGTTCAAAATGAGGACTCCCACTGTGGTTGCCAAATGTGAGATGATAAATTTGAACACTTGGAATTTGATATGAAAATTATATTAAAAATACTCAAATTTACTATCTACTTCTTGAATTTGGAGCCACTAGAAAATATTAAAAATAAATGAAACATTCATACCAGCATTCTAAATCTAAAGTTAAATGCTCCAAACAAGAGTCAGAAAGGATTAAATATTATAAATATTGGATTGCTTAAAATAGACTCAAATTATGGACAACATATATTAGTTCTCACAATGTTTTGATTAATAGACTAGTGATTGATTCAAAAATTGGCTTATAATATTGGCATGATAGGATCATATATTTGATAATTGGTTCAATGGAGGATGGGTTGGTTATTTATAGATATAGAGGAATGAATATCAATGGATATAATTCAATTTTGGGTGTAGTAATATCCATGGTGGATAATTATGCAAGGAGTTAAAAATTCTTCAGATAACTCTAAAGGAGGGACTGTTCTAAAGGTAGAAACCTCTAGAATCTTTTTAAAATTTTAATAACAATTAGAAGATGATTATTCATGTGATAAGGGAATTATAGAGAATCTAGAGAATCAGGAGAGGCTACTTATAGGCTAGGTAAGTGGGAGGGAATTTTAAATTCCCAATCATTAGAAATTAGTAGCTAATAGAGACTTAGGTTGATTAATTCATTTGTAAGGATGTTATAAGATTATCGTAAAATAGGGAATATATTATAAATATTATATTAGGACTAATACAATATGATATTGGGGAAAGTTAAATACAAATAAATGAAATTAAAAATGTTAGTGTCAAAATGAAAAAAATTAAATGCATACAAAAATATTTTACCTTTTATATATATATATATATATATATATATATATATATATATATATATATATATATATATATATATATATAACTTAGTTTTATAATTTTAACAAAATATATATGCCATTATGTTTTATATTAAACATAGTATGTATGCATAACTTATTTCAAGTCAATATTTATGGCCTCTTTACATGTTTAAAAAATATACATTACCTCTTTCTAAATTCAAAACAATCTACATATCCTATTTCCAAATGCTTAATAAAATTATTCACTTTCTTATCGGATTACAAATTTTATACACAATCTACATATCCTATTTCCAAATGCTTAATGAAATTATTCACTTTCTTATCGGATTACAAATTTTATACACAATTAGAGTAATTTGGCATTGCACACACATATTACCATGTGAATCTACTAAATATGACTTTAATTCAAAGAATAAATTTAGATTAAGAAAATAAAAAAGTGTCATGTTTAAGGACACCCTAATGTCAACACCTAATTATAGACATATCGTCACAAATATATTCAATCCAAATTCATCAATTAATTTATTAAAATATCAAACATTAAATAAAAACATAAATTCTCAAATAAATTCACCCTGATGTTGTTAATTAATTGATTGCAACTTCACATGTGACATATCCCCAACATTTCCTTTAAAATTAGCTTCGCATCACCTATAAATACACCCGCATGTTGGTTTATAAACACATGATGATGTCTCCATTAAATTCATTCTATATTCACCATAAAGTTATTTATAAAGTCATCATAACATTACTTAGTATATTCATGTTATCCAAAAACAACATAATGTTACCCTCTAGAGATGCCCCCACATGTGGATTTAAATATGAATTTAGTATTAAAATTTGAATAAATAAAATCCCAAGTTACTTATAAGTTTGTTTAAGTGCTATAAATATGTTAGTTTGAATACAATATCTTTACCATGTGCCCTCAAATTAAAGAAAAATTAATCTAGGATATAGTGAATGAATAGTGCAAAGAAAATAAGAAGGTAAAAATAAATTCCTTGTATGAAATCATGAATTCATATAATTACATTGAGCCATTATTCTAAGTATCTTGATATGTAATTTAAACTTTCAAATATTAGTCTTAGGAAAACTAATTTAACATTATTGGGTCTTTTATCGTGAGTAAGATTTTTGGAATAAAAGGCTTATTTATAACACTTATTATGTACTAATTTATAAATATGTGAGAGAAAATATGTATGTTTATTGATGAAAAAAGATTCTAGATAATTTGTAACAATAATATTTAAAGTTACCACCAATTTATTAGGTGTCTAGTTTTTAAAAAAAAATTGATTATATGTTTCTAGTTGATCATAATCATGGGTCCCATAATACTAGTCACTCATAGAGAAGTCTAAAATCTTGTGTTTCAATCTATACAAAGACCTTCCTAAACCCCATTTTTTTTGTTTAAAATAATTCATTTTATTTTATTCTTTCCCATCATACTATAAAATTTTCATTGTCCATAGCATTTTATCTCAATTTTTTTTTAGCAAATTATATTGTCTATTATTATTAATTGTATTATCTTAAATTTCTCTTGCATCAATTTTATATAAATTTATTCATAGTGTTATTACTCTAACACCACTATTTGTTAAAATTGTGTCACATGGAAAAAGCAATAATTTATTTTTAAAAATATGCTTTTTAAGAATATTCATCACCTTAAAAGGATACATACATCCAAATTTTTCTATAAAATATCCCACATCTTAAAAGGGGGCACACAAAAAACACTACCTATTTTTAATTATAAGTTTACAAAGTAATAGATTATGAGTTATATGTACCACATGTTAGCTTCTTTAGACAAAAAGTAACATTTCCACCAAAGCATATGATTGAATTTTTAGATTTCAATGTTTAGCTTCTTTTTCACTAGATTGGGGAATGAAGTTTTACCTTTTACTTTTTAGCTTATTTTTTTTAGAATTTTGGGGCAATGGTGGCTTAGGTATAGTTTTAATTTTATAACTTCAAAATAGAAGCATGTTTAAAATACCACCAATTATATTTATTATTTAGTAGTTGCAATTACTTTTATTGGTTATATTAGCATCAATTTTTAAATACATTGGCATACATGTGTGCATTCTCATTATGTGAATTCTCATTTACTTTCAAGTACATTGAAGTGCTTACATCAAAACATGGGTGATTAATTTCTAACAAATATATAATTTATTCAAACTCACATAGGAATTTTATTTTACTTTTATACACATGTTTGCATCCACATTAAAGTGTAATTCTATGTGAATATCCAAGTTTAATACAAGACATGTATTTGTGACATCTTTACCATATTTTTAGTATATTAAATTTATTTTTTTACTTTGAGATCTTTTTGATATACTTTCTCTTCACAATAAACTTTTATGTAATATTTTGTCATCAACATTTCTTTGTGAACACCTTAAAATCTCATAGGTGCCCTCTTTGGGATTCAACTCGAAAGGATATTTTTGAAACATGCAACTATTTATATCCAATTGTCTTTTTTTCAAATAAATGGGACTCGATAATTTCTTCTTCACTTTCTAGGAATATTTCAAATTAATTGCACTCATATTTATATTCTATATCATGTTTAATTAATTTATTAATTATAATTTTGTAATGTATATATCAACTATTTAATTAATTAAAATTCATTAAATAATTTTAATAATTATTTTAATTAATTGAAAGAAAATTCAATAATTAATTAACATTAGTTAATTATTTCAATAATTCATTAGTTTATTAACTAAATAATTTAATTAACTAATTAATTAGATACTATATCATTCAATTAACTAATAAAATAGCTATAAAATTAATCAATTAGTTAATATATATTTTTAATTAATTATTAAAATGATTAAAATTATTTAAGTTAATTGTATTTATTATATTATATTATTGATTACTATTTTTCATTAAATTATATTACAATGAAAATTATTTATATTCTCACTTTCTATTTAAAAATATATTAATAGTAAAATTATTTGTTAGTATTATTGTTCCTCGAAAGGATAATTTAAAAAAAATGTTCTAAAAAATATACTCATGGAGGTTGTTTAGGTAATGACTAAAACATATGAATAAAAATCTCACAAAAATAAGTGTTAAATTGAAATTTATTATTCAAAATTCAACTTAACCTGAAAAATATATTTATTGAAAATCTTATATATACAAAAATGTTACACATTTAATGTAACAAGTAATAATTTCATTGATTAGGAATGTTTTATTTAATTTATAATTAGACATGACATTATACATGCTTCATAATGTCATCCACTTTCTCTATCTGAGAAGTATTTAATGTCACTTGCATATCATATTTTATTCCTTTCTTTTATAAATACACAATATTTTCATGCTTAACAAATAAAACATCATTTTTAGTAGGATTAACTATAATGTATTTTTCAATAAATGTTTATATATATTTGCTTTTGATATTTATTTTTATTTTGATACTTAAGAACATACAATTCAATCGTCACTAAATTATATATAATAACCTTGATTTTAGCCTTTTTCAATCAATATTATGTAATCAATCCTTGAAGTTTCATCAAAATGTATCAAACCCATATGTCCTTTTTTAAAAAAAAATTGATAGGCTATAAAAATAGGTTTTAAAGGTCTTGTAGCCAATTACAAAAGATATAAGAGTTAAACTAGTATGGGGAGCCTTCGTTAGTAGCCCATATGGGATAAAATAATGAATTTAAAGAAAACCAAGGCTTACCAAATAAACCCCCTACCTATAACAAAAAACCAACAAGATATAAATGTTATTCTTCTAAACTTATACCTCCCTAAAACAATTGTGTGGCTAAGAGAAGTAGAGGAGCCATATCTACTCATACCCTTAGTATAATTTACCTTCCCTAAGAAACCTATATGTCATCAAGTTATCTTCCATGATAATTTTACCAAACATATCCAAAGGGCCCAACCCCTTTTTCACTTGTTTTCTAAACTTTAGTTTGGGGACTCGTGAGTGTAGGGACATACAAGAAGGCTAATCCATAACTTTTCTACCTTTTTTCCTTTTTTGAAACTCGATCCAACCTCCTTTGTCTTACATATATTCTTATTAGACTATTAAATGTTTTTTTTATTGAAATAGAGGGTTGGTATTTCTCTTCGTTTACTTTAATATCAATTAAATATTCCCTGGATAAGTCTTTCTATAGGTTCACCTCTATGCATTTAAAAAACATGGGAGGAGATTGAACTAAGTCCACATCCTTCTTTGGAGTGAATAAATTTACTATTATTTCTTATTTAGAATGAAAAGGGTTTTTTAAGTCCTCATTTTAAAATAAAGGTTCAAGATCATCATAAGATGAGGCTGAATCATTTGTGTGTGTGTGTATATATATAATAATTGTGAAAATTATTAGCACCACATGGTCATGCGGGTGATTGATAATGTATGGTCATAAATTTTGTATACAAATGGTTAATTGGCCACTTAGTAATCCGAGGAAAAATTTTAAGCCTTTAGTGGTCTACAAGACACTTCAACAACCATAAATTGGCCTCCATAGGGTCAAGAAGGTGTGAGGCACTGAGAAGACCAAAATTTCTTGGCATCCCCATGCTCAAGAACACTCCCAACCATGGAGAGGCCAGACACTTGACCTTGCGGAGGAAGTTATTTTAAAAATAATTCATATATATATATATATATATATATATATATATATATATATATATATATATATATATATATATGTATGTATGTATATAATAATTCACACACACACACACACACAGACACACACAGACACACACACACACACACAGACACACACACACACACACACACACACACACACACACACACACACACACACACACACACACACACACACACACACACACACACACACACACACACACACACACACACACACAAACACACACACACACACACACACACACACACACACACACACACACACACACACACACACACACACACACACACACACACACACACACACACACACACACATGGTTTCATTTTGTGTAATTATCTCATTAAATTATAATAATGGATGACAACTTCTTGAATTAACTAAGTTGAGGAAGATCATTCTAGTACACTCTACATGGAGGATATATTAATTTTTTGAGAAGAGAATCGTATAGAGTGTACTTATATCTCCCATGAGTTTACTCTAGATCTCCACATTTGTTTCATGTGTATTCTCTAAATATAATTTACTTTTGTTTAGAGACATTATAGTAAACTTTGACAATGTCAAATGAATAGAAATAAATAGTATCTAAATCCCACTTTGTTATGTTTATGTGTATGAAATATTTTGAAGGAAACCTTAAAATAAACATCTCTAGATATTTTTGACTTGTTTTCCATTTAGGGGATAAATTTATTCCTTCTATGAACCTTATCATGAATATTACATAAAATTTAATTTAGATTAGAAATGAAAAATCTCATCTATTCAATACAAATATTAAAATCACCACATTAGCCATGTGAGAAATATTTCATTATAAACTTATATTTCTTGGTCATGAGACACCCTCAAAGATGCATTATTATTTTATATGGTATAACAATATAAACATATTAAATTATCATATGTTGTGGTGAATTGCATGTCCTAAAATTTCATAGTCTGCATTTTACAAAAATGTGGTTGTGAAATTGTTTTGAGCTCATGTATGAGAGGATCCTTCTGCAACAAATTAATGAAAATGAATGAAATAAAAGATTTATATAATTAGTATAAGCATTGAAAGGATTATATTGATCACTTGACACTTCAAAGGGGAAACCTCCTTTGAGCAATCTTAATAAAATAAATTTGTAGATGCCTTCATTGGCCTTAACACTTACTTATATACTAAGTCTAATCTAAGTAACTACTACTTCCCATTAATGTGAAATAAAAAAAAATCACGGGATGATTTATAGAGCATATGCATCAATCGCCACTATTGTACTAACAAAGTAAATAAAAGGGGTAGCATGGGTTCCTAACATACCCTCCCTCTTAGAAAATGCTTTATACTCAAAGCTTCAGATGTGGGAATTGGTGTTGAATCTAAAATAGTGGTTCCCATATGGCATCCTTTGGTTGAATTTTATTCTATTGAATTAAAATCAATGTGATGGAATAAGAGTGAAGTTGGCATGTGCACCTATCTAATATTGCCTCTAACTCAAGAAAGATGTATCCTTTATTATCAATCTATGGTAAAATAGTCTGAACTCTGAAGTTTATGCCAAGAAGTTTTTTCAAATAAGAGATGTGAAATACTAGGTGAACTTAGGAAGAAGGTGGGAGATCTAACTTATAAAAAATTGATTCAATATTTTGGAGAACTTTATAGGGCCCATATAACTTTGGAGCCAACTTATGATACCTTTTGAGTTTTAGGAAGGATTTATTGTATGGATGCAAGTGAAGAAAAACAATATCATCTTCTTGAAAAGTGCATTTGAAATAGTGTTGACCAATCGATTATTTCAATAAATTTTATGCCATATGAATATTGTCTCACAAAGTGCTGAGGATTTGATCATGGGCTTGGAAAATCATGTCGACTGATTGAACTGATGAACTACTAGGGGTGTATAAAAGGATCACTAGTGGTGTTCAACCATAGATTACTTCATATGGAGTCATTTTAGTTGAAGTGTGCTAGGAGGTATTGTACCACCATTCAATGAATGAGATCCATTTTTCCCATTGATGTTGTTGTTTTGAGGTGAAACAACATAAGAATTTTTTTTAGAATTTATTGACAATTTTAGTGAAGCCATCCATTTGTGGATGACACCTAGACTCATCTTTAGTTGGCTGTCAATGCATTGAAATATTTATATCCAAAAGTGGTTGGTGAAGGTTGCATCATGATCTAAAATAATTGATGAAGGAATACTATGAAAATGGAAAATCTTGTTTAAGAAAACTTGTGCAACTTTGAAGGTCATATAGAGATGGTTGAGGGTACCAAAATGACTATATTTGGAGAGGAAATAAACCACAATCAAGATCATTGTTCTCACTCCTAATTTATGGATCCCCTTAATGAAATCCTTAGAAATATCTATCCAAAGCCTAGTAGGGATGGGCAAGGGTTCAAGCAATCCAAGGATTACTGAGGTGTTACCCTTGTTGTGTTGGCAAGTATCAAATTTAGCCACCATGTATTGAATTATCTTTTTCCTTCCCTTTCAAAAGAAGTTTCATCCCACCCACTCGTAAGTTTTGGCTAACACTAAGTTCCTGATGGATGGAGAAGCATGTAGTTCATAGAATATAGCCTGCTAAAGATCTATGCTCTGGGGAAGCACTAGATGACCCTTGTATCATAAAAAATCACCATCCTAAGAATAATGCATTAACATAGAGGGTTTTATGGCCAAATGTTGAATTATTTGAGATATTGAAGATTCATTGACATACCCCTATTATATAGCATTTAACTAATTTAGAATAGGCATAAAAATAGTTGAAAGGGAAGCTTAGTCTAAAAATGTGTGAGATAGAACATCGGCCATAATATTATCCTTACCCATCTTGGAAGTGATCTCATAATCATAAGCCATGAGTTTTCCAACCCATTTTTTGTATGATGGGGTGAAGACCCATTGTTCTAGGAAATATTTCAAACCTTGGTGATAAATTTTGATGCAAAAGTGATTCCATAGTAGGTATTCCCACTACTTCTCTACTGCATGCAAAATAGCCATCATTTCCTTCTCATAAGTAGAGAGTACTAAATTTTTACCAAAAAACCTTTGCTAATGAAAGTAATGGGGTGTCCTTCTTGGAGGAAAATAATACCAAGTCCATTTCCGCAAGCATCACTCTTGATAGTGGAGGTCGTGGAAAAATATAGCATAGCTAGAATAAGTGTAATACACATAGCTTGTTTTAATTATTTAAATTCACATTTAAAAACTTATGTCCATGTAAAAGCATCCTTTTCAACATAGATATCAGTGTCATTGAAAGCTTCCTATAATCCTTGATAAACTTATGATATTATCTAGTTATCCCCAAAAAACCATGGAGGCTCTTGAGTGTCTAAGGATGCGACCAATTTGTCATGGCAGCTATTTTTTTAAGATCCACCAAAACCCCTTGGGATGAAATATTATGCCCAAGATACTCCACTTTGTCCTAAAGAAAAGCACATTCCAACTATGTTTCATAAAGATGATGGTCAGAAAGAACTTGTGGTGTGAGCTCCAGATATTGGAGATGATCAAAACATGTTTTACTATAGATAAAGATGTCATCAAAGAAGACCAGAATGAATCTTTGTAGGTAGGGCCAAAATATTTCATTCATCAATACCTAGAATGTTGAAGGAGCATTAGTGAGGGCAAAGGGTATGACCAAAAACTTATAGTGTCCATCATGCATGTGAAAATCTATCATAGAGATAACATCCTCATGAAGTTGGATCTGGTGATATCCAAAGTAGAGATCCAACTTGGAGAAAAAATGATTACCATGAATTTCATGAAGAAGCTCATCAATAATAGGGATCAAGAACTTATCCTTGATTGTGATGTGGTTTAGTGAATTTAATTCAATACAAAAGTGCCATAACCCATAATTTTTTCAAACAAGGATAACTGGGGAAGAGTATGGGTGGTACTAGGGTGAATACTTCCTTGCTTTAGTAAGTCTCAAATGAGCATCTCGATCTCAATATTTTGTTAAAATGGATAGTGGTAGGGCCGAATATTGGAGGAAAACTTCTAAGAAGGACATAAATAAGGTGGTACTCTAGCCATGAAGGAGGCAATCCCACTGGTTAGATAAAGACACATGGATACCTATGTAGAATGATTTGTAGATCAGAAGGACTAGTGACCATTGATGGTTGTATTTAAATGGAATGGAGCTAGGCCATGATGCTATGTTAATTATTCTTACGAAGATTTTCCATGTAATGTAAACTGATGATACTAAGAGACCCTGGTTGTAAACCTTTCAATGTGTGTTTTTACCCATTATCTGAAAACTTCATCAAAAGTTTAGTAAAATCCCATAAGAAAGGTCCAAGTTTTCATAACCATTGGGCTTCCAAAACAACATCACATCTACCTAAGGTCAAGTCAAACATGTCAGATCATAATTTATAATCTCCAATAGAGATATGCACATTATGACACTTCCATTTGCAAGGAAATATACCACCATTGGCAATCATGACTTCAAATTTGGAGCAAGGATATACAAAACAATCATCCTATTGGCGATCTAAGGGTCGATGAAGTTATGGGTACTACCAGAATCAATGATTATTTTGAAAGGGAACTTCTTGAAGTAACCCCTAACTCACATGGTTTTTGGGGTGGTGACTCCTATTAAGGCATGGAGAGAGAACTTTGGTTGGTCTTTCTAATAAGCAAGTTCTATAATCGGCTAAGCTTCTTTTAGATCATCTATTTTATCCTAAACATGTTCCATATCTTCAGTTTCAATTAGAGAGTCCAAATCTAACGGGTAGAGCTTTTGCTCAACACATCAATGTCCCTAAGTGAATTTATCATCACAATTATAACATAGTGTTTTTTCTCTATGGGCTCACATCTCTAATTCAATCAAATGCTTGATAAGAGTATTTCTAGGGATTGGCATTGATTGAGATCATTATGGAGTTATATTTATAAATAGATATATGTTATATATGAATCGCTACTAAGTTGTGATCATATGTTATGCAAGCTTAGCCAACCCTAGGGCATCCATCATCATGTTGGAACAAAAATATTTAACCTCAAATAAAATTGCATCTTTCAGTCTACTGGTAGAGAAAATCCTAAAGAATTCATCAGAATCCCTCTATGTGATTAGCTATTTTTTAAAATTATGTTTGATATTCTCTCATTGTTCTTGTTTGATAAAGTTTAGTGAGTGCTCTCGTGAAGTCAAAAAAATCACTAGGTCTAAACCGTTATAAAATTAGTGTTTAAAAATCAATCAATCTTGGATCATTATGAGCCTTGGTTTACGAATGATACCATTTAAGGGCTTAAAGTTTCAAGTGAAAGGATGCAAGTAGAACCTTATTGGCATCAAAAGTATTATGTCGACTAAAATATTATTCTGCCTAATAGATCCATCTAGTTAGATCTGATTCATAGAATAAAGAAAAATCAAGCTTCAAACAATAAAAATAATTGGAAGAAGAAAATCTGATGTTGGAAGAGGATTTTGGATGTTATCTGTTGTTCAAGGTGGTATGTTGAAGATTGAAGCCAAAAATTGTTTCATCAATATCTTTGATATGTGTATTAAGGGCGACAATTTCATCCTCCATGTATTTCATTCCTATTTGGGTTACTACTATGACCTAAATAAGAGATTATTTTTTGAAATGGGTAAGAAAACTAGAGTTAATACATGTTTGAAATTGTTAACAATGGTAGTATGATTGATGAAGGTAAGGGTAATTTTAGGAAATAAAATGGAAAAAATGGAAAATTTATCAAAGAGGGACAAAGGAGGATAAAAGTTTGATGAACACTATGGAATTTTTTTGAGGCAAATAGATAAAAATAGAAGTTATGAAAAAACCAAAATAAGGTAAAATTAAGATTTACAAGAATTAGGAGTGGAACCAGGATATGGGACCTCAAGAAAGAAAACATGGAGAATGGAATTTTAGGTGTCAAAATAATGTTTGAGGATCAATGGGGCTATAGATGGAGAGATATGGAAAAAATGAAAAAAAACATACTCTGAATTATGTTTTCTATTTTTTGTCTAGTTTCAAGTCCTTTGAGAGTTGTTTGATACTGTATGGATTATTTTTTGAAATTGATAAGATGAATATTTATTGATTTTTATCTTCTGTCAAATGTGTTGATGCAAGTCTTCTGACAATCTTTAAATACTTTGTTACTAGTTGATTTTTTTGATAGTCTACTAGAAATAGTCTTAAACTGATAGAAATGGGCCCCACGTTTCAATGGATACCTAAGGGTTTAAAGATATCTCGTTGGACACCAATGTCATTTGAGTGAGTACCACTCTCAAGAAAATTTTTGGCCATGGGTTTACCTCTAAATGATAGCTCTTAGTTTTCTCCATAGATGAGAACTAGTCCATTAGGATGGGGTTATTTCCCATTTCATTGGTAGGTAATCTCAATGAATTAGCTGCTTTGAGGTCCCTGTAATACTCATAAATTTTTTTTTTAGTGATTTCACCCAAGCACTTCCCACAATTATGTAGATAGGTTCTTACCTTCGTTTGAAATAGATTATTGTGATATAGAAAAATACTTATATGAATTATGCACTGAAATAGAAAAACATTTTTAGAAATTTATTTGGTCATAGAAAGCAATCTCATACTAGATGAAAGGATCCTCCTACAACAAATTAATGAAAATTCATGAAATAAAAGATTTATATAATTAGCAGAAGCACCAAAAGGATTATATTGATCACATGCCACTTTGAGAGGGCAACCTCCTTTGATAAAGCTCAATACAATAAATTTGTGGATGCCTTCATTGGCCTCAACGCTTACTTATAGAATAAGTCTAATCTAAGCAACTACTACTTTCCATGAATGTGGGATAAAATAAAATGCTAATAGGATGATTTACAAAGTATATGCAACCATATCCACTATTATAAGAACAAAGTAAACAAAAAGGGTAGCACAGGTTCCTAATAGTGTAATTGAATTGATTTATTAATATTTAAACACACCCTTTTATTTCTCAATCTGGAAGGAATTAGTAAAAAATTAACTTGTGAACCATATCATTAAAGACTTGACATGTTGGGAGACACATAGACATGATATTTGATAAATTTATATAGAATAATTAATTCTAACAATTTATTTAGACATGGCTTTAGAATCATCTTCCTAGCTTGGTGAACAAATATTTTTCATCTTTCCAATTATCCTTAATTTATAACAAAGGGTTTTATCATAAAAATTTAATTCCAATTAAGAGTAAAGAAAAATTGATTTTCCTATGAACCAAATATTAATATCCTTACCCACTTTATAACAACATTCATTATTAAAAATAGTCTATGAATGATTGTACCTTATCTTCATATCTAAAAACATGATAATTTTTTTTTGAGTTCTTATTATATTAGTAGTAATAGATTTTGTACAATTGTTTGTAAAATGTTATGTTCCATTTTTTTTTTCATTAAATTTCTTCTAACAACCTTATTTTTTCAATATAAGGAAGTCCTTAAACTACCAATCTCTTTCTATTAAAACAATAATATATTTTTGTTGTTATTGTATAATTATCTACATATCTGAGGGAATTTAAATACGTTAAAGGCTTCTCACTATCTACAAATTTAAAAACATTCCCATACAAATTTTAATTGTACCTCTTTAATGGAATAGTAGGTGTATTTCCATTCTCTTTTCCTATAAAGCTAATTAGACATTAGAAAAAATAATTCTAGAGTGGCATTCTAAGTAACCTATATTTTTCATTCTCCCATGGTGAATCCTAAATTTTTTCCATAGCATTTATGTTAATGTTTCAACATCTTTTCCTATGGTTGGGATCCCAAATAAACAAGGATAGGATACAATTTTACCTCTCCATGGTTGAGATTCTTCCAAACCATGGAGAGTGAGACATTTTCCCTCTATATGATTGGGAAGGATCTTAACCATGGTGAAGTTAAATAGTATCCTCTCCATCTCTGGGAGCTATACTAACCATAGATAGGATGTCCAATATTTTCCCTCTTCATTATTGGGATCCATCCCAACCATGTATAGAATAAATGTTTCTATCACAATGATTGGGAGGCCTCCCAAGCATGATGATTTGACAAAACATTTACTCACATTATATTAAAGTGATCATAACCATGGATGTGGAAATAATTTTCCTTTACATTGTTGGAATGTCTCTCAACCATGGGGAGTATATAATTTTACATTACCATGGTTTAAAGGGCTTCAAACCATGCAAAGGTAAAAAGTTTCCTCTTCATGGTTTGGAGCCATTCTAACCATATATATTGGGATAAATTAACTCTCCATGGTTTTTATCTCTACCAATCATGGAGAGGAAATAATTTTCTTTAATTACGGTATTGAGCCCTCCCTAAAATGGAGACGATAATTTTTTCCCTCTTCATGGTGGGGAGCCATGCAATCACGGAGAGGGAAAGTTTTATCCTCTCCTTTTCTAACCATCAATAGGAAAAAATATTACATATTCATGGTTGGGATGGATCCCAAACATAGTGAGCAAAAATATTATCTTCACCATGGTTGGGATCCCTTATCCTCCTAATAACTTTAAATAATGGTGAGGGAAATGTTTTTATTCTCCATGATTTTGAGGTAACCTAAAGATGCATAGGATAAAATTTCCCTTCAACGTGGTTGGGATCCCTCCTAAATATTTAATCTCTAGGATTTGGAGGGCTCCCAATAATAGTGTGTAAAAATATGACCTTCACCATGGTTGGGAGTTGTTATCATCCCAAAAACACCAATCCATGATGAGAAAAAATTATTTCCTCTCCATGGTTATATTCCTCCCATCCATGAAGGGGAAAACATTTTACATCAAGATAGTTTGAATCCCTCCCAACCATGGAAAGGAAAATATTTTCCTTTTCCATGGTTTTGGATCGCTCCCAACCATGAAGAGACTAAATGTTATCCTCTCAATAGTTTGTAGTGCTCGTAACCATATAGATGTTTTCCCCCTATATATTGTTGGGAGGTATTCAAACCATGGTAAGGAAAAGTGTTTTCCTCTCCATGGTCTAGAGAGATACAAACCTTGTTGAGGGGATTTTTTTCCCTCTCCATCATTCATAACACTCCTAACCATGGATAGGACAAAGTTCTCCCTCTCTAGTTTTTTTGGGAAAGATGTAAAACTGTTTACTCTCCATGTTATCAAGGATACAAACCATGGAGAGGAAACCAAATTTACCTCTCCATAGTTAAGATAACTTCAAACCATGGAGAAAGAAAACTTTTGCTTACCATGTTTAGGAGCCCTTCCAACCATGGCAATGATAAAAATTTTGATCTCCATGGTTTGTGGGGACCCTAACTAAGAAGAGGGAAACTTTTATCTTTTTCATGTTCAAGAGGGATCCAAACATGGAGAGGAATAAAAATTTCCCTCAACCTATATGAGATACTTGAAACTATGAAGAGGGAAAAAAATACCCTCACCATGCTTGGGAGGCCACTTAACCATGAGAAAGTAATTTTTTAATTTCCATGGTGGGGAGGAATCTTAACTAAGGTGACATAAAATAGTTATCTCAACATGGTTAGGTCTAATTTTCATCTAAAAAATTCTAAACCATGATGAGGGAAAAAGTTCCTCTCCTTGGTTGGGAGGGATCCATACCACATCAAGAGTAAATTTTTTTTCTTACGATGGTTGGGATGGATCCAAAACATGGAGAGAGAAAAATTGTATCTCTATATGATTGGAATATGTCCCCATCATATAGCAGACAAAACATTCCATCTTGATTGTTAGAATCCCTATGAGCCAAGGCTAAGGAAAAAATCATGTACATGGTTAAGAGGACTCCCTACCATTGTGAAGGAGAATGTTCGCTCTTCATGATTTAGATCACACCCAACCATGGAGAGGTATAATTCATCTCTTCATGGTTGGTAGGGTACCTAATCATGGTGAGGAAAATTTTTCCCCTCTCTATGGTTTAAATCCCTTCTAGACATAGATACAAAAAACATTGCCCTCAATATGGTTGGCAGGTGTCCCAACCAAGGAGATGATAAAATTCTATCCATCAATGATCGAGAGGTTTATAAACCACTGAGAGGGAAATTTTAGTATCATCCATGGTTAGTAAGACTCCAAAAATTGGTAATGGAATTTTTCCCCTGTCCATGGTGTGGAGGGTGCCCAACCATGGATAGGGAAACATTTTATCTTACAACTATTTAAATTTTTCATAACCATGGAGTGGAAATAATTTTTTATCATAATTGTTGGAATGGTTCAAAAATATGGCGAGGGAAAAATATCTTCTCTATGTGGGCACAAAATTTATTTGGACTCATTATGGTCAAGTTCCCTTCCAATCAAGGAGGCATCCCCATGGTTGCAAGGGATCCCAACCATGGAGATGAAAAAACATTTGTCTCACTCATCATAATGGGTGTCATTTATACCTTAATTTAACTAATTTTTTAATTCACTTCATTAAAACTAGAGGCAGTGTCCAAAGCTATCTGCAATAAGTTTTATGGTTAAAGATCTTATAGAGATGTTTTGGCATTGTTGATGTTTTAAATGTCTAATCTAATATATTATAGAAAATATTTGATTATTCAATTAAAAAAAATTACAAAATTAAAACACTATGTAATCTAATTTATTTAAATAAATACACATGTTGAAAGTAATCACTCTAATGAAGGTAAACAATCTTGTTGAGAATAAACACACTTGATGAAAGTAATCACTCTGCTAAAAGTGAACACATAGATTCCAATATTGAATTTAATCTTAAAACTTTTAAAGATAATTTTCTATAGGATATAAATCTTAAATAAACTTTAAATTATTGAAACTATGAACACACATTAAATACCATATAAAAACATGTTATTGATTACTAAGGAGAGTGGGGACTTGATCGGCTTAGGAATAGGAATGGAAGGAAAACTCATTACTTGAAATTTGCAGATATCTTCGTTAATTGACTAGAACATATTAAATGAATGTAACTAAATTTTTTATTAATATGCTATAATATCAAGTGAACAATGCAATAATTCTCTCTCTTATATAACCTAAGACATATAGATCCACCTATATATAATGTTACAACTATAGATCCCTATATCTTAGTACTAATCTTATATTATCAAGACAAATATATTAATTTTAGTGGGTATTTAAAATAGATGATTTATAGTTTAAATAGGAAGAGTCATCCATTACAAAATCCACTTAAACATATACTAAGAATAGCTTCATATATCTATTAAATTGATTTTTCTCATAAAGACTATTGATATATTTATTATGACTAATATAGAGAAAGTCTATTTATAGATTTTTTATTATTAGGAATTAACTTTTACATCGTATAAATTTCAATATTTACCAAGAGGTAAATATTAATTGGTTAGTGTGTAACTATATGGATAATACGATAAAATATTATATTATCGCATATAGTGTTTTCTATTAGATATATATTATAAAGAGAGTTTGTAATATATTATTATTGTATGAGTAAGTGGTTAAGAGTTTGTAGGGATTTGGGAATATCTTATTATAGGAATTAGAAGTCCTATATATTTGTATTATGTTTGAGTGCATTTAATAGAGAAAAATATTATATTTGTGTGATTAAGTTATTTCATGTGCTCTCTGAGTTATAAGACATCAATTACTTTATTGCATGTGTTAAATTCTTTGTAATCGCTACTTAAATACCAAAAAGTGGTATTAGAACTTTCTATGGTCTTGAACCTATGAGCAATGAGAGTAATATGATATTTACAGATTACTTGTATTCAATTTATGTATATGCAATGGAAGCATAGTAAAGATAATGCACCCATTCTCTTATTCTTTTAGTACCACTCCTCACACAAAAAATATTAATCTCTTATTATTTAGAGTCTAAAAAGTTTCCACTCGACATCAAGAGATTGCATTGACAAGCTATCTAGACTAGCTCAGTTTGAGACTCAACAGTGAGCCCATGCATTCTCTTCAATAAGCTTTATTATTCATAGCTCAAATATTAACTCTATGCACCAACAAATCTTCCAAGTCATACATCAAATCATGGTCCAACATTCATATAGGAATTCATAAGTATATTATTTTTAATTTAATGGGGTGGTCTATATTTCATTGGTGATGATTGCATAATTTATTAGCATATTCCTAATTTAATCTATTGTGCCACATGGATATTAAAATAAACTATCAAAAGTTACTACGTATGGATACTAATATACCTTGTTGACTCATGTAGATTTTTACATCACTATTATTATTTCAAGTGATCATTTTATTCATACAAGACATGATTCTCCATGCTTCTGAGCTTGCCTCTATCAGATCTCACCATCATGTAAATCTAACTATATTGGCTCACCTGAATGTGTCCTACTCCTACTATTCCATGTATGCAATTCAAAGACCTGTTGAAATTTATCAGCATCCTAATTTCATGTCATCATGTTATGTCTAGGTGGTTGTGTTTTCTTTCAAAGAGTGACATATGCCACAAAGTTGTATTTATAAATTAATTGGTGGTTCACCATGTGAATTTAGATATTTTATTTAAAGTCAAAAGTTCTATATGGTAAATATATTTCCTTTGAGTTATTTTTTATGTATTTATTTTAGTATTATTTTAAAATTAATTAAATAGGATTACTTTTTTAAAAAATTCTAGTCATTGAGTTTTTAGTCTAATATGGTATTTTATTGTTAATCAAAGTGGTTTAAATCACTTAGGTTTAGGAATAGTAAAGGGTCTACTAAAATATCTTACATTTTTTAGGTATATTATTTTTATTATCTTTTATCAAAATAGAATCTATTAAATTATTATGTATTTTTGGTCATTTTAGTGTTATTGTCAGAAATCTCTTATGTACGGATGCATTATCGGGTGAACCTGATGTCTTGAGTTGTATGTGTTAGTTATGTGTGTGGGAGAATTTTATCCTCAAAATGGGCATGCAAGGGTTAATGTTCAAAGCCATATTTGCTGAGTAATTAGTATCAAATAATGGAGGCTAGAGGATACACATAGGAAGGAGGTTTCCAATGATCTCTCATCAGTCATTAATGATGGGATTGCACCAATGTTTTGGTGACATTTTGTGTGGTGTGTTTTTATATTTTCCACTCTGTGTTTGAAAAATAAGAATAGAAGAATAATGCATATTAATTTAATGTAATCTATGTGAAATTCAAAACATAATTCCTTGACTTGAAAACATTATGAAAGGACATAAAGCACCAATGTAATTTAGTTTATGAATCTTCAAAAGATTTGTGGTAGATCCAAAAAACCACACAAGGTGAACAGTTGATGGGTCTTATTCATGTCAAGGTTTATGGTAAACCTATAAAACCATGGGAGGAGTGAGGATCTCTTTATATCAAGCCCATGATTCAAATAGGCCATGTTACAATGGGGGAGCGTAATATAAATAATAGTGTGAATGTTTTTTCACCTTATAAAAACTATGGTGGGGGGGGGGGGCGGGGGAATGTTAGGAATTAGAGTTTACATTGTGTAAGTTTTGATATTTACCGAGAGGTAAATAGTAATTTGTTAGTGTGTAACCATATGGATAATATGGTAAGATATTATATTGTCGCATATAGTGTTTGTTATTGCATATATATTACAAAGAGTGTTTTTAATATATTATTATTGTGTGAGTAAGTGGTTGAGAGTTTGTAGGGATTTGGGAATCCCTTATTATAGGAATTGGAAACCCTATATATTTTTATTATGTTTGAATAAATTTAATAGAGAAGGATTTTATATTTGTGTGATTAAATTATTTCATGTTCTCTCTTAGTTTTGCAACATCAATTTATTTAATGCATGTGCTAAATTCTTTGTATTGGTTCCTTAAATATCTAATAGTTATTTATAATAATATTATAAATATTAAGTGACTAAAATAATCTTCAAGTATGTTGACAAACATTAAAATTAAGAATCTTCAATTTTTCAATCTTAAGAGCTATATTAGGAGAGTCTAGAGCAACTCTGGCAGAGATCGTAGCAACTCTAACAAATTCAATTGCTATATATGTGAAATCTGGGTGGAATTCATAGTAATATTCTTCAAGGATCCTAGATGCTGAAGAAGTATGCACCAAGGCAACTAGGCTGATAAGGGTGGTAGAATACTTAAATGAATAGATATATCTAGTATTTAAAAAGTCTATAGCTATAGACTAAGTGTGTCCTTAACTACTAGATGAGTTTTTAGTAACAAACTATGTGAGTCTATAGATACTGCACAAGTCCATAGCTATGTCTAGAGTAGACTTGGATGAGCCAAAAGTATTCCAAATAAGTTTTTAGCTCACTAGATGTCAATATCATTCATATCAGTGCCATTAAAATATCATCAAAAAGGTATTTATTCATTATAAACTACTATATTATTTGTATATATAAATGATTTGGGGATTAAATAGGCAAAGAGTTAAAATTAAATGATATAACTAGTAATATGTACCGTAGTTTCATTAAATAAAATAAATAATCTATTTACTACATTAGGATTAGATACAAGGATAAAATCTTTGTTCTAGCCTAGATGAGAGGTAATTGAGGGAAGAATGAAGAAAACTGAGAGTAATAATGAGTCATATTTTGGATCCATCATTTCCCCCTCACTTTACTATTTGTAGGTCCCTCAAAACAACTTAGTTTCTTATTCCCTTATAAGTCTAAATTGTGTCTTGTAGATGCTAGCTTAGGTCATATACACTAAATTCATCATCCCAATGATCATTTGTATACTGGTGAAAATATAATAGGTTTGTACCTTCTATTTCCAAATATAAAATTGGTCATCTATTTAAGGACCCCATCTATGCCATGGTGGAATATGAGTAAGAATAAGTGGTGGCCTAAATCTCATGCCTACCAAAATTTGTTCTCCTCTTGAATTGATAACATCAACAATCATGTCATATGGCTTGTGCTCTTTGGAGGCTCCATCTCAAATCATTTGGAGACATGACCTTACTTTTTTTTAGTGGGATTGTTAGTGTATCCAAACTTCTGACACTAGTTGTAAATACAACATAAAATGTTTCCTTGTGTATAAATCAAAAGTGATAATGATGGTATACAAAGCCTACAAATAGTGATCCTTGATGTTTTGATTTTAAAAATAAGTAGATCTAAAGTTAATCAATAAATTGTTTGCACTGACAAAACTAGGTCTAATGCATAATCATGTAGTTTTATATTTTGTTACATAATCCTCATGTCTAGATTTTTTTAGTAATAAATCAAAAATTTATGCAAAACAATTTCATAGAATCAAAATAACAATATATACAAAAAGAGATACATAAATAATATAAATTAAAATACACAATAAGAAGATAAGATTTAATGTGGATCACCCAATGTGGGATACATCCACCAAGAAACACTTGATCATATCTTATTATAAGCCAACAAGAGTACAATATACTCTCAGATTAGTCTTCTCATAATTACAATACACAAATATTATTTGGAGCTACACTTAACAAACTCTCCTTAATTCACACACTCTATTCACCTTCTCAAACTCAGTTCTTATGATACTATATGTCCATCTATACTTGATACATCTATAGGTAACCAACATAGTGGTTTTACAAAAAAATGGGTACCAAAACCATGAGTTAAGTTAACCCATAATTATTTCCCATTAATTATGGGCATTGACACCACACATATACAAGTAAAGATAAACCATATATACCTATACTCTTGAAAAATGGGGTCCAAAAAGTTTTAATGTATGATATTTGAATGTATATTATAGGACATTAAAAGTAAATTAAGAGTGTATATTTAATTTTAGTGTAAAAAATTTGATATAAATTATAATGTGAAATAGGCTCCATAACATAACAAGCTCCCACTTGGAAATTGATTTCTTCTGAGTGGGTTTCTCAACCCTTCACTGTCATCTGTGAAGGCCAACCAAAGCTGAACATAGGTTTATTTTCTCCCTTGTGACCACCTTGATCATCATGTCTATAAAATTTTGACTAGTATGAGTCTTCTCCAACTTCAACGTCTCTTCCTCCAAATCTGTCCTAATGAAATGGTACCTCAACTATATATGCTTTGTCGTAGAATGGAATCTGAGTTCTTTGCTAGGTGTATAAAAATATGACTATCACTATATAGATTAGCTTCCTCTTGCTTATACCCCAACTCTCCAACCAACTATTATAACCAAACATCTCTCTACTTTCCTCTATGATAGTAATACACTCAACTTATTTGACAAAGCCATAAGTTTTTGTAATCATGAAATCTAGCTCACTACTATGTCACCTATGGTAAATACAAATATTTTCATGATCCTCCCTCTATTTAAATCTCCATCCATGTATAAATATACATAACCACATAAAGTGGTGTCTAATCCACTATAGCTTAAAATTTTCCCCACAATCCCTCTCAAGTATTGAAGGATACACTTCACCTTCTACCAGTGCTCTCTACCTAGATCACTCATGTACCTACTTACTAATCCCATTTCATGGGTAATATTTGGCTTAGTGCACACCATGACATACATAAAATAGCCAATTGGTGATGAATAAGGTACACAGGACATCTAGATTTTCTCCTCTTTTGTCTTGGGACACTACTTCTTTGATAAATTGAAATGGACTGCTAAAGGAGTCCCAACTAGTTTCGCATCCTACATACTAAACCTCTCCAAGACCCTTTTAATGTACTATTTTTGAGATAAATTCAATTTTTGTTCCTTCCTGTCCTAAGTTATTCTCATACCAAAAATTTGTTTTTCTACCACCAAATCCTTCATATTAAAAGAATTTCTAAGTTGTTACTTGAGTATTTTTATTTCTTGCATCTTCTTACTTGGAACCAACATGTCATCAACATACTAACATATAATAATGTAACTAACATCATCAAACTTCTTGATATCTATGCAATCATCTAAATGACACCTAAATTATTCCTGATCCATCATAAAACTATAAAATTTCTTATACCACTATTGTCGAGTTTTTTAAATCCATACAAGCTCTTCTTTAATTTACACACTATTTTATTATTCCCTATGACCTTATATCCTTATGGCTATTCCATGTACAAGTCCTCCTCCAAATCACCATGAAATAATGCAATCTTCACATCCAGCTTCCCTAAGTACAAGTCTTCCATTGCCACTATCCCAAGAAAAATCCTAATACAAGTCATCTTCACCACTGGAGAGAAAATATCATCAAAATCAGTTCCATTCTTATGTTCAAACCTCTTTACCACCAATCGGGCCTTATACCATTTATTTCCTCCATCATTCTGTTTAATTTTATGCACCCACTTGGCCGACAATTCTCTCTTAACTTTAGGCCAATAATACCCCAATAATACATGGTTGGCCAATAATACCCCATACACATGATCTTTGTCATGGTGGTTTTGGCTAAGAAATGGCCATCAAGGGAAGTGAAGTGTATATCTTGGAGAATTTTCTCTTTTTGGGGATTATCTACACATCAGAGGAGATCTCCATCAAAATTTATTCTAAATTGAACCCCTTGGACTGTCATGTAGTTAGATCCTTGTATCTTGTATAAATCCCTTTTGTATGTAGAGAGGTCATTAATATACCTACCAGTCTACATGAAACACACTTTGATGGTTACCCAAGACTCACTTTGAATTAGTTCACTAGGACTACTTTGAATGGGTTTTGATTTTTCATCAGGGCATATGTGATCTAAGCTAACTACTGAAAAATTCCCCTTTCTCTGATTATATTTGTTAGTGTGAATTTTACATCATAATGTAAGATCTTGGTGATCCAATTGGACCTTTTTTATATATTCTCTCTTTTCATGATGTACTAAACAATAATAGAGTGTATTATGTACACCATTATCTTGCTTCCTAACACCAAGTGACTAAACTTATTAAATCCATTGATGATGGTGAAGGATTATCTATCTACGAAGTTATATTTGGTTTTGTACCCATGCAAAATTATAGAGTATAATGTGATTGTGTGTTCTGCTCTTCCTTCCTCTTCCTTTCCAGTCAGCACAATTGTGAGGCTATGCTCACTCCCATAGAAATATATAATAAAATATTTGGAAAAGTCAAGGTTAATAGGTATGAGTGTGGTGAATATTTAACTTTTGATCTCCTTAAATGTTCCTTTCCCTTCGGGTGTCCATTTGAAAACCTAATCTTTCTTTAACATTAGGTGATTGGTCTAAACAATCTGACAAAGTTTGATATGAGTCTACTGATGAAATTAATATTTTTGAGGAAGGATTGGACCACTTTTTTATTTACTGGTAGATCCAAGTCTATAATATCCTTTATCCTATTTATATCAATAGAAATATCATCTTTGGATACCACATATCTGAGCATCTTTCCCTAGGGGACTCTAAAGACACACTTCTTGGGGTTTAAGGACACCTTGAATTCTTGGCACCTCTGGAAGTCTTTTTTTAGGTGGTTGAAATTTTTTTCTTTCATCTTGGAAAATAGAGTGAGATCATATAGGTAGATGAGGATGATCTCATTAATTATCCCTTTGAAAGCTACATCCATTGCTTGTTAAACTGTTGCCCCAGCATTAAAAATGCCAAAAGGCATCTTTGCATATGTGAAGGTTCCCCACTTTGTGGTGAAAGTAATTTTGTGTTGATCATCTTCCTTCACCCATACTTTTTTATACCCAAAGAAACCATCCAGCAATGAAAACATCTCCACTCCTAATACTATTTCAAGGATTTGATCTATAGAGAGAAGAGAGGGTAATGGTATTTCAAGGATTCCTTGTTAGGATCCCAAAAATCCACACATAATAAAATTTCTTTAATATTTTAATATAGAAACTAGATTAGAAAGCCAAGTTGAAAGCTTGATTAGGTATATGATATTTGAGTCAATTAACTTCCTCAGCTCTTGGGCCATCAAGGACTTGATATTTGAGTTCACCATCCTTTATTTTTTCCAAATCATCTTGGCTTCTTCTGTCAAATCTATGGTGTGTTGAATGAGCTCTTGATCATATCCTTTCAAGTCATCATAGGTCCATGCAATGACACCTTCATATTTATCACAAAATGATACCAACTACTCCTTGTTTCTTTAAGGAACCTCATTTCCAACCTTCAATTTTCTTCCCTTCCGAACATTATCTTGGCTTCTTTTGTTAGATCTATGGTGTGTTGAATGACCTCTTGATAATATCCTTTCAAGTCATCATAGGTCCATGCAATGACACCTTCATATTTATCACAAATTGATACCAACTACACCTTGTTTCTTTAAGGAACCTCATTTCCAACCTTCAATTTTCAAGCTCACAATAATCACCTTTATCCAAAACAAACTTGCATTTGTGATTCTTTACATCATCAGAATGAAAGAGATTTTCCAGGGTGATGAGACCCTTCGTGAGCTTGTTGGTTTTTAAATGTATAATCTAGTCTCCATAGGATTCCTTAATTTTTGGCTATAGTCTATTCATGAAATAACATGATTACTAGAGGAACATCATAATTTAATCATTATTTTCAACATTTTCCAATTTTTATCATTGTCTATGATGGCCAATATGATCATTACTTGTACCACTTACTCATTCATGAACAAGTTCTTTATCGAGTTGAATTAGAAGCCCATTATTACCATATTATTAGATTATGCATTCATGGTTCTTGGGATGATTTTAATATTAAATGCCTTAAAATATTTAATTATCTCCCATATGTGGTAGTGGTAAGACCTCATATACACATTCTTCATGACCACTACCCCTCTTATTTGTCTTATGACTAATTCAAAATCATCGAATACTCTCAATTGCTTGACACCCATTCACTCGATGAGGTTGAGGCCATGGACCATGGCCTAATATTTGGCCTCATATTTTGTATAGGAAAATTCGAACCAAATGGCCTAAAGGGTTTCTTTTACTGAAGGGGACTTTAGTCAAATGCTAGCTCTAGAGCCAATCTTACATTTTGCACCATCAAAATGCAGAGTCCAAAATTTAGACTTGTCTTCAGGTTCTTCACTCTAGTTTCATTTTTTATTTTTGACCTTACAAATGACTTAGTATTTTTCATGTATAACATATGTTCCAAGATTGATGGTGTTGAAGTTCACAAATGGGTCATTCTTGATGACCTCATCGATTAGGGCTTCTATTATCAACTATCTTTTCTTCTTTGAGAATTTTGATGTAATGCATATCCATATTCAAGAAGGAGGTTTGTTTTGATTCAAAATTCACCATTAATTCATCCACTATATAAAATAGATGAAGAGGTTCATATAACACCTTCAACTTTGACCCATACTTAGTCCTCATAATCAAGTGAGACTAGTCTCATGATTGGTAACCACCAATCTTGGCAAGAAAATATCTTGATAGGCATAACCCAAAAGTAGGTAGGATGTCTCTCATCATAATAATTTAAGGCATGATGATGATTGAACAAGAATACAACATGAGGGTAAGGGTTTGGATGATCACTAGGGTCTATAATTTATTCCCATCTATCTAGATTACCCCTTTATTCAAAGGTTCATATTTTAGTTGTACACCTCAACTATCTCTTTGGGAATCATCATGGTGCTCAAGCCTAAGTCGATCATAAAAATGTGCAACAAAGTTTTATCCAAAATCAAAGTTAAATAGAATGAGGTAGGTTTTGTTTTGCTAGCCCCTTCTTTAATTTTGATGAAGGTGAAGGGTACTTGGGGTTATAAGATTGTGTTGGTTTATTTTAGTTTTGTCTTCATAGGTTCTATTATTGGTTTGGTTTGTGTGGGCTTGTCCTTATCTTCTAAATATTACTTTAGTAGAGTCTTATGTTTATGGATAGATATGACATCTTAAAGGGAGATATTACTTGATTTTTTTTAGCTACTCAACCACATTATATGACTTTAGATGTGGGACCTCAAGATATTTTTCCTTGACCTATACTACCTCACTCTAATTTAAATATACCATAGGTATAGGTTGTAATATTGGAGTATTTTTGAAGGTTACCTTGGGCCTTAAAAAATCCTTGAGGCTTTCAACCAGTCTTTTCTTGGAGCATGTATAGTAGTATGATTGAACCTATGAAGCTCTGTACACTAGTACTTCATTAATAAGGCTTGCATCCTTACCTTCCATCTATGAGAAAAGTGTGTGATCTAAGGTTACTTATTCTTATTGATTCAGGAGCATCTACATACATCGTCCTACAAGACATGGTTAAGTTGGGATCAGTATTCACTAGGCATGCAAGCTCTAGTCATGTTTGAATTCAAATTAAAATTATTGTATTTTTCCTCCAAAATGTTGTTAATGAGGAGTAATTTTAAAATTAAAGGTAAAAATTCAATTTAAGAAGTAAAAGAGTGAAAGTGGTTAAAGGATAATCTCCTACATTGGAGTTGTTGAGCAAATAAAGGAGTGTTTGAAAATCTTTCAACCTTGGTATATTGTTGAAGATTACAAACCGTGTTTGTTTTGTCTTGAGCCCAAGTTGGGCGTAGAGGTTAGGGAGGAAGATCTCCAAAAGAAAAAGAGAGAGCTCATTAAGAAAAGAGAAGAATGTGAGGAGAGCTCAAGAAAATAGTGGACTGTAAAAGTGAAGGAAGAAAGAAAGTTGAAGGTGCAAATAAGACTTATAAGTCATTGAGCATGGATATGGATCATAGAGGGATGGATCCTTGCTTGTAAGTATCTATTTTGATTATGAATAAAGGTATTTTTATTCAAATGTGTATGTTATGTAAACAATAATCCCAAGTGTAGAATTCTGGTCTAATCAATGGTGTACAAATGTATAGCGCTGTGTATGTATATGTATGCTTCCTTGAGGTTTAAGAAATAAATGATCATTTATTGGAGTGAAATATGTATGAGAACCTTTGGATACACGTTGAAAAATAGTTTCCAATTGTATTAGATGATGAAGAGGACTAAAATGTTGCAAAAGTTCAATGAACAGGGTGCAGGCCTGTGTGGAAAGAAAACTAAAGCACAGTTGGAAGAATGAGTATATGTCATGATTTAACCAATGAAAAATTATTAAATTTTGTGTGTATATGATACTTGGAGTTATTAATCCAATTAAAGAGGTTTTATATTGAATGGATCAATGTGGAAGAAGATATGGTCAAAATACAGACCTGCAGTTCTGAGACAACTCAGAAAAACGTGTTCTCAGGTACTAAAGAGCACATAAATTTAAAAAGAATGCTCAGAATGACTTGAAATTTAATATTAAGTTGGATAATAAGGTTATTTATGTAAAAAAAAAAATGGTTTTAGGTCTTAAAATTCTGTCCATGAAAATATATAGAGGATTGTATTTTGTGAAAGAGACTATAAGTGAAACCCTGTTTACTCATTTTGTGAAGGAGAAAGGATTGCATACATAGAAGATGTTATCCAATGGTTTTAATAGGTCCTATATATGTTTATACAATATATAATTATTATTTTAATACCTTTCAATAAGTAAAAGTAATAACTATAGAGAAATAGGGTAGTATGAAGATCTATTCGGCCCAATCAAGAACAGGGAAAGTTGCAATTTGGAGAAGATGTTCCAAAGGAACCTTGTCTAGCTTTAATATTTTTGGTATAAATTGATAATGGGTACTATGATATAATATTGGATAGATTAAATAATTTTTAATCTAAGAAATAAAGGCTAAAACTCTCTTGACAGGGCTGCAAGGACCAAAAGGGTTTAATAAAGGAAATTGGGTTGTGATGTAGGATAAAAGACTGTAAGTTCTAATATAACTTGGGATGGATATAAGAACATGTTATGATTGTTTTAAAGGTTTCATTTATTGAAGGATTGATCTTAAGAGTCACAAGTAAACCATGAGATAATTGTATTGTTCTTGATAAAGATTTCTATCTATCATGGTATGAATGACATTGTTTTACAAATGAGCAAGTTTGCATTGATGATCCTGATTCCTATATAGAGCTATGTCACCAATAAGATCATTGGTGACTCAACTAGTATATTGGCATTGAGATAAGAGAAAAGTTCATAAAAATAAAAGAACATAGTCTAATGAAGAAGTGACATGTTGGTAAGGTAACCTGAGGTGTAAACAAGGTGAGGGTTACACCATTTTTGGTATCAAAGCTCAAAGCTCTTGGGATTTGGTAATTGATCATGTTTTATAATAAGTTTATATAGGATTGAGAAAAGGATAAAAAGACTAGGATGCAAAAGGCCTAGGTGAGATCAAGGAGATTGTCAAAAGACTAGTCAAGGAAAAAGGCTTGGGTGAGACAAGTGGACCAAAAGACTAGGGTGAAGAAGACCTAGGTGAGGACCTAAAGGGATCAAGAGACCAAGGTGGAAAATACTTGGGTGAAGATCTCAGAAATGGAAGTATTATTAAAGGCACTATAGAGAAGTAGAGTATATGAGGGTACTAAGAAGGAAGCAAGCATTCGGAAGAAGAGAGGTATGGCTAGTAATGGAATTGATAAAGAGATTGATAGTTTGAAAAGGGATTTAGCTAATTTTGTAGATAGATATGAGTCTTGGATGCAGATGGACAAGCAAGCATGGGTATGGCCAATGAAGAAGAGGTTGAAGTGGCCAATAGATCTCCTAATGAAGAGGAGAAGAAGGAAAAAGGATATTGACAAGAATAAAGAAGTCCATAGAGGCTTGAAGAAGATGAGAAGGTTACCAAGTGAGCAACAAAAAGAGGAAGAGATTGTGAAAAATGTTCTCATTATGGAGAACAAGAGAAGAGAAGAAAGAAAAGATGAAGGGCCAGGAAGAGCACTTGAAAAGATAAGAGTGTTGGTGAAGAGAACACTCATAGGGACCTTGTGGTCTCTTATTTTTATATCTAATGTTGTCTTTGCATGGGTAATTGCAGGTATGATCAGCCTTGTGAAGGTCAAAAGAAAGGCCTTGAAGAATGAAGAGATTGGTGAAAGAGAGAGAAGTGAGTTTGTTGTTGATGATAAAGAAGAAGAGATGCATTGGTTAATGCATGAGGAAGGTGTTGTTGAACCCATACAAGCAAGAGAAGAGATGGAAGATGAAGATTACTTCCATGATGCCATTGAAATCCAAGAAGAGGCAAGAGAACAGTCAAGAATAAAGGAAGAAGAAAGTACAAACAATCAAGAAGCTATGCAAGTCAAAGAACTAATGGAGCAGCCCATTAAGGAGGTAAAGGTGAATTAAAAAATTGATTTTTCTTATAAGCATGAAACTATTGATATGCATGTTAGAGAAGCAAAGAGAAAGGTGAAGTTTCGAATTAACCATGGATATGTGATGCCTAAATGGTGGAAGAAGCAAACTCCCAAGCAACAAGAAGTGTTGGTACAAGAGCATGGATGCAAGATGCCTACATGGTTCAAGAAGACAAATGATGAGAAGGAGAAACAAGTATGGGTACCTAAGAAGGCAAAGAGTGAAGATGTGAGTATTGAGGTAACAACACCATGAAGTCAATGGAGGAAGGTGAAGCTTGACACAAGCAACCAAAGGCATGAGGATGACACAAGTACATGGAAAGGTAAACAAATTGTTTATGATGATGTTTTTGAATCCTTTAATGATCTTTTCATGAGAAATTAAAAATGGAAAGTGGCTATGTGGACTAATATGTAGCAAGGAGAGAATTCCAAATGGTTGGTTAATCAGGAAAGAGATGGGTATACATCAAATCAATTCCTCATTGAATGCAAGAAACAAGCAAGATGGCTTCAAAGAGAAGTTGAAGAGAGTAAGGAGACACAAGGTAATGATGTTTCAATTTCTTTTGATGAGTGTACTAATGAAGAAGTTGGTTTATGTGAAGACAAGCTAAGAAAAGATGAGATAAGGGGTAAAGGACAAGTAATCCTTAAGAAAGAAGGACCCAAGTTTGATGAAGATAGTGATATAGATGAGATCTTACTAAAAGAAGAGTTGAAGATGTTGGAGGAGCTGTTTGGTCATTCAAGAGAGATGAATGAAGGTACAAGCCGTGGTGAAGACACCATTGGGAAGAGTGAAACAAGACAAGAGCAAACCCAAGAGGCAAGGATAGTTTTGATCAAGGAGCAAGAATGTGAAGGTAGACAAGAGGCTTCATGGCCTAAATATTTTGATTCTAAGGTGGCTTTGAATGTTTTGTATGCAGGTATGAAGGTTGCTAAAGTGAATGACATACATGAGTCATTGGAGAAGCTCAAGAAACAAGAAGAACAACAAGAAGATATAGAATACATGTATGAAGATGAAACAGCATGGAAGCGAGAGATGGAAGCTGAGAAAGAAATGAGGACATGTCTAGAGAGGAAGAAAAGCAAAATGAAGGACAAAGACTATTCCAAACAAAGACATGCATTGGTATTGGCAACAAGACCTTGGGATCCAGGGATAGAGTGAAAACTAAAACATTGAGGAGATATCTCATTTAAACCAAGGTTGAAATTGTTTTTAGATGGAGAGTATGATGTAGGAGCATCTACATACATCATCCTGCAAGACATGGTTAAGTTGGGATCAGTCTTCACTAGGCATGCAAGCTCTAGTCATGTTTGAATTCAAATTAAAATTATTGTATTTTCCCCCCAAAATGTTGTTAATGAGGAGTAATTTTAAAATTAAAGGTAAAAAATCAATGTAATAAGTAAAAGAGTGAAAGTGGTTAAAGGAGAATCTCCTACGTTGGAGTTGTTGAGCAAATAAAGGAGGAGTGGTTGAAAATCTTTCAAACTTGGTATATTGTTGAAGATTACAACCCGTGTTTGTTTTGTCTTGAGCCCAAGTTGGGCGTAGAGGTTAGGGATGAGGCTCTTCAAAAGAGCAAAAGATAATTCATTTAAAAAGAGAGAGCTCATTAAGAAAAGAGAAGAATGTGAGGAGAGCTCAAGAAAATAGAGGACTGTAAAAGTGAAGGAAGAAAGAAAGTTGAAGGTGCAAATAAGACTTATAAGTCATTGACCATGGATATGGATCATAGAGTGATGGATCCTTGCTTGTAAGTATCTATTTTTATTATGAATAAAGGTATTTTTATTCACATGTGTATGTTATGTAAACAACAATCCCAAGTGCAGAATTCTGGTCTAATCAATGGTGTACAAATGTACAGGGTTGTGTATGTATATGTATGCTTCCTTGAGGTTTAAGAAATAAATGATCATTCATTGGATTTAAATATATATGATAAACTTTTTATATATGTTGAAAACTAGTTTCCAGTTTTATTAGATGATGAAGAGGACTAAAATGTTGCAAAAGTTCAATGAACAGGGTGCAGGCCTGTGTGGAAAGAAAACTAAAGCACAGTTGGAAGAATGAGTATATGTCATGATTTAACCAATGAAGAATTATTAAATTTTGTTTGTATATGATACTTGGAGTTATTAATCCAATTAAAGAGGTTTTATATTGAATGGAGCAATGTGGAAGAAGATATGGTCAAAATACAGACCTGTAGTTCTGAGACAACTCAGAAAAACGTGTTCTTAGGTACTGAAGAGCACATAACTTTAAAAAGAATTCTAAGAATGACTTTAAATTTAATATTAAATTTTATAATAAGGTTATTTAATTGAAACAAATGTTTTAGGTCTTAAAATTTTGTCCATGAAAATATATAGAGGACTGTATTTTGTGAAAGAGACTATAAGTGAAACCCTGTTTACTCATTTTGTGAAGGAGAAAGGATTGCATACATAGAAGATGTTATTTATTGGTTGTAATATGTCCTATAGATTTTTATACAACCTATAATGATGATTTGAATATCTTTCAATAATTAAATGTAAGAACTATAGAAAAATAGGGTAGTATGAAGATCTATTCGGCCCAATCAAGAACATGGAAAGTTGCAATTTAGAGAAGATGTTCCAAAGGAACCTTGTCTAGCTTTAATATCTCTGGTATAAATTTATAATGGGTACTATGATATAATATTGGCTAGATGAAATAATTTTTAATCTGAGAAATAAATGCTAAAACTCTCTTGATAGGGCTGCAAGGACCAAAAGGGCTTAATAAAGGAAATTGGGTTGTGATGTAGGATAAAAGACTGTAAGTTCTAATATAACTTGGGATGGATATAAGAACTTGTTATGATGATTTTCAAGGTTTAATTTAGTGAAGGATTGATTCTTATAGTCACAAGTAAACCATGAGATAATTGTATTTTTCTTGGTAAAGATATCTATCTATCATGGTATGAATGACATTGTTTTACAAATGAGCAAGTTTGCATTGATGATCCTGATTCCTATATAGAGCTATGTCACCAATAAGAGCATTGGTGACTCAAATAGTATCTTGGCATTGAGATAAGAGAAAATTTCATAAAAAGAAAAGAACATAGTCTAATGAAGAAGTGACATGTTGGTAAGATAACCTGAGGTGTAAACAAGGTGAGGGTTACACCACTTATTTATCTAGGGACATGCCCTATATTTTTGACATCAACACATGTACTTGACCCTTAGGGACTGGTATGTATAGGTTGAGTCTAGGAAAATCCATTATCATTTCTAATCAGTGATCTTATATTGTAAGTTTCCCCTTAGATAATTTTGGGGTCCATGGGGTTCATTACATTGGAAGCACTATGATTTGGAATCATCTACCAAGTTATCCTAGCTAGCCACTAATTATCTATTCACATTTGGCATTATTGTGTACAAAGGGTTTGGGACCATGACCAATTGATTAGTGGTTTATGTATGATGGTTTGGCATTTGGTGATTTAAAGCATGGTCATTTAGCATTTGTCTTTCTTGGTATTGGTTTTTTTGCTAAGGTAACCTTCTTTATTGATAGTTTTTGTAAGAGGGCCTTGGAGACACTACCTAGTGCCTCTTGAGATTAATTATGTCATTGGAAAAATTCCTTAGAATGATCTTTAAATCATTCATATTAGATGAAAACTATGATGCAGTAGAAGTACTCACCTTAAGCAGGAAAATATACATACATAGAAGGAGGTAGGGTACTTGAGGTGTTAGAGATCTCTTCTCGTGGGGTATAGATATTTAAAGGAACATCAATATTGATGACTAAGGAGGTAGTATTATTGCATCTAATAGTTTGTTCTCACCCGTAACTATGATGTCGTATGCATCCAATAGTATTTAACCTCTGAGTGATTGGATCATGACCGTAATGTCTGAATTGAAGGCTTTGAGATAGAAACCAATTTTCATTCTTGTAGGTGGTCGAGCCACCAATAAGATCCTTTGTTAGGTTTTTTTGAACCTAGAATTAAAATTGACCATGGCCTCTTGTGGGGCCCTCTTAATGGTTATCAATTACTATAGTAAGGATGATCAGTCCACCTTCTCATTGAAATTTTCAAATAACTTGCTACCCAGGTCATCCCAAGTTTTGATCGAGTTGGCTAGTAAAGATTGATACTAGTCAAAATCTAACCCTTTGAAGGAGGCTACAAATATCCTTAAGGATATATTATATGTGTTAACATAGTGCATGATGCACAAATTAGCTACATATTATAGGTGTTTGATCACCATCTTGAAATATTATCTCAAAAACTTGGGAAGCACCTTCAAAGCATTTATAGGGATTAGATCCCATATAGCTAGGGGTGTCAGGGTTATAACTGAGCTAACGCTATCTCATGACATGAAGTTATTTGTTGGGTTTAAACGTGCCATTAGATATTGTTGTTTTTGTTGTTGTACAATGAGAAACCCTGAAGCTCTTTGGTGAATTCGGGTTCCCAAAGGTGGTGTTAGTAGATTTGAATTATTTGTAGTCTATGACCTTGTTATGGGTCTATGGATCATAAAATCATGCCTCTGCCAATTAGAATAGAAAATTTAGGGTCTTATCGAGTGTGATAGAAAAGAGAACTATTGATACCTAAAACTCTCACTTAAGGTCTAACAACTTCTATGGGAAGCTTTACAGATGTGGGATAAAGTGTAGTTTGTAGAGTAACCTTTGGGATTTTAGAATATGAATCTTCGTTCTTATTTGGGGAAGAAAAGGGATATAGTAAAATAAAATAATAACATGAAAATAAAATATAGTCTAAGGTGATATGCCAAGAGGTTTGAAACATTTATCAATACTTGCATAAAATAACATAAGCCTTTATCACTATAGACCATAAAGGAGTCTAAAGCATGAATTAAGATCTATAATGTGAGCAAAGATCTACACCATAGAAGTAAAAGAATATAAATAGAAGATAGAGATAATTTTCCACTCCAAATTAATATAGAGTATCACATCCTCTTCATTGATATATGGGGAATAAAATATATAAGGTTGCAACATGTATATATAAAGCATTCACTAACATTTATGAGGTGCACCTACTAAGTTTGTAGAATAGGAAAATGCTAGCTGCTACTATCCTAGTCTATTACAATGGCTATAAAAAAAGATTGTGAGAAACAAAATGATTGATAACCCGTCTAAATAGGAAAGAGCTCTAAATAAATATTCCAAAATAATGTTTAGGAAAGAGACACCTAGAGATTCCCTCTTCTACCCATGATGGTGTCATTAGAACTAAAAGGAAGTCTCAAGATCATGAGTGTAGTTGGCCTCTAGATCCCAGATATGGTACAACTACATCATTCTATTGTGACCACTATGTTTGATATAAATAGGGTGGCACCACACGTATGATCTAGGAGATGTCTCACCTTTATTGCATTGAATGGATTTGGTTTTCTCAACAATCAAAAGATCTATTTGAAAAGGGGGCCCACACTGTCATCCACTAGCACTCCTTTGCACACTATGAATCTAACACTACTCCTGGGTGAACATGAAGGTGACACATGTTTGACTTGTGCTTATTTGGAGAGGCTAGGGCCTTATTTGGTAAGGTTTATCATGGGGTTTCCATGTGTCAAACAAACACTCCTATAAATAAAGTTAAGCATTCTTCTACTCAAAATGAGCATGAGGGTGTCACGTGTCGAATAACCCATAACCCTTTTATAAAACATTTAACAGGGCCCATTTTTATTTTTATTATCCATTGGTGTTGCTTAGAGGCCTAAATCAAAATTAAAAATCCCTAGAGAGTGAAGGGATAACATGTCTAGAGCTCATGCTCCACCTGAACAAAAATAAAATATCCTCAAGTTGGATGAGCATCATGTTGCCAAGTGTCAAAATTGGATGAAAGTTGGGACTTAGGAAAATTTGAGAAAAGGGTCCCAAAAATAGAAGGCCCAAAAGGGGATCCACTAAAAGGTGCCAAAAGACTACATATCTATCAAGTGAGCAAAAAGAAAAAGATGGACTTCTCCTTAATATCAAATGTTGATTATTGATCCAAAGTTTCCATCTTACTTTTTACAAATCTTTATTTACCTTATAATTACTCAATTTTTTGAGTCCACTTTTTCATGCTCAATCCCTTCAAAATTTTGACTTGTCTCTATTTCTTTAAATTCAGTGTCTTCTTCCTCATCTTCATTTATATCCTCAAAAAATTTAGTCCCCTTGGGTTCTATTTCTTTTTTGAATACCCACTCTTCTTCTTCATTATCATATTCAATTCAATGAGTGGATCCCCTATGTGCACCTTGTCTCCTTCCTCTTATATAACTTCTCTTTGCCTCTCCTTGAGCTCCCCTAGAATCATCATACATATGTTATCCTTTAACAAGTAATACTTCAGAAGGCATCTCTTTTTCTTGTGTGACCTTAGGAGATACATGAGGGGTTCTTGGTTTCCTTTTATATGTTCATAGAGATTGATGAGGAGTAATAGATGGTGCTAAATTGGGTGGAATGGAAGATGAAGGGGCCATAAGAGTATAAGGTTGAAGTGAGGTAGAAATGGATGCAGTTATGGGTGAGGGTGTAGGTTTTGATTCTATAAGAGTTGGTGACAAATTGGAATTAAGAACATGAGATAATAAAGAAAGGAGACTTACTTATTGTATTGTGGAAAGTAACGGTAGGGGTGCGAA
This sequence comes from Torreya grandis, assembly GCA_037957365.1. NCBI lineage: Eukaryota > Viridiplantae > Streptophyta > Pinopsida > Cupressales > Taxaceae > Torreya > Torreya grandis. Next base: position 1,711,724 of record JARHVA010000630.1, on the reverse strand, counting down.
TTAGAATAGGCATCTAGCCCCACTAGGACTTACAAATATCCCTACATTATCCATTTACTAAGAAGTAGTGGTAGTTGAATGTGTTGGGGAGACTTGGGAAACACTAGATCTATCTTGAACATTACTTCTCTAGATGGACCAACTTATTCATGCATACCAATTTTTATATCTACTTATATTTGAGGAAGAGGTTCATGAATTGGCATGAAAATCCATTTTTCATTGTCAATTCTCTTGGCATATTATTGAGTAATCTTAAGATCATATTAGATATTTTATTTTACAATCATTGACATTTTAACCCTATGCATCCTTATATCAACTTCACTATAATCTTCAATATTTATGAATATAAATTCATGAGTGTATGAATCATGTCCATAAGGAATTTTAACATTTATTTTTGTATTTTTTCAAGGGTTTTCTAACATTATTTCTATGGTCCCAGTACCTAAAAGGTGCCACCTTTAGGCCATAGTGTATTTTTACCTTACCCACAAAAAAGAGGTGTTCCCAACATATGTATTGAATGCATATAATGTAGAGAGGATTTAGATGAAACACACCTTGTGTAACATTCCTCAGCTAAACATCTATACTATCTTCCAATTATGCAACATTTTCTTATTCTACAACTTTATCTAGGATGAGTCATGGTAGATATAGAGGTTGTGTTATGGTTATATCTATCCTAATTAGAATGCACTTTGTATAGAATTAGTAGTTGCCTATTTTATTGAGAATTATCTTTATATTATATGAAAAATTGGCATATTTTTACCATAAATGGCCTTATATACCATTGGATATAATTTTTTGTTAACCTCTTAATTTGCCTGTCGAACATATATACATGATGGCTATTAAATTCATCACAAATTATGATCTTAGGGTACTTTATGGAAAGATCCCATGTTTATCTGAAGGATGAATATAATTTTGTGTTTATGACATTCATGACATATGACATCTTATTAAAATTACCACTATAGGTAACTTGATGAGGTTATTAATGTGATAAATAAAGTTGAAACTAGTAATTTGACCCTGAGAAATTATTTTGCTTGAGCTTGAAATGATATTTAATAGTAGAACCCATATATATTGGACATAATAAATATCATAGAACCCATACAACTGGTTCAATAGATCCATGACAATATTTATGCATGGCCTAAAGGATGTTATGGGGACAAAAGAAATTGAGCCTCTAATGGAAAATTTACTTGGGTTCTTAGCCTATTGTTGCAGTTTATTAGGGATTGACTTTGTGAGAAATAATTAATTTACCATGGATTTTCCATTATTGATCTAAGATACATGAATCTTATAGTAATTTTCAAATGCATTACCATTAATGTAAGCCATAGGGGTGGTATTAAGCTTATGGTGAGATATCTTTCCAGTGATTTGGCCATTTGCAAATAAATCAAAGACTAGGTCAATACATGGAACTACCTCTAGTTTCACTACAAAATTATGGAGGCCTACTACCTTGATTGAAAGGAGGTCATCTCTATATATTTGGGTGAATATATATAATTTGACTTTTTCCCTATATGGCTTTTTAGTCTCCACTTCATCCCAAATAGCAGAATAATGTTTAAACTTGTGTTGCAATGTTACTAAATGAAATATTATGTTTGTTTATTTAGTTGTGCATGCAATCAATTAGGCTAAGGGAGGATGGGAATGTGAGATGAGGAAGCCATTGAAATTGTTTTATCAATTGTATGTTCTCTATAATTTGGATGTCTCTAAGTTGATGTAAAACTCAAATTCATGTTATGCAAAAGTTATCTAGAAAATGTGATTTAATCTAATTTTACAACTAAATATATTAATTTATATTCATATACTTTATTTATTAGTTGAATTAATTTTCCAATTCATGAAAATTAATGGTAATACAAACATTCAATCTATTCCTCATATACTTTTCTTATTTGAATTTTGATTTCTTAATGCCAACTTTAGTGGGTCTTATTGCCATGTGTCATCCTTTTGCTACTCCAAGGTGCCTTGTCATCCTATATGACAAATTTTACCTTTCCATATTCTCAAACTTGATCCTCATGTCCTTACACTCATTTTTTGAGCTTAGGGATGTGTTGTTGTATATCACTCAACTGTTAGTGACTAGACTCTAGATCTTTATACTTCATTTATTTAGGTGAAGAGTTTTTGAGATGATGACACTTGGATAGATATAAGGAATTCAGAAAATGAAACCTTTTTTTTATACATTATGTGTCTTGTGGGCTAGTAATAATACAACATAAAAAGTGATCTCACTATTCAAGAGAAATCTTTTCGATTCTACATTTGTAATTTATGTATATCAGTTTGTAGATGCTCAAGATGATGACATTTGGTGAGATCTCAATGATCCACTTACTTAGATGACCGTATAATGTAGGTTTGTTGACATCATATATTTTAACTTATTGTTCATGGTATGATGACATGTGGATGGTTCTCACTACTCTACTTTCCTAGATGATTATGTAAGTTATAATTTTGTACTTAGGATTTGGGTTCATGAGATGATGACATGTGGATGGTTTTTATTGATATACTTACCCATATTATTCTATCAGTTATAATTTTTTTCTTAGGCTCTAAATGCATAGTATGATGACATGTGGATCATTATCAATACTCTATTTTCCTAGATGATTACATAACTTGTACTTTTATTCTTGGGTTCCAAGTTCATTAAATGATGAAACATAGATAACTCTCACTTATTTGTAGCATGAAAACTTTTTGAATCTACAAGAGTATGAGATAGCTATAAAATGATAGGATAATTACACGTGGTATTATATCGATGACCTAAATAGAATAAAGACATGGTAAATTTCCAAAGGTTTTCGATGAGTGGGATGATGCCACTTGGAGAGATATCAAATATCTTAAGTATACTTCAGATTAATTTGCATAAAAGAAAAAAAAAAGTAAGGATAAATTAGGAAAATTATAGTACTATTCCCATTAGTGTATTATATTAAAATCATAATATTGAATATACATTTTGAAAGTAGTGAAGAGAACTAAAGGTGTTGAATAATTCATGAATTAAGTCTAAACTTTGATTTTCACCCTTTTTGTAATGTTTTGTAATAAAATTAGACTTTGAAAGCAATCTTAGCATGTGCTCACTCAAGCAATATCAAATATTCTAAGCAGAATATGGACCAATAACAAATATGTCTTCACATAATGGGTCCCTATTTGATTTTAGAGAGTTAGGCACATTCTGCCAAATAATGCTCACTTTATTTGAGATCCACCTATCTTATTCAAGTATAATTTAGATTTATATTTAGATATACATCATATCTAACAAATATATGGTTAATAATCACTTCCCTTACTGCTATTCCATCTTTATTTTTATTTTATAAAAATGAGACCCACTACTCATTCCTTAAAGTGAGTTTTCATAGATCCTAGAACATCATGGACCTTCCCATAAGAATATGTGATGTGCATAAAACCCACATCAACACTATTTTATGTATAATGGACATATGCCCATTTTTAACAAGATAGGAAAAATATTAACATCTTAGGCCTATGTTATTAGTGAAAAATGTTTTTTGCAACTATTCTTTGAGTTTGTTTGAATGTGGTGTATCTCCCAATTTTACACAATATATATTATGTAAAATGAGATAATAATTGATAATATTATTTATATCATGTTGAAAGTGGACTTTTACCCATTTTATACAAGAAATTAAAATTTTTATCAATTAATCCCATTCGATAAAGGATAAAGACATCTGAAAGTTGATAATATTACCATATTGGGTAGAATGGGCACATAACCATTCTAAACAAGATAAGAATTATATGAAAATAACTATTATAACTAATATTTAATAAAGAAGAAAATATTATAACCTTGTGTGGAATGGGCACATCCTCATTGGCCTATAACTTTTGAGAATATTTCTATCAGACTTTTGTAGAATAATCTACATGACATAAAGATAATAATATTAGCCTCTTATAAAGAATATAATATTCTTAGCTTGTGTATAATGGGCACATGCCCATTCTAAAAAAGATATTAAGAATATTATAAACCAAGCCCATTATATAACACAAGTTAGGTTTTGATTAATATCAATTATGCCCATCATTTAACATAAGATAAGACCACAATTATTATCTATGTGTAGAAGGGGAATATGCTCACTATTAATAATATCATTAAATATGCCCATTATATAAAACAAGTCTTTAGTGGATTATTGAACACAAGAGTATACCACATATTCTTACAATGGTATTATGACATTAGATACATGCAATTGCCTTTATTGGTATAGATTTTACTTCTCAGCATCTCACAGAGAATTAAACCAAAAATATATATGTGTGAGGACAAGATGTATATGCCAATATTTTATATTGTATTTGGTCTTAACAATGAAATATAATAATGGAAATGATACCAAAATATGAAACTAAGCATGATATAGACATATATAATATACTTGCTTCAATGATGTATTAATGAGAATTGAATTATACATTATTATTTTGTAATTTATGGCATCTAACAGAGAATTAGACGATAAATCTATACACACAAGGACACAATGCATATGTTAATATTTTATGGTCTTAAAAATGAATTGAAATAAATGGAGATGATACCGATACTAATCTAAACATGATATATACATATATATTATAATTTATTCAATGATGCATTATTGAGAATCGAATTACACACCATTATTTTGTTATTTATGGCATCTCATCTATAATTAGACAAAAAATATATACACATGAGGACAAGATGTGTATGTTGATAATTTATTTAATTATATTTTTTCTTAACAATGAATTATAATTATAATGGATATGATATTAATATATAAGATTAATCATGATATAGACATATATAATAGACTTGATTTAATGAATCATGTATTGATGAGAATTTAATTACACATCATTATTTTTTAACATGAGATACAATCAATATTCTTATAATAATGTTATACAAATAAAATGGGCCACTCTTTAAGACTTTTATGAATAAGATAATATTAATACTATCATCTGATTCTTACTTAATTAAAACACAAATAAAAACATGAATTTTATATGTATATAATGGTAAAATACATTATTTTATTCATATTTATATGTCAAAATTAGTTTTGAGGTTTATGTGATTATATTAATTGTAATTAAACTGTAATTCAAAATATTATTTTAAGTTGATTTTTATATGTATTACTCAAATTTATTTCCCACCTTATATTTATTAAGTAATTATAATTAAATTTTATAATTGTTTTAAGAATAAACCTATCCAAATGAAAACAATGCTTGTCAAATGTTAAAAAGATCCTATAATCAAGGATAAATATAGTTCAATGGTATCACCAATTATTTGAATAATGACATGACTCAAATAAAATCAATCTCATGTTTTTTATAACATTTAAAATAATATGAAATTTGAGGCATGTTTTCCCTAATGATTCAATTTTTTTTAGTGAACTTTATAATATATCCCAACTGGTCACTTTTCTTGAAATTCCACAACCTAAGTTTAACTACTAGTAACATTTTACACACTTGAAGAGTATTACTATTTAATCTCAACACTAATAAAAGTTGTAATTTTACCATAATAAAATGGTTAAATATAAAAAAACATTATTCCCATTTAATTATTTAATTAGTATATTAAAGCTTTTTGTCATTAAATGGATAAAAGTCTTTGGCAATAATTTAATGTCTGTGTCAAAATAATTTTCAATATTAGTTTCATTTATGTTCATATCATTTTTATTTATTTTATTGATTGTTGACATTGAAATATATTCTATTAGGACAACACTCATGAATATATTTGAGGAATTTGTGGACAGTTGAAATAGATTTAATGTAGGTACTAAAATAGATATTCAAATTATTTATGACACAACTAACAAAAAATATTTTTAAATCATGTCATTTTGTCAAACCCTATTGAAATAACAAATGCAACACAAATATAAAAAAAATACTACTATATTTCATAGTCTTAATTATTTTCAAATCATGACATATGTCATAAGTTTATGGCAGGGTATTTTTTAAGTTTGAAAATTGCTGTCATAGTTGATGCAACTGGTATATTTAAGAATTTAAAATTTTTACACATAGATTTTGGGTGACATTTGTTCATAGTTGGATGTATTATAAATTTTTTAGTATTGAATAAATCAATTTTTCTTCCTTAATTTGTTCTTAAACAAGTACGCAAAATAGAACATAAAAAAATAGAGAGGCAAATATATTCAAAGATTGGTGATACTACCATACATACTGAGAGCGTAATAGCATCAACACTATAGACATATATAGATAGTAAAGTTTTAGGAAACCAATATTGATCCGGGCTAATGATAACACACTAAATGACATAGGAATGGTACAATAGAAAAACCACACACATAGTAACACAACATGAAAGTATTTTCTTTAGTTGTCATGACACAAAGAGAAAAAAATATAACATTTAAAACTAGTTTTTTATTTTTTTACTTATATCTTATTCATTATTATTTTAAAATTCCTTATATCTAGAACATTTAAAATGCATTCACTTTTAAAATTTGAATGTCCATAATTAAATTTATATATAACTAATTCCTTATATCTTCTTCATCTCCCTTAAATTTTTACAAGTTTACAATTGTATTCTTTATATCTAATATATTGAGTTTGAAACTCAGTTCAACATTGAGATAAAAATGAAAATGATAAATACCTATATGTAAACTCCTTGTAATCTCCATGTAATAACCTTGTGTAATCTCATATGTAGATACAATCTTACTAAATTATCTACAAATGTAGTTTCGTATAAAAATACTAATTAGAAACTAAATCCTTATGTAATCACCTTATACATTATTTCTCCAAATTGAATAAACTTTATTTTCTAAGCTTGGCTTGAATCTTATCTTTCTTTAGATGTATTTTTTGTGCAAAAACACTGAATATCATATGTTATTGAGTCCTTATGTAGTATCCTTCTAGATTATTCCCTGATTTTCAATTATATTTTATACTGGCTTGACTTTATTTGTATTCAATTATCATATCATAGAAAAATAATTATCATAAATTAATTCCTTTTATACTTAGTAACAAGTTTATCCTCCTCTAAAACATCTAATATAAAATATTAAAATCATTATTATGAAACTTTATGCAATACCCCCTTGTTATAATTTTAATTTTTGTTTTCATCAACTCATAAATTTTTAGTCATAGGAATACTTCTTTAAATCATGAATTTGAACTTTATTTTGGCTTCCAATTCTTATGTATATGTAAATTTGTTTTTTTTTATAAAAAAAAAGTTATAGTAAATGGACTTTATTTTAAAAAATCAAGTAATTATTACTCTCTGAATGTACACTCATAACATATAACATACAATTATATTTTTTTAACTATAAATTATTATTTATTAATACATATAAGCCTATTCTCTACACAAGATAAATTTTTTTAGTATTAATTGATAAAATTCATTTTAACATGTTTAAAATGAGCATAGTTTCTTAGTATACAAAAGTCTAATAATATATTTGGAATATTATTCATTAATAATCCAATGGTATTAACATGTGTATAATTGGAATACATAATGGGCATATTCCCAAGAATCTAGGTAATTAAGATAAGACTATTAATAAGAATATTATCTATAAATAGTCGAATTAATATAGGCTTAACATGTGTGGAGTGGGTATGTGTAGATTTGACATATATTAACTTAAGAATATTGGATTCATGATTTGATAATTTTCTTATCTTTTTTAGAATGAGCATTGAGCAATAAATGACCATATTATGTACATTCTAGACATGTCATAAATAGATTATAACCATTGAGTAATACTTGTTCATGTTATGCCCATTCAACATAATTCTAATATATTAAGAATATTATCAATTAATATTCCAATATGCCCATTATACATAATGTATTAACTGTATTATGAGCATTGAGAAAGAAGTACTCATGTTACACCTCATTATATTAAGGTATTAATAATATTATTATTAATTAAGAATCTAATAGTTATATCTTATGTAGAATGGGCATGTGCCTCTTTTACATAAGCCAAGGTTATATAATTATTAATTGATATAATTATACTTACATTAATAATGTAGAATGGGCATATGCCCAAATTTATGAAAAAGATAAGAGCATCATCAATTAATAATCTAATAGTATTATAATACATAGAATGGGCATGTGCCCATTCTACAAAAATTAGTAATACTAGATTCTTAATTGATGATCGTTATCCCAATTTTTAAAAAGAAGTCAAATAACTATGAGTGTTAAATATTTTAATTGTAAGTGGTCAAATTGAGTAAAATTAGGTCAAAGTCACCATTTTCCTTATTCAAAATTTCCTATCTAAGATGTTCATTATCAATATTTATAAACTGGTCAAATGTTTGAAGAAAAATCAAGAACATGCCAAAAATTGGCTAAGTCCTTGCTTTGTCAAAATTTTGGAGCTCTACCAAAAAAGCATCATATTTTTGATAAGTTCTTATCGAGTTATCAAACCCTGATCTATGTCTAAATAAAATTTAGAACCTAGAGCAGGTGATCAAACACATATTAGATCTTGATCATATGGTGAACACATTCCCAGAATCTAACACATGTCAAAACATATTTCAATATTGAAGTCCTCTACAAACATACTTATTGGATCCTAAAATTTACTCAAGAGCACTACAATATCCATTATTATTCCATCCTTGGCCCTCACATGTATAGATTATTCACTCATTGAAACATATTTCCTAATCCATTATATTATGCATATAATTTGCTCATTGTTCATCGCTCCTTCCATCCCTTATTTCTCTCATTTTCAGGTTCAACATCTCATTGATATTTGAGATAGCAGGGTTTCACATATTTAAATATATCTTAATTAAAATAAACTAAGGTTTACAATTTTTTGATCTCAACATTAAAAGTGTCAAGGTCTTTCCTTAGATTTCATTCTTTTTCTCAAGTTGTTCCTTTCAATACATATCCGAATAATTTGTAGAGTCCAAAATTCCATTGTATGGCCTATTAGAGTTTGATCTTATTCTAGGCATCACCAAATTTTAAAAACTCCCCAAATAGCCATCAGACCCTATGACTTTCCTATAAACATTTTGGACTCCAGATACCTACTAGAGACATCATCAATTTCTAAACCTTATCAATAAAAAAGTTGAAATACGAGACCCTGCAAAACACCTCATCAGACACAAACACTATTAAACACCTTATCAGACTCTGACACTTGATTTTACACATCTCAAATTCTAAGACCCTACAGAGCATGTTGTTTGATTATGATCCTTTACTAAATGGACTCATGTACTATATCGTATGCATGTTCACACCTTGATATACAACTCTCATAAAAGAACACTCAAATTTATGTCTTACTCCACAAGATCATTTAAAGTTTTACTTTCTCTCAAGTAAGTAATATTAATTAGATGTCAAAATTTGGCATCTCAATAAAGTAAACTCCCAAGAAAATCACTCAAAAAAATACCCCTACGAAGAAGAGTCTCCAATTGGAAGAGGAGATAGAAATGAACTATCAATTTCAAGGGGTGGTTCACCTTCACACCTATATTCAAATGTTGAAGAGATAACATATATAGGCCACCTTGATATGGAATAATTTTGGAGCATAATCAATGGTTCCCTAAGATAGATTATGGGAAAACCATATAGATAGTGGATTGTGTCAAGAAACTATATTTCTTCTTTTAGTACAATGTCTAGAAATAGGGTTGAAAATAGACAAATAATATACTATATAAAATAAAGAAGATAATAATTCGAAAGGAAAATTAATATTATGCTTAGGTATAGAGAATATTGATCATCTACTGTAGTTACTTGAAAATGAGGAATTTATAATTTTGACTCGTGTATTGTCTCAATAATTATCAAATTATAATACTAGTTCTTGTTCAAATTAGGTCAACAAGCAATGGTTAAAAAAATGTAGGCATACATCAGTAAGTCTTCTTAAGAATATTTACATATTTGAATTCATGAATAATGTCAATAACATGATCCCACTCTTTCATAGAGTAATGAGAAGCCCAGTTGCAAATAATTTATAATCATGGATGTATAGGTATATATGGATCATCCACCAAAATAAGCAGTATATCAATTGGGGATAGTTAATCAGTGATTAAACTCACAATTATCTTGTAGAGGTCAATACAAATTCAAAATCAAATATGACCTCTTATCTTGTTTATGGTGTTTTCAAAAGAATGTTCTAAAATTGTTTGAATACAATGGATGATATGAAGACTACCAAAATATATGACTTATATCCTCATCTCTCTTTGAAAGAAAGTGCATGAAATTTCTATAGGGAAAATGATGCATCCCTATAATATATGGCTCAGATGTTTAAATTAGAACCATACATTTTGAGGCTATCAATTCAAGAATCTACATATACTTTTATAATGAGAACATGGTTCATAATATTCCTAACAATTACGTAATTGATAATTTGTGGCTATAAAATTGCTTTTAATTTGATCTCAAAATATGTGAATGATAGATAGGATTTGATAGAAATAGTGATATATGTGATTAAAACACATAAGATGTTGTCTTATAAACACAAGTGTAGAATAAATTTCCTCTGTTGGTCTATACACTTATTATTTTTTATGTAAAGTAAAATTTATTGATGAATAAATGACTTGAGTTACTATTTGATCATTTTAAATTTGACCTTAATTTGATGCTAGGGGTCTGACACAAAATATTATTGGTTATTTCCATTAAAAAGGAACATCATTTTGAATACTACTGGATGCACTACGATGATGATAAAGATGTGATAATCTATGATTATTCATGATTCACACTAGAATAGGATATTGGTTTTGATATATTGGAGATAAATAAAAATATATTACATGATGAAGATGTACTAGATCCAATCTATGGAAAATATGGAATTGAATCAAAACCTCTTCCCAGAGTATATTGACATGAGAAAGAATCCAATTCTCTCATCAACAAAAGTCAATGTATGGTAAACAGAACTCTAAAATGGTTGAAGAGCAAAGGCATCAATGTTGATAAAGCAAGATTTCCTCCACCTATGAATGAAGCTAAATTAGTAACTACTAATTTGTAACATCACAAAGATATAAGAACATCCTCTATAATAGTAATTTTTAAGAATTCAGAAGAACTAAAATTTGAAGTGGTTATAGAGGTTTTTATAACTAAAAAACACTCAAGTTGAAGATAATAAGGTAAGGTGAAATTTTCCCATGTAACCACTCATGTTGAAGATAAGAAGGTAAGGTGATAAACTCCTAGATAATCCAAGTCTTTCTATTCTAAAATAAATTCCTATTTATAATATTTTTCTCTCCCTCAAAACCTAGTAATAATACTACACAATAGGTTTAATATTCAAATACATAATTGTTATTTGAGTCTTTTCTCCCTTAGAAAATTGATATTTACATAACACTGTATCTTTCCCAAAATGTTGAATTGTGTACTTAACCATCTCCTAAGACTCCAATTTATGCATTAGTAAAAGAAGGTGAAATAGTAATGGAAAAGTCTCAAGTTAGAAAAAATCATGTGCCTCCTCTTGAAATTAAAAAAGAGTCTAAAATTGATCTTGTAAAACAATCTCCTAGTGCTAAAGTTCCAAATATGTTAAATTAATTAGTGAAGAAAATAAATAAGATTGAATAGCCATAAGAAATTAATTTCAACATCCTAACCACTATCTGTATTTGTGTGACCAAGAATCCCAAAATAGTTTCAACAATAATCACTGATCAGAAAGGAGATAGTTATGTATAAAAAGAAGTTTTTCCTATTTAAAAAAATAAATGTGATGGTGGGACTTCTTATTATCAAGTAAAAATATTTAGCTTGGAAAAATCTACAAGAGAAGGTGTGACAAAAATGTCTAATATGAAATTAACACAATATTCAAGAAAATGGACCAAGATAAAGTAACTAAAGAGTAACTCAAATAAAATATAAACAACTAACATATTTAGTCTTCCTAGTATAATGTTCATCAAATATATAATAAAGATACATTTAATGTTGTGTAAGATATTGATCATATGGTAAGGCAACAAAAGAGTGGACCGAGAAAAGTTTTCAACAAGTTATCAATAGTCTTCATACATCAATGGGTATATGCTATAAAATATCATTAAAATATGATCAAAGAACCAAAATGGAAAAAAAAAATGAAGAATAGGTGTATAAAATGAATTAATTTATTCCTAAGTGGAATATTTCTCTTTTACCAATCTATATGACCTAATTCAAGAAAAAGTCATCGAAAAAGAGGAGGTTGTGTAACTTAATTTTTTTTTTTGGGTTGCTAAATTTAGATTTCATATTGTTAAATAAAATGTCAATAAAATTGAGGAATCTAGGTTAATGGGAGGATATTCTCTCTTTTAAGTATTGGGAGGAGTCATAAAATTGAAATGCAAGGTCACTGGTGATAAAGCGAAACTAATACTTGAGGAGGTCATTGTTGATCAATTCCAAAAGAATGTTGAGAAGATCATAAGTACAAAGTCTGAATTTAATTATGATTCAATTAAAATATTGATAAAGTATATGAATAATTTGGATAACCTCAATTCAATTCTCAAGAGATTACATGGATTAACATAAAAGATGATGGACCTAAATTGTGATGCAGAAATAACTTATATATATTTATATGGTCTAGGTAAAGATAATGCATTAGAAATAATGAAAAAGTACACTGAATATCATATGAAGAAATTGTAACTTGAGAAATATGAAGTCTATATCATCATCAAAAAAGATAATAAAGAATTATTCTTCATCAAAATTTAATCTTTCTAATAGATTTGTTTTTCCTCAATCATTCTTGTAATTATCATTACACCTTATTTTATTAGTTAATTCATATAATTTAAAGTAATGCAAATGTACTAAGTCTTTTTTATAATTTTGAGTTGTGCAAATTTTCCAATGAACTTTTAAAATTTGTGAAAATTTTTTATTTTAATTTTACAAGTCATGAAAAAACACTAACACATTTTCAAAAGTTGTGCAAATTAGTTTACATGTTTTTACAAGTTGTAAGTTGTGAAAATTAGCTAATGTTATTATACAAGCCTCTAAAAAGGTTAAATAGGTGTTTATGAAGAGTAAGCACATATTTAAGCCTATAAATATTAGTTAAGGGCTATTTTTTAAGGGTTATTGATAGTGAAAATTTTCAAAATATTATTTGAAAGAGGAGATTATGTTTACAACCCAACAAAGGTCAATACAAGGAGATTTTACAAATTGTGCATTCAAGATTTATTCATGGATTATGTACGTATATGTTGTTTACATGTATTTAGATCTTTGATTTGAAAATGTTATTATAATTTTTATAAACTAGTTAGAATTTAGAAATTCTATTATAGTGTTTCTTCTTTAAACATTGATGATAAACATTGATTTGTCCCTTGATAAATATTGATTTGTCCCTTGATAAACATTGTTTTGTGATTATGGATGATAAACATTGATTTTTCCCTTGATAAATTTTCATTCTAGTAGTTTTTGGTGCCCACTATGGGGCACATTTATGTAACACTCATGCAACCAACATTTTGAGATTTTGGTCCATTTGACATTTTCACCAATTCAAGGACAACTCTATCAACCTGAACTATATTTGGAACAGTCTACATGATTTGACATTATATAAGATATTAGATAATTAACTTGAAACTTAGATGAAGTTTTTGTATCTCAGTTTCAAATCATTTTAGTGATTTTGAATAAAGAGTTAGATCACACGAAAATATTTAACAAAATTATTGCATGTAGGGAAGCCCATAGAGCTAAAAAAAAGGTCAAAATTATTTTGTTTATGACTATTTTGGGCATTCAAAATCCTTATCATCAACCTAGTTTTAACTAGATAGAAACTATAGAGGGACATATCACTTCAAGTCTTTGATAACTATCTTGGAATAACAAGAAAAATTTAGCTCAATTTAATATTATCATGATTATAATAAATATAGAGGAAGATCATGATGTTATTTACTAAAGAAACACTAAGATTGTTTCAAGAAAAGAAAAAATAAGACAAGCACAAAGAGTAGTTTATATAACTACTCAAAGAATTTCAGTAGTAAGAATTTTATCTAATGACTATTCAAGTAGTCTAAGTACCAGTTCAACTAAATATTTATTATCTAAGTTAGACATGAGAATATATTTCATTTCATTTGAGAACATTTTCTTGGGACTAGATCATCACATTTTCATAGAGATATTGAGGTATTATGGGATGAAGAATATTGTTTTATTTAATCTCAAAGTGTTGAAGTACTAGCTACATGTAGATTTAAACAAAGAAAACTAGCACACATAATTACTCAATTTGCACCAAATCCTTGCCAATAGTAAAAATTGATAGGAAAATGATTCACTGGGGCTAGTAAATTAAAAGGTGAAACTGATCATTTTTATCAACCATATGAGGCTTCTAATTTCAAGTTGAATCCAAAAAAAATGTCTATTCAAAAAAATATTATGTCTTCTTACAAATCTTAAGAAATGTAAACTATTAGAAGGAAGGATAATCGTCATACAAGATCTTGTACTACCAAACATTTTTATACCACTACAAGAAATATTTATAGCCATGGATCTACCTTGGCATCACATAATTGGTATGTTGGTTTTGGAACAATTACATGAACCTCCAAAAGGATCACAAAATAATTTCTCCAAATTTTTAGGTGATGGTAAACAACATCATGATGAACTTATTTTTATTTTCTATATAGCATGTGGAATCATAGATATTGAACGTGAGGATGTCACAGTGTGCTTGTTTGTTGAAACTCTCTAAAATAGAGAAGTAGATTGGTTTTATGATCTTCCTTCAGGGGAAATAACCAATTGGAATAATATGAAAACCAAATTTGAAAATAGATTTAATTTAGCAGAAGATGCACATAAATTATTATCTTAACTCACCTACATGAATGAAAAAGCATATGAACCTATGAGAGATTTCATAACTAAATTCAACAAGATACTTCATAAAATACCAATCACTACCAAACCATCAGACAATAATAAAAAGTGATTCTTTATCAATTCTCAATTACCAAAAGTAAGTGGTCAATTAAGAAGAGCCAGAGTAGTTTATTTGAATTCAAATTAAACATTACCTATTGATGTCAAAGATGATATGATTATCACTAGCAAACTGAAAAGAAAATCATCCAAAGGTAAAATATAGAGCTCAAGTCATTTTTTAATAGAACAAGTTTTTTAAAATATGGCTAATGATATAAAGACTTTGAAGAAGCAACTACCTCATAAATCCATCAAAGTTCCTTATCAAGCCATTTCAAGAATAAAATATGTGTCTTTTCAAATAAATCATCCTTAATTGCAAGCTCTTTAAAAAAATATTGATCTAGAATCTCCTCCTCAATAAAATACATATTCACCTATGAATAGAATTTTGGAAACAAAATAATTTTTTTGATATGAAGAGATCGAATAAGAAAATGAATTAGAAAATCTAAATCCTCAAGAATGTGAAATTAAAGAACTTGATGGTGACTCCAAAAAGACATTTTTAGAATAAAAATTAGATGAAGATAATTATGTGGATAATATTGAAGACATGAATAGTAAGTCTTTTATAGTCTTTACAACAGCTCAAAACCAAAAAAAATAATCAAATGATAGGGAAGAAGAATCTATGGAATTTATTCTTCCACGAGTAGCACCACTTCTTATCTAGATGAAAGTAAAACAACTAATAGCTAAATTAGGTGAGTCTTTCCTAATTTATATTACTAGTTATCCAGAAAATAATCCTCTTGTTAATAGTAATAATAATGTGTCTAAAACTATAGAATGTTCCTCTTATACTAGTTTACCTATTTTTGACATAATTGAACATATCAACAAAACTAAAATTTAAATGTCATAATATGAATATTAGAGAGCCTATCTAGATCAAATAGATAGACAAGTAGAGTTTATTAAAGGAAATAATATTACATTAAGACCAATGCCAAGGGAATATTAGCCACCCTTCCTTTTTCTAGTTCATTTAAATCAATGACGGTTGTAAGTTTTATTTCAAATAAATTTGATCATTTTTACATATTTTAATTCCTTAATAGATTTAGATTTAGTGATTAAATAATCTACATATGAGCCTTAGATAACATAATACCTTCCAAAGTTACTCATGATCTTGACCAAACTTGTACAAAAACATTTGGTCTTGTTTACTCAATAAGAGTAAAGCAAGTTCCACTTGTTGGCCAAATCAAAAATGCCCAAGTTACCCTTACATCATTTCCTCATAAAACGATCAATATCAAAAACCTAATAGATAATATCCCATCATCCTAAGGTATTATTTTGGGAAGAAATTTTTTCAAGGAACTTGGTGAAAATATTCAATTTGATTTGTCACATATAATGATTCCAGTCAAATAAATGAAATAATGCCTTGAACCAGAATCGAAAATGAAATGTGATATGCAAAAGGTAAATGATATAAGGGTATAAATATTTTATGAATATGTAGTTATAGTTAATTATTTATTGATGTTATAAAAATATCTATATTTGTTAGAAATCATGGAAACCAAACCCAATGATAAATAATGTTTTTGGAAGAAATTCTTTGAAGTTTTGACTAGACTATAAAAACATAAAATACTGACAATACCAATGAGGTCTAGATGATGGAATTTGATGTTAGTTTCTCTTGATTAGGATATGGTGTAGGCATTATTCTGATATTTGCAAATAAGAAAATATTTCTTTTGTCAGAAAAATTGCAATTTGAGTGTACTAAAAATACTACAGAGTATGAAGCACTCTTACTTGGGCTACAAGTTACAAAAAAATATGGGAATTAAAAACTTGAGAGTTTTGGGTCATATGGAACTAGTAGTAAAATAGAAAAAACCCAGTATTAGGTGAAAAATGACCATTTGAGGTATTGCAGAAACTAAGTATGGGATAATAGTGAAACTTTTGAAGTGCTTTATATTCATGCTATATCCCAAAATAAAATAAATTCAAATTAGACACACTTGTAGTATCAACTTCATTATTGATTGATTACTCAAAATTTGATAGAGGAAAATACATGATTAAACCTATGTATTGACCTAACTTGTCAGATGATCTAGAGAACTAGAAATTTTCATTGACAATTAATAGATAATCTCATTTCTTGAAAAATATGATATTTTTAAAAAACCATGAGTTTTGGAGGTAGTAATTCATCATACAGAGAATCTTCTTCAAAAAATTTGAAAGAAAGTGTTTCCAATGAACAAGAGGAAAAAGGGGTAATAAAACTCAGAGGAAATAAAATTCCTAAAGGTTTGGTCTCATTAGAATAACTTTTCAAAAAACATGACATGTTCATTAAAAATAAAATGTATAAATATTCTCTCTATTTAGTAGACTATAATAAATTAAATATTGGATCTAAAGGACAACCCAGGCTGGTTAACATTGTAAAATGTTGTTCACAAAAAGAAAAGATAAAATTCAATAGTTTCTTAAAAAATACATTGACATTCTTGGATATTCATAAAAATATCACAAGTATTTTCATCTGAAATAAAAACAACACATGGTTGCACTCAATTCCAATGTCAAACCATTGAAACAAAATCAAATATAATATAATCCAAAAATTGCAAGAACAATTTTTGTAGAAATTTAGAAAATGCTAAAAACACAAATTATCTTCCCCATTCACCACTCAACTTGGATTGATAATATTATCCAATTTTAAAAAAATAATGGAGAAATTAGAATCTATGTAGACTTCTAAAATCTTAATCAAGCTTTTCTCAAATATAAATATCAATTACCAATCGTAGATCAAGTTCTTCAAGTAATTACAGGTTTAGAAATACTTTTTATGTTGGATGGTTTCTCAAGCTACAATTAGATTGAGGTTGATAAATAAGATTACCATAAAATAACTTTCACAACTCCATGGATAATTTTTATGTACCAACAAATGTTGTTTCACTTGATCAATATATGGGATATATTCTAAAGGGCCATGGATCTTGCATTTAAATATTAAAATAATAATATCAATTTGAACACCTTGAGAAAGTGTTTGATAAATGTAAATTTCATGATATATCTCTAACCTAAAAAGCCTATTTTGAGGGTAACTAAAGGAAAAATTCTTAGGCACATCATTTTCAAATAAGGTATAAAGATTGATCCATAAAGAGTTAAAGCAATACAAAAGTTGTTTCTATCAACTATTAAACAAGATGTGTATTCAATCTTCAAAAAGTTGAATTTATTAATAATGTTTGTTCTTGATTTTGTAAAACTCACCAAATGTAAATTATTGATATGATGAAAGGAAAACCCTCTGTTAAATGGAATAATGAAGGAAAATAGGTATTACACCTTTTTCTAAAAGAAAGTACATTTTCATAATTTTTTTAAGAACTTATGTGCTTACAAGCATTTCAAAATTAAATGTAAATAATCCATGTTATCTTCTTCAATTTTAGAATAGATCAAAATGTTTTGAAGGAAAATAAACATGAACTAATCAAAATAGTCTCTTAACACACTTTTCATGATGTTCATGAATGCCTCAAGTGCATTGGTTAGATTGAAAGGGAGAACCTTGAACTCATAGTGCCCATATGTCTTATTGAAGGATATCATAAGAATTTCTTCCTCCCATATACTAAAGTGATGGTACCCAACCCTTAGCTCATTTTTATAAAATACTGTTTCACCTCACAGTTGATCAAATAGGTAATTAATGTAGGGTAAGCGATATCTATTCTAGATATTTTCTCTATTAAAAATTCAATAATCTATATACAAATAAAGAGTTCCATGATTATTCTTTGTGAACACCATAGATGCACCACATGGTGAAAAACATAGTTTAATCAACCCCTTTGGCAACATATCCTAAATTTGGGATTTTAACATGACTAATTATATTAGTGTCATCATTTATGAAACCTTAGATTGGAGATTTAAAATTGGATTTATGTCAATAGTGAAGTCCAATTCTCTTTTGGGAGGTAAGATTGGTAACTCCTTTAGAACAAAATTACAAAATTCCTAAAATGAGGGATGTTCATTGATAGTAGGTTATCTAGGTTCTTTTTTTCATCAACCTTGATCAAGAACACCTGATATGCCTATCACTGAGATTTATTTAATTGGATAGCTGAAATTTGCCTTAAATTTCATCTTTCTCTTTTCACCTTAGATTTCGGTGTTATTTACCTAATTATATAGGCACTCAACTTTATTTAAAAAATATTTAATTGTGATTAGAATTCTAATACACTACTAGGATCACATCATATGATCCTAGTGGTTCTACACATAGTTCTACTATTATGACGAATTTATGTAGTCTTACCTCTACCTCTATAAGACATTTATCCACCTTGACCTTAAATTCATTCATGTATTATATTGATAAAGCATTTATCATGTGACAAACCTTCCCTAGTATTTTTATTAGAATATAAGAAGAGATAAAAAAATTGAAGGAGTCTATTATATATTAAAATTGAAACATGATGTCTAAACAAGGTACCTGATATCTTGATGGGGGAGGGTTGGAATTCAACTTGACAATTATCAATAGCTACATGTATGCATTGATGAAACATTTACTATTTTCATGTAGAAGGGTTCTTATACATGTTTCCTACCTTCAACTAAGGTTTGTCTTTGGCATAATAATCACCTCTACACTTTAAACATCCACTAGGTGGTCCCTTCATTTTAGGCTGATTGGTTTCATTGGATCCTTCCTTAAACCCATTGTTAGATTTCTTATTCAAATGTGCATTTTCATTATTGAATTTTATAAATTAATTTCTATCACAATTATATTTTTTATTCTTTTTGAAAGTGCGTTTAGGAACACCAAACCTATTTCATAACTTATCCTTTACTTCTACACAGGTTTTGATCTTTTTCTCATGTTTGATGACGTTTCTTAAAAATGTGATCCATTATCTTTGGTCCATGGACATCGTATACACAACCAATACGAGGTATCATCCCCATGATGAATTTATGGATTTTAAAGCATTTATCACTTTGGTATTAGGGAATATATTTTGAGAACCTTTTGAATTATTCCTAGTATTCAATTATTAATAATTCATCATGACTTAGATTTTGAAAATAACTCAACTTCTGATCAAAGTATAACTATGATAGCCACTGAGCCCTAAAAGAATCCACAAATTACTCTTAAGTGGTAAATGTAGCATCAAGACCCATTTATAATTTATTGTTTCCCCACTAGTTTGTTGTTTGTCCAACAAGT
The DNA here is from genome assembly GCA_037957365.1 of Torreya grandis. Classification (NCBI taxonomy): domain Eukaryota; kingdom Viridiplantae; phylum Streptophyta; class Pinopsida; order Cupressales; family Taxaceae; genus Torreya; species Torreya grandis. The sequence continues at coordinate 1,691,238 of JARHVA010000630.1, read as the reverse complement.
TACTAATATCTACACATATCATTGGTTATCTTAGAATAATTTTAAAACTTGAAATATTTCTCCATCTCCCTGAGCCAAGATTTAGCTCTATCACCTAACATTATTCCATTGAGATTGGGTGGGTTTACCTTTTTCATATCCCTTGTAAGTTCTACAACTTCTTGAACCCTTACAACTTGTTATTCCTCAATATGCTTTGGTCCCTAGGGATATTCTTGATCGACCCAATGCTCCTCTTCCTTGTCTTTCCTACAAACTTCCTACTCTAGGGTGGCTATTATGTCCCATGTTTTATTTAAGACTGAGGATTTGTTTAAGCTTTTTATGTTGTTCAACTACTAAATGATTAGATTAATGATGGTAATATTGATTGGAGTTTCTCTCTATACTAATATTCATGAATGGCATACCTATCTTCTTAGAAGCGAAAGGAAAACTTAGAATCGATGACTCATTAGGTCCAAGTGTTTTAACCCCGATATAACTAAAAATATTAAGACCCTTGTGGATAATCATAAAATTACACCACTTTATTTTTATTGTTATTTTTTGTTAACATCAAATTAATACAATTATTAATAATTATAATTATTAGTGTGATTTATTGCATTATTCATTCACATAAATACAATTCTATTGGTATAATTTGAAACATTTTATAAAGTAGAATTCATTATGCATAATATGAATCAAATAGTAATAATAACTCATGTGGAGGTACATGAAAGGTGTATATGAATTATAGATTAAGTAATAATCCAACTATAACCAAGAATAATATATTTATACAACGTAATGAATGCATCCATTGATTTAAATTCATAAAATGAATGCTTATAAAAGTTACAGACTCAACTATCATAACATAATGGTATAAATTTACCAAATTACACAATACATCACTACAACTAATATCCATGAGTATATATATGAACTAAACTAAATTTAGTTTTGCATGGTGGGAGAGAACATCATTTAGATGTTTTTCCTCTAATCACATAATGATGGTACCCTACACATCTCCCCACTGGGTGTGGCCTTCCCTTCACAAGAGGACATATAATAATGATATGAACCTTAATAAGTGATCCAAAATATTGTGTTTTAGATTCCCATTCACATGTATTAACCATACTAACCATGGATACATTGTCTATCAATATGAAATCACAAACATGTACAAAATATATAATATATATTTGGAAAAACAATTTTTAAAAATATAACATTACTTTGGACAAATTTTTCATTGTAGTAATAAATAATTTGTTGATTCAAATCCACATACATTGATACTCACTGCTATGTATGTCATCTTATATGATAACTGATAATGATTACTATTGTGTGAAGATCCTCTTATGCTACTCATTGTCGTTAATCATATAAAATGATATACCATTATATTTTATAAAATTAAACATGTATAGGAACACATTCCAAGCATTTTAAACAATTATGGTGTATTCTATATAGGTCTGTTCCCAATTTCAACATTATAACTATGATTGATAAAAGGTAAAAATCCATACAAGAATATTCTATTATTGTTATGCCACATGCATTCACTTGAGAATTCACACTTCATAACTTCAAGATACATTAAATGATAACCTTAATGTACACAAGTGACAAATCTTTAATATGTAAGCACATGCACACTTAGTTTAACCATCAATCTTTTATAATAGTAACACAATGATGCCAATCCAGGAAACTTAGATAAATTCCTTTGATTATTCCTTATTAACTATCATGCAATATACTATTGTTTCTAACTCATATAAGGATCATACACGCTATGTTTTATGGCTAAACTTTAACAACTATAAATCTCATGATTAATTTATGTAATATTTGTGATTTTTAATCTGTAACAACTCATTCTTTAGCTAATTATTATTTAGGGTTTTATGAAAAACTACATATGACTCTTAAAGCCAGCCATATTATGACTCCTCAAGGGACACTATATCCCTTTAATGAGGTCTTATGAGAGATTAAATTCTAAAATAATGTATGAGCAGGAAATGTACAATCTATTAAGTTTACGTTATTTCATCTATCCTCCTTATCTACAATTTCCATAGTTCTTAGTTGTTGAAACAAGCTCTATTATTTTACTCATGTAAATATAATTGTAGGATTTACTCACCATACAACAAGCAAGCAAAGATTATCTAATTTATTTTTAGATGGCCAACATTCAATCAAGGCCATTCTTATTTACCACCAAAACATTTATTTAAAATTGATTTAATTTGTGATATCTGAATATTAACCTTTTATTATTGACCTATATACTTTTATGTTTGCAATCAGATAAGTACAGAAGAGGTCATCTAAATAACCTTCTATAGAAGCTTACAATGTTTTACTAAAAACATTTCCAAGACTATGGTGATCATATCCAAGACATAAGTTGGCAAACATAGGCTTACCAAAATGAACACGCCTCAAATTTTGGACAGCGTAAATGTCAACACAAAAGACGTACAACCAAGTATAAGAAATTGGAAATGTAGCTATAATAATATACAACCTATGGCACAATTATTTATACGATGGGATTTTCAAAATTTTCTTAATGTTAATAATAGTTGTTTCTTGGTTCTTTCCATGCAATATATAAATAATAACAAGTGTTATTTTTATCTTGCAGGGTTACGAATTGAAGACATAGGTTCTAGTTATTATCTTATGGTGAAAGAGGTCAAATTTTAGGTCTATAGGTAGTTGTTTGCAGCCATGTACAGGTCTAAACTTAGACATGGAAAAACCTATATATGACACCATAATACTCTTAAAATAATAAATAGGTTTTGAAACTATTAGAAAACATCTAGCGTTCTAGAACCTTATATATGAAGTAATTGTTTTGTTTTATAGGAATAAAACTAAGTCCTATATGCCTTCATTATGTCATTATGGGTAAGGGAAAACCCTTACCCTAGGTTTTTAATGTGGTTCCAAATAAATATATGTAAAACAAATTGAATAAAGGTAAGAAAAATATATTTATAACATTCCATTAAAATAAATTCTAAAATTTATCAATTATTATTTTTATAAAAATAAAATTAGAAAATTGGACAAGATTCACTAATTTGAAACCCTAAGGGAAGGTTCAACCATTATTCCTTATCTCATTATAATAAGGTTTGATATTTATTTTAATAACAAGGTTTAAAATGAAGCAACACTCATCAAACATATTTCTCTTATTTTGAAACCAAACCTAAATAAAAAACAATGCATTACTTGCCTATTACAATGAACAAAAACTGTGATCCTTCTCCCAAGCCACTCCCTTTCTTCTTCTTTATACCAAATATGTTATGTCTAAACTGAAAAAAAAACCATTCTTTTTATTCTACATCCTCCTACTCACCCCCATTACTATATTATGACCCATTTTATTCCTTTGGCATTTCGTCATTGTCATGGATGCCATGAATCAAGACAAGGACTTTCCTTGCTCTGCCCAAGTGAGAATGTATAGGGTTTTTTCCCTTTGAATTTATCCTAACTTGCCTCCATTCTATTTCCTTAAAATAATGTTGTTTAATAAAAAACCAATCCTAATCATCGTTTTACTTTTTCCAGCATTAATAATATTTTAATCATTCCCAATGCTTTTTAGAGGCAAGTATTTTACTCCATGTAATTTATTTTTAGCTATTTTTTTAACTTTTTAATGCATGTCATTAGATCTTTAAGGATTTAATAATCCCCCTTAGGGACCATGAGTTTAAGAAATTCTCTCAACTATTATTCATACTAATATAAGTTCATAAACAGGAATCTGAAGATGTAGCAAGCAAAGGCCATACCCAAAAAAAAGTATTATGCATGCTTTATTAACTAAGGTGTTGAATTCAATAATGTGACCATTCTCATAGTTTAAATTCACTCGACAAGTTGATGAAAAAAATATTATTATTAATACACTCAACAAATAATTCAAATAGTCAGATCAACCAAAATTAGCAAAGTAATTATGAACGAATATGACTAGATAACGAAATACTATGTAAACAAAACATAATTCAACAATCATAATGAATGTATAATTGTTATATATTTACCTCTTTCTACACATAATTGTTATCATCTACCACTCTCTTCCCTATACAAAGTAATATTTTTCCCTTTTAAAAATTCGATTGAGTTGAATAGACCTTCATTATGTCCCTGTAGGTAAGAGCGAACCCTTATCCCAAGCCTATAATGTGGGTTATATATATAACGAATAAAATAAAAGAAAAATATTGGACAAGATTTAGTAATTTAAGACACTAAGAGAAGACCCCGACCACTATTCCTTGTCTCATCATATTATTTTACCAATAAGGTTTAAAATGAATTAACATTCATAAAACATATTTATCTTGTTTTAAAAATAGATCTAAATAAAAAACAATGTGTTACTTCCTTGGTACAAGAAATAAATAATGAACCCAAAAACTATCAAGACAAATAAATTATTAATAAGTTAAGATTTTGAAAAAATACTCAAAATTGATTCATATTGAATGAATTTAGAGTTGACATGCAAAAATTCAAAAAAACTAAAATGTAAAAAAAAAATCTATTTTCAGCAGCCATTATTTATAGAAAGTTTCACATACAAGTGCACAAGGCTGTAAAAATATACTGAAATATTCTAAACACTATAATTAGCCTATGGGATGAGATTCAACTGAAGTTGACATCTGGTTTTAAAATTATACAATTTCTAAAAATAAAAAATTCTTAAAAATATTATTAAACATTAATTTTGGACACTCAGATGATCACATATGGCATCCAAAAAATATAAAAATAAAATCTAAGCAGCTAGAGAAGCTTAGAATAGCATCAAAATCTTTGAAATGATCTTTTTGGCACATGGAAGAGCTCAAATAGAGTTACAAGTCAAAAGATATGGCCTCCAAAAAATTGACCTATTTTTTATACGTCATTCTTTTCCAGTTGAAAACAACTCAGCTCCTACAAGTTAGCCTAATTATACTGCTACCATCTATCTTTATAAATCTTCTTCAACACCCATTTTATAATCCAAGTATTGCCTTCTTGCTGAAATCCTTCCCACCACACCAAATACCTATTATAACTCCCTTGCTTTGTGCTAACTATTTTAATATCGAAACCTGCACTATATTTTCTTTCTTTTTCTTTGGAACCTGATGTACCCAATTTACTTCTTCATCTTCTCCATCTTATCTATGGAATTCATATAAATGTAAAACATTAAATATTGGAGATATATCAAAATTTTGTGGTAAACTCACCTCATAAACATTGTCATTGATTTTATTCACAATTCTTTATGGTTTAATTTCTTGTACTTCAACTTGTTTTATATGCCTTCAATAAAATTTTCTTTCTTAAAGTAAACTATTACCAAATCTCTTTCTTCAAATACCTTAGATCTTCTTCTGACATTTGCTAATGCTTTATATTTCTCATTACTTTCTTGCGACCTCCTTCTTAATCCTTCTGAAAACTACTGCATATGCTTTGTAAATGCTTCTACATCATCACTAATTTGATCTATAATTGGTAATTATATCAAATCTAAATACCCATAAGATTTATCCTATAAACAATTTAAAAATATGACTTTTTTTTAATCTATTCACTGAATTGTTATATGCAAACTTAGCTTGTGGTAAAGCCAAGTCCCATTGCTTGGGCTTCTCTCCCACTATGCATCTTAATAAATCTTCCAATCTATTGATCCATTTGTGGGTGATATTCACTACTAAATTGTATCTTAATAGCCATCTTCATCCACAAAGTCCTCCAAAAATGACTTAGAAATTTCATGTCCCTATCTAAGATAATAGTTTTTGGAACACCTTACAATCTCACAATATCTTTAAAAAGTAATTCAGCAACTGTAGTGGCATTATTGGTTTTATTACATTCAATAAAATGAACCATTTAAAGAAATATATATACAACAACAAAATTGAATTGTTACTTCTTTGTGTGTTTGGCAACCCCAACACAAAGTTCATAGTCAAATCTGTCAATGGCCCTCTTGGAACTGGTAATGGCATGTATAGTCTAGTGTTTTGTGCATGTCCTTTATCCACCTAACATATTATGCACCTTGAAACATACCTTGTCACATCTCTCTTCATCTTTGGCCAAAACTACTTTTCTTCCACCAAAGCTATTGTCTTCATCTTACCAAAATGTCTAGCCAAACCACCACTACATAATTATCTTATTATATTATCTCATATAAATCTAACTGGAATGCATAATTATTTCCCTTTGAATAAATAAACTCCTTGTATAATATACTCATGAATAATATATGTCCCCCCTGTTAATGGATTCCTGCACTGTTGAACCATCTTTTCAAAATATGGATCAGTATCATATAATTTTTTGATAACTTTAAATCCAACTACTTCACTCACCATATTAGTCAAGAATGCTACTCTCATGATCAATGCATGAACTACTTGATTCTATTATCTTGATTTATGCTTCAACACAAAAAAATACTCCTGCAAGAAAGAAACCCACTTTGCATGCCTACTATTTAACTTCTTTTGTGTATTTACATACTTCAAAGCCTCATGATCTATAAATAGTATAAACTCCTTAGGCACCATGTAATTTCTTCAATGTCTTAATGCTTGCATAATTACATAACGTTCAACATCATAAGTAGAATACTTTATTCTTACCTCATTTAATTTTTCTCTGAAATATGCTATTAGTTTTCCTCTTGACTTAGCACATCACCAATTCCCACAAATGAAGCATCACAATCAACCTCAAACACTTTGCTAAAATTTGATATGCTAAAATTGATCTTTATGTAATTCTATAAAAAGTTGTTAAACAATGGAAAATTCTTACTTTTTTAATGTTTTTTAGAATAGGCCACTTAACAATTGTCTTTATCTTTTCTTCATCTTTTTTCAGACCATCTAATGAAACTATAAATCCCAAAAATACCAAACTATTCAGCATAACACTGTACTTCTTTAAATTTACATACAACTTTTGTTTTCTTAACAAATCCATTACCATTCTCAAATGCTATAAGTGTTCTTCTTTAGTATTACTGAATATCAAAATATCATCAAAATAAATGAACTACAAACTTACAATATATTATCATAGCACTATATTCATCACCCTCATAAATGCGCTAGGTGCATTAGATAATTCAAAAGGTTTCACCATCCACTCATATAAGTTATCCCTAGTCCTGAATTTAGTTTTTCACTCATCTCTTTCACGAATTTGAATTTGATAATAACCACTTCTTAAGTCAATCTTGGTAAAATATTTTACTCCTATAAGCACTTCCATCATATCATCTAAATGAAGTATAAGAAACCTATAAGTTATTGTAATTTTGTTAAATTCTCTACTATCCACACACATTCTCCATCCTCCATCTTTCTTTGGAGTTAGCAATGTTGGTGTTGCACATGGACTCATAATATCCCTTATCACCTTCTTTCTTAGCAATTCAGTAACCTATCTATTTAATTTTACATGTTCTATTGGACTCATTTTATAAGCTGTTTGATTGGGTAAAGCTGACCCTAGAATCAAATAAATGTGATGCCGAATATCTCTCTTCGATGGTAAACCATATGGTAACTCATCAAGCATAACATCTACATATTCTTTCAATATTCTTACTACTTTTATTGGTATTGACACCATTTTTTCATCTTCATTCTTTAATAATAATACATAACAACACCCTACCATCTTCATGTCTTTGATACATTCTTTAGTAGAGAGTATGTTTTTTGTCTTCTCTTCCTTTTTAAGAGGTAATAAAACTACCTTTGTACCAGAATTTTAAAAAGTTTATATGTTCTTTTCTCTATCATGAATTACTTTCCTCTTAAATTTTCATAGTCTCTCCAATAACACATGGCATGCATCCATCGAAATAAAACCACACCATATTTCATCATTATAATTTTTTCTTATAAAAAACTTTATTAATCATCTTTTATCTATTGTAATTTCATTCCCTTTCTTAAACCATAAAATCTGAAAAGAATTAGGATGCTTTTAACGTTACAAATTTAATTTCTCTATCATCTCTTTAGAAACCATATTTTCACAACTACCACCATCTATAATTACTTTGCATACCTTTCCACCCAAAGTACATCTTGTTCAAAAAATATTTGATTATAACCATGTATCACCACCCTCTTTATTTTTTACTTGTTCCTTCTTTAGAGCGATCGTGGTTCTTCTCATCATTAGATTCTCTCAAACATCTACTGGTGCAACTTTAGTATTCTACTCTTCTATTTCAATCTGAACTAGATTTACTTTTTGGTGATCTTCTTGCCTCCTTTCTCAATCTTGATAGTGTGGACATTTAAACTCTTTGTGCCCTTCTTGTCCACATTTATAATAATCATAATATCTGCATTGATTTGAAAACCATTCTCTAGCACCACCATAGCCTCATCCTCTTTGAAATCCTCTTCTTTATTGGTATTGAAACCATTGCCTATTATCATCTTGCCTTTCTACATTACATGATGATTCACTTCTATTGGTATTATACCCACCTCTAGTGGTATTAAACCCACCTCAACCCATATTTAGAAGGGATCCACCTTTTCTTAGACCAAGAGATGTTCTTGTAAAATTCTATCTATTTTGTTTTTCTTCTATCTTCAAAGCTAATTGATAAGCCTCCTCCATGCAAAGTATTCTATGCATGCTTAATACATCTTAAATAGAAAATTTCAAACTATTTACATACCTTGCAGCCATCTGCTCTTATTTTTCAGCATGATCCACTCATATGGAAAGATTATAAACTTTACTTGTATACTCTTGTATACTATGATGTTTTTGCCTTCAATTTTAAAACCTTCTGTATAAGAGTTGTGCATAATTCATTGGAAGAAATTTCTACATCATCTTTTTCTCCATCTTTTTTCATGAATTAATCTTCACTTTACTTTTTCTCTTGCTTTTTTTATAGGTGATCCCACCAAATCATTGCATGACCTTTCAATTTTGTGCATGCAAAATTTACCTTCTTGTTTTCTCTCATAGTTTTCAACTCGAAGAACTTCTTTATGGTATTTATCCAATCTATCAACTCCTCTAGTTTTAAACTATCTCCATAATCTAGAACATTAAATTTAATTCCTTCATTTCTTCCTTATAAATCTTTAACCATCCTCTCTTGCATCGGTGGTGGCTTCTCTCATTTTTATTCTTCTTGCTAAATTTCTTCATCATGGTCTGTGTCTTCCTCATCACCACCTTGTGTTCTCGGTGATTGGTGATAACCTCAATTAATTATTGAATTTATCTATGTAGATATTGTATAGTCTAGTTTTTTTTTTTTTGCAATACCTCATCTTCCTCTCACCATGTCTTTCTCTTTCAATATTCAAACTTGCTCTGATACTAGATTATGAACCCAAAAACTATCAAGATAAATAAAATATAAAAAAATTAAGATCTTGAAATAATAATCATAATTGATTCATATTGAATAACTTGAAATAATTACAAACCTAGACCATAATTAAATAAGCCTCAACTTTGAATTTAGAGTTGACATGAAAAAATTTAAAAAAGCTAAAATTTAAAAAAAGTTTAGTTTTAGCGGCTGCTATTTATAATAAGTTTCACATGTAAGTGCATGCAGCTCTAAAAATCTCTCAAAATACTCTAAACACTATAATTAACCTATGGGATGAAATTCAACTAAAGTTGATGTCTAGTTCTAAAAATTGATAATTTTTAAAAATAGAAAATTCTCAAAAAAATATTAAATTTCAATTTTAGACTCTTAAATGATTATGTATGGCCTCCAAAAAATATTGAAATCAACTCTAAGTGGATAGAGAGCCTTAGGACAACATCAATTTTTTTGAGATGGTCATTCTAGCATATAGAAGAGCTCAAATAGAGTTACAGGTCAAAAGTTATTGCCTCCAAAAGATTGACATAATTTTTATACATGAATAAAGGTCTTGATCCTTCTCCTAAGCTGTGCTTTTCGTTCTTCATTCTTTTAAAATTATTGTCCTTAAGCTGAAAACTCTTCAATCATTTTTATTTTCCATCCTCCTACTGACCCCCATTAATGTATTTCACCTCAATTTACTCCATGGATAGTTCATCATTGTCATACATGCCACAAATAGAGACATGGGATCTCCTTGCTCTTCCCAAGAAATAATGTGTAGGTTTTATCACTTAAACACCTCCCAACACACCTCTGTTCTATTTATCAAAGAATTGTGTTCAAGTGAAATTTAAATTTAATCATCTCTTTTTTACTTTTTCCAACAATAATAATATTTTAATCATTCCCAATGATGTATAAATTCTTTTACTCCATACATTTTATTTTTATCAAATTTTTAACTTTTAATTTGTATGTCATTATGTTCTAAGGGTTTAATAATCTCCCTTGGGGCCCTTCTCTCAATTATTAATAATACTAACATAAGTTCATACACGGGGGTTTGAAGATGTAACAAGTAGCTGCCATACCAAACAAATAGTATTATGCACACTTTACTAATTACGGTGTTAGAATGCAAGAATGTGACCATTTTTATACCTTGAATTCACTCGACAATCCAATTCAAAGAAACATTACTATTAATACATTCAACAAGGAATTCACATAGTCACAAAGATCATCAAACACTACCAAAGTAACTATGTATGAATATAAGTAGACAATGACATATAAGTAAACAAAACATCATTTAATAATGATAGTGTCAAAATAGGCTAGTAGATGATCTTTTGGTAGAGTGGGCACACAATTATTCTACAATAATGATGACCTTATCTATATTTAGAAACATGCAAGAAGATGTGCAATGATTGCCTTCTGTATTAAATGTCTTGCTTACCAATTATCTGCTCTGCAATACTTTGCTCTGCTCTTCTCAATTACAATAGCATGGTGAAGAGGAATATAAAGGAGTAGGTTGAGTTAATTCACTATAGAACTCATAGTTAAACTGAGTGTAACTTACTATGGAACTCATAGGAGAACTCACAGTGGCATTCAGTTCAACTCTAGGTGGAACTCACCATCGCACCCACTTAACCTCTTATCATACCTAAGTTAAATCTACAACTGTATGAATTATCCATTTAATAAGTAACTGGAATAATTAATATCCTACACCAACACATAGTGAATGTGATTATTCTATATTTCTATCTTTCTACTAGTAGTTACCATCATTTACTATAATCTTCATGCATTTTGTCATGAGGACACATTTTATCGAATCCACCTCAACAAAAAATAGGTAGTTAATTTGGGTAAGGTTAAGAAAGAAACACAATAAATACATCATTTGAACTATCATTAAATATTGTTGTATAAAATAGATATTTGTACATCTATACATACAAATATCATCATAAAATACCCATATGATGAATTAGAAATGAAATCAAACAAACAAAATATCCCTGATCACACTTATTTGTTGACTCTATCAATTAGTCTCATATTTGTTTAAAATGGTTGTTTGTTTATATGGAGTGGAATGAGATGTAATGAATGATTTGGAAAGTCAATTGAACTATTTTTAATAGTAACGCATTGGAAAAATTTGTGGCTTGATCATTTACATTAATCAATTACAATTTATTTTGAAAAAAAAGGAGATAAATATAAATTATCTAAAAGTCAAAAATTACATTTTTTAATATTTTAAGAGTTTTCATAATTTATATTTTTATATTTAGATATAAAACTGAATTTCAAATCAACCTTTAAATTTATTTATGCATGTAAAAAGTAAGAGATAATTATTAAAACTATTTGAACATATATTCAAATATTTCTTAAAATTAATAACTTCTAAAAATAACAAATTCTATTTCCTAAAAATAATTTATTCTAAAAATAATAAGTTCAATTGATTCTAAATAAATTACTTTCCATTAGAAAAAGGGGAAAACAGAAACAAAGGGGGAAAAAAAAAAGACCATTACCACAATGAAAAATATCCAAATACCATAAAGGAAAGAAAAATCTCAAAGCAAATCTTCCTCAATATTATTAAATTATATGGTCGTCTTAACAAAATCATCGCTATGCATGGGCTGTAGAAAACCATCAGGCTCTTCATCCCTTAAACATGTGTTTGAGTTGAAATGGCAGGAAGTCACCATTGAGGGAGGAAAAATAATAGATTGCATTTTTCACTAAGCATCATCAGAAGATTTCCAATTAATGACAGAAAGACGAAAAATTAACAAAAATATATATTAATATAAAACAAATGAATATTTTTCACGTCAAGAGAAGCTGGTCCGCACAACAATTTATAAAAATATATTAAATTTTATCATGATTGTTATTATGTAAACGAGGGAAAAGTATTACGGTAGAAAAGTGTCGTGAGATAATGCCAATAAAATCATAAATTGTAAAACAAAAAAATTAATAACGATCAATCATAATAAAAGTTGAAAACACTAAAAGAAATATACATATGTTTTAATAATTTGATGTGTTCAAAAATTTATATTGAATCTTAAAAAAATATTATGATTGTATTAATATGAATATTTATATGTAAATTTATTACTCATACATCAATCAGATTTAGCTTACAAATTAGTAGTATAACTCCATTTTTTATTAAAATTATAGATGAATAAATTTGTAAAAATATTGTGACTTAAGGATGCTACATTGTAATTGACATCTTGAGAAAATATTTTTTGTTCTCTCAAATTCTAGTTGAAGGCTCATTTAAGGGGGGAAAATCACATTTGTTAATCTATTAGCATAATATTATTTTTAGCATAGAAATGAACCTAGTTTTATCCTTTCTGTGTAATAGACTTTTATAGCTTTCCTACAATACCACTAACAATATACTTTAGAGTTTTAGATGAAAGTAAAATTGATTCAACAAAAGCACACATCAATATTGAAACTTAAATGAAAATAACTAATTTTATTGCATAAATCAAAAAAATAAATTTCTTGACTCGAATTGGTATTCTATAACACAAATAGAAATACAATTTACTATTATAGATAATCATAATAGTATAAATCTATAAGTTTACAACATTAATATGCCAAAACATCAAAAAATATTGTACGATAGTGGAATGTGGGAAGAAATAAAAAAATGTGTTTTAAGTTATTGATTTATAATAATCTCTCTTAAATTTATATTTTCAAGAAAAAATATTATGGTGTAATAATGTTAGTCGAGTATCGCTTCATAATATTATATTTTTAATATAATTTAATATGGTATAATAAGGTCAATTGAGTTTTCTTAAATAAATTTTTGCTTAAGTGACGATCAAATAGATACCAAATTTAAGATTGGAATTAAAGGTGAACACACTCATTATATTGTAGCTCACCATCACCACCCAGATGTTATTGTAGAATACCTCTCTACATAAAGTGAATTTCATATCTTAGAAAAATTAATTTATATTTACTTTTTATTTGATTCAATTATAGTTAATTTTTTTTTGTAAGTCGTTAATTGATTAGGCACATTTTATGATCATTTTTAAAAAGTGTTTGTTATAAAATTGAATAGTCATGGAATGTATCTCAATATAACAAATTATTACATATATCTTAAATACATTTAGTTCAAAAATATAAGATATATCAATCTCAAGGTCGCATGTACTATAGTTTTTTTTTAAATAATTTTTGTAACTTATTCTTATTAATTAATGAATAAATCAAGTCAATCTAATTACACCAATGTGTCAAGTTCAAAATATTTTTTTTGAAAAAAATGGGCCAAATATTTAGATTTTTTGATTGAACTTTTTAAGAAAAAATAAAATAATTCTAAGTGACAGTGAAATAGATATCAAAATTAAGGTCAAAATTAAAAGTGAACATATTTACTATATTACAACCTACCACCACTACCCCCTAATGTCTTTATAAAACATCTTTCAACGTAATAATTTTGAAACGGTTATATAATAAAATAAAAGGCATTAGATGGTGTTGAATTGTAAGTTGATCATCATTAAGGCATCAAGTAGTAATAAATCATTATCTCATTTAAAAAAATTAGTTTGAAAAACTTGACTTAGTTTAAGTAAGGATGCTTTAAATATCATATCACCAAATGTTAAATTAAAATCGTGTTTTTTTTTAAATACAATACATGTATGATCATATGTGAGTGCCGACTTTACTTTTAAATTGATTTATGAGGTAGGGGTTTTATGGAAGGGATTGTTGCTCCTATTTTTAATGTGTTGGTGGTGCCATGAAAAATAACAGACATGCAATAAGATATTTTAGAATCTTTTCTTAAAAATAAGGAGCAAGCTAATTTTTAGGAAGATAATTTGAAAGAGTGGAAAAAAGAAAGCTGAAAATTTTTCATATGTGCTTTTATTTTTTAAAAAGATATTCTACTAAATATAGATTTATAAGTGATTAAAATTTATGTAAATATTAATTATATATAAAAATATAATCATTTTAAATATTATCCTCTATAAAATTAGAAAATAAATTAGAATTTTAATATTATAAGATCATTTTTAATATATATACTCGTTCATTTATTCTACAATATTTGTTGAGAAAATTCTCTCCTTGAGACCACTAAAATATAAAGATATGATATAGAAGGTTTCAAAATATTGCTAGAGGATAACGCTTTTATTTTCACTTTCAATTATCTCAAAGTGGCACCCTCATTTATATTGACATTCATGTGTGTGGAGTGACTTACAAGTGAAGGATGTGGCGTGTATTAGATTTTTTCCTATGTTGTCCGGTTTTATACCTTCCTGCATGCACCAGAAACATACCCTTAATGCTCACCCAGCTTTCTGTTTTAGCTTGGAAACTCTACTTCTTCCATCTGCGGAGGACTGCTTCAGTTTTGAGCCAGACATACACGATCGGAGCTTTTACTCAACATCATGCCTGGTCTGCAAATTATGAAAGCAGTAGCAGCATCCCATGGAACAATTATGAAAGCGGTAGTAGCATCGCCTGGAACGACCTTACAGAATGCTGCTATCTCAACTGACTCTGGTCTCCCAGTGGCTGCGCCTTCGGCAAAATCTTTTTATGTGTATCTCCAGATTCGTAGAGTTTATTAGGCATTTAGATTTAGACAAATTGATAATCATGGTACACTGTTAAATGGATGCAGAATTTCGTTGTATTTGAGAGGAGATTTTTTAAAATCTTTGCATGTACAAAAATAGTTTTGTAAATGTTTGATTCAAAAGACGATGATGTACAAATCTGTTAAAAGGGTTTTCTAGGATTTGGACCAAAGATTGCTTCGAGAGGATTACAACTGATTTGTCCAGTGTTGTTTCTGTAGTTCCTCAAACTATGTGATATATTTTTGTAAGTTGTGTTAATTTAAATTAATAAATATTGTTTTAAGACAATCCATTTCTCATGATTAGGATCATGAAAGTTCAAGTTAACACTCATTGTATTTGAGTTATTACAATCCATGTTTAATTAAGGAAAGAACCAATAATTTAAGGTACATTAGTAATATTTGAGAAAAAATCAAAAAGTTTTAGGTTAATTTTTTTTAATTAAAATTTTTTGTTTCATTTATTTTTTAAAAAATCCTAATGACATATCTCCGTCTATTTATAATATGTATAGAAATAAATTTCAATGAAAAGTATACAGTTGTTGAAATTTTATTTTATATTATATTTTTAATTAAGAATTATTTTGAAATTCACAATATATAAAAAATAGTGTAAAAATAATTTATAATAGAAAATTGCAGGTTGATTGGTATATACAACTTAAAATCGAAGGATGGGTAGAAAAAAAACATCTCAAGGTATATTATGTCTATCACTATAAAAACATTAAAGGTTTAAAATTCCATCGAATACGCTAGCCACTATCATGGTAAGAAAGTGATCTACACTACACACAAGTGAAATAAAATAAATAAAAATAAAACTCCATGGTGGAATCTGAAAAAATTATAACCAAGATCATTAACTCCCTGTAAAAGATAATCCCTTATTAAAGGCACAACAATAGTAGGATATTTCCTTTGTTCCAATTCAAAGACAAATGTTTGAAGGTCTAAATCCAAATGCCTAATAACTTCTACGAATCTCGAGATACACATAACAAAGATTTTGCACAAATAATTATAATATTCAAAAAATAAAATAAAATAAAATAAAATCCTCCACAAGATGAGATAAAAATAATAATAATAATAAGATAGAAGAGATGAATTTAAACTCAATTACATTTCACATGGAGAAAAGTCAAAGACAAATGTTTGAAGGTCTTTAGTCTAATACAAGTGGGAAATCTGAGATAGTAAACAACCAAAGATTGTATGGCTCACCAAGACATAATCCTTGATAGGTTGGCACATAAAATGAGAAAAAATAGTTTCAATCCTAAAATTATTCAAATATATTTATTATTTACATATAATAATCATACATCATCTATATTAACAATATTTATGGTATTAATTATTTTAGTTAAACTCTCTATGAACAAAGTATTACAATGTTTATGATTTATGTTTTAAGTACATTACACATACATTAATAAAAAAAATTAAAAAAATACTTGAAATTATTATCTACATTGCCCCGTTGTTTACATCATTGCCATTGAAAACCATTACTTAAACTGTTCCAAATGAATTTGTGGTTTAATCACACCATAATATATGATTTGACTCTATCAACTAATAATCATGAATCTTTTTAATAATTTTAAAATCTTGTAAATGAGGCCATGCGTGCAAGTTTTAAAATGAGTATTATAATTTCTTCTTCAATTATATCAAAAATTAAAAAAGTACATGTCCATCTTGTGATGTATGACTTTGATGGATTAAACAAAATATAAAATGAGAAATTGTTAGAATTGATTAATAGGTGATTTTATGGTAAAGTGAGCACACAATAATTCTGTGACAATGACTCTTATTGTATTCAGAAATATGCAAGAGGATATGCAATAATTTCCTTCATTTAATAAATAGCCTTGCTTACCAATTGTCTACTCTATTACAATAGCCTAGTGAAGAGGAACATAAAGGAGTAGGGGGAGTTAATTCATATGAGAACTCACTTTGGGATTGAGTGTAACTCACTGTGGAACTCATTGGAAAACTCACAGTGGTTCTTAGTTGAACTCCAAGTGAAACTTTAGGTGGAACTCACCCTCTCACCCATTTAACCTCGTATAACACCTAAGTATGCTGAAGCTAAATGTGTAAGGATTATCTAATTAATAAGTAAATAGAATAATAAATATCCTACACTGACATCCCCCCTTAAACATAGTTTAGGTGGGCATAAAAGAGAAGAAGTGTCTAGAAAACAAGCCCATATGAGGTATCCACATACAATGCAACTCTTAAAAAGTGGAGTAAAACAAAAAGAATCAATGGGGCAAAACTCTACCCGCACTGTCCCCCCTCTGCCATGCCACCAATAAAGAGACAAAGAAATGAAGGTAGGACCAGAAAGTGGAGACCAATACCCCCCCTTAAGCATAACTTAGGTGGGATGGAAAATTAGGTCCAATCAATGAGCCATCTAAGGTAGCCAAGTAAATAATAATGATCCCAATATCATACAAAACATGAAGGATATATGCCTCCACAAGGAAGAGAGAGAAGGTAAGTGCAAAATATTTCATAGCGAATGTTATAACAGGTCCCTCTATAATAAATGATGTCTCTTCCTTTCAGAAGAAAGAAACCACGAGATATCAAACTGTTGAATTTCCACTCTAGTAGAATGCAGATAGGAATCATGATGTAGATCTTGAGAAAATGTTCAAAAGTCTCCCTGCTAGTGCTCAAATGTGCCAAAGTCTAATCATAAATCACAAGCCTAACTATAGAAGATGGTAATAAGGAAGCATATAAACAAGGGGAGAGAGCATGAGGGTTTATAAGTACCCTCATTACATCCAGATAAAAAGAGTGGCATGGAATATTCACTAAAAGATTGTATATGGGAAGAGGAGATCAATCCTCAACAACCATTGAAATTAAAGTCTTATGTACAAATGAAGCATTTAGATTTGTAAGATGAATGTCCATAAGAACATATGAGTCATCGATACTCATAATGTATATACTCTCACTGAAATTACTAGTCCTTTTAAATACAAGTCTATGAATTTTTTTGAAGAGTAATAATCTACACATGAATGGATGTAGAATCTACAATGAGACAACTGAGGTCTAGCAGAATTGTGTCTTGTAGTGGGGCCTCAATAGAAGGAAGAGCATTGTCCATCATAGATGTATCATCACAAGAAATAAAAGCAAGAAGAGAGAGTACAATAGTCTCAAAAGAGACAGTTTGAATAGGTGTGACATAAAGCACTATAAGACCCCTAAAAAGATTCTTAAGAATGTTCCAAAAAATGGAGAGATAATATATGTGCTCCACATGGTGGTATAGATCCCATGAAACATGCAACAAATGACCATAAACGTAGTCATAAGAGTTTGCCCAATCATCATATTGACCTGGGTCAATAGGAGTAGGAATATGTCTATATAAGAATGGAATAAGGCCTTGATCTATGAGTGAACGTTCCATGTACACATGCCATGAAGCATAATTGGTCTTCTCAAGAAGGACCACTAGCGTAAACTCAACCTTCCTCCTCTGAAGTCTCTAAAATAGATTCATCATGACCATGAGAAGACATCAAGGAAGTGCAATACTACATAGTATAAACTGTAATGAACCTCTGAAGCATGCTCATGAATGTGATGTCATGGATAGCCGAGAATGGGTCCAAGTGAGTAATTAGTGTTGGAGTGATGAGAGATAATGTATGCTTAGAATGAGGATGTTAGATACGATAAAAAATACATCCATGTGTGAACAATTAGTGCATAAAGTATAATGCATAAAGTAGTAGGGCCCATAGCTTAGGTAACCCTCCCTGAATATGACACTTTATGAATTTATTGCATCTTACAATGAAAATAGGACCAATGGAACATGAATGAAAAATAAAGCACTTTTATTAAAAATGGCATTCAAATATGAATTATCAAGTAAAAGTTATGGCTAATAACATTTACCATCATTAATGACATATTTAATGAATTTACACTTTAAAACTTAAAAATCTTATCCAAATTTATATAAATGTAGTCTTCCAAGCACTCATTAAAATCAACATCGAATGTAGAATGCAATAATTTAAATTGTGAGGGGGAATTGACCTCCTACCAATCCAAACCTCATACTTCATCTTTGATAAGTAAAAATAATAAAATTGAAAACCACATAATTCATCTTTTACAATATATTATTTTATAAGAAAACAATAAAATATTCCTTTATTATTTTTATTCAAATACAATTAAAAAATATCATGCCCCACAGTGTGTTACACAAATCCTTTGCCCACTTTACAAAATAACTCCCATGTGCGAAACAACGGAGTCCACTTCCCATAAACATGTTCACCACTCAATAACAACTTTACCCACCAAGTTAAAATTGTCAAAGATTAACAATGTCAAAAAAAAATAAAAATGACATTAAATATTAGTTCGTTGGGATCGAGGAGGACAGCGAAGGTGGCTCATTTGTCGAGCGAGTAGAGGAGAGGGGATGGTGGGAACGAGCGGAGGCAGGTTTAAACCACCGAAGAAGTCAACCCAATGCCAAGTGAGCCATTGCTACATTAGGTTGGGCCATTAAACATTTTAGGAAAGTCGTCTGTAAGTGGAAGAGGCTCGACTGGCAGGCTGTTGCAGCAGCAGGGCCGTGAGGAGAGGTCTTAGCGTGCATACCAGATTGAATGGAGAGTGGCTGCCAAGATCGTGGGTAGAGAAGAGGATGGTGACAGCTGAATGGAGATGCAGACACGACAGATGGTGGCCAAGAGGATGTCGACCAAGTGTTGCCTCAAAATCCGTAGACCAGGGTCAAGACCAGGCAACGATAGAGAACCTGTGAGGGATGGTAAAGGCCTGGATAAGGCAAGTGGGAAGTGCGCTCTTAGATTGGATAGACCGTCGAATGATTACAACAGCCAGGAAACAAACAAGCAGATGTAGTTTTGACCGTTAAGTGAACAAATCGCAGACGATCCACTCTGATCTCTCAATA
Organism: Torreya grandis; assembly: GCA_037957365.1. Classification (NCBI taxonomy): domain Eukaryota; kingdom Viridiplantae; phylum Streptophyta; class Pinopsida; order Cupressales; family Taxaceae; genus Torreya; species Torreya grandis. The sequence continues at coordinate 1,671,090 of JARHVA010000630.1, read as the reverse complement.
TCTGCCACTTTTGGCAGGTCGTGTGAATGTGTCGACGGGATGGTGGGTGGAAATCAAGATGCGGATTCGGCCTCTGTAAAATCAACGTGCTGCTTGATGGTTGAAAGCCAATATTGAGGAGAGATCAAGTGGTTTACACCAATGTGGAGTGGTTTTTATCTGTGTGTGTCTTCTTATACGGCCAATACACAAACACGTGCACAAGCCATTTCATAACAACACATGCAAATGTATACACTATTTGACATAGGCCAAATAAAACCTGTCATGAAAATCTCCTCACCATCAATTCATCCGTAAAATATCTCTAAGCAATTGATGGAGAGTACAAAATAATATTCTAGTCAATTTCAAAATAAATAACAATAAAAAAACCGGTGATCTTTATTAGTATCCGGAGTTTTGATACTATGTTAGAATTGGTCAATAGGAGATTTTATGGTAGAGTGAGGACACAAGAATTCTGCAACAACAATTCTGCTTGTACTAAAAAGTATGCAAGAGAATATATAATAATGGTCTTTATTCATTGAACTTCCTTTGTTACCAATTGTTTCATCTATTACAATGACCTGGTGAAGAAGAATATAAAAGAGTAGAGGGAGTTAACTCAAAGAAAAAATCACTATAAAACTCAGAATAGAACTCATAGTGGTACTTAGTTGAACTCGAAGTGGAACTCACACCCTCACCCACTTAACATCTTATCACATTTAAGTAAGCTAAAGCTAAATGTGTAAAGATTATCCATTTAATAAGTAAATTGAATAATAAATATCCTACAACATCAGCAATATTAAGCTCAATCTTAACCTTCCAAATACAATTGAGATAATTTAACCACACCCTAATTGACAATTTGAAACTCTATCGACTAAAAATTTAATGAAGCCTCTAAACAATCACAAAATATTCTAAAGAAGGCCACGTGTGTAGTTTCTGAAATAAAAATCTAAATTGTCTTCAATCACACAACTGAGAAGTAAGAGACTACATGCCTATCTTATGAAACATGATGTCTAGGATAAAAAACTAAGTTTATAGTTTATTTCTTTAAAAAAAATAGTAATTTTGTAGAAGAAACTAAATCTCTTTATAATACTATTTTTAAAAAAAAAAAATTATAAACTTTAATGACAAACATTTATATAAACAAGAAGTTCCCATCTAATATGATCAAAGACTACCATATGTAATGGTTATTGAAATACGAAAGAAACTATAAGCCTTCACCCTCATACTAAAAGAGGGATTCAAAATTTTCAAAACCATTTTCATGATACCATAACCAATAAATATAATTGTAATTACATATTTAAAATTATAATAATGTAAATGAGAAATATCAATCCACTCCAAACCTTCTTTTAAAGATACAATGTTGTTGTATAAGTTTCCAAGCTTCAAACCCTTCCATGGTGTAAATGATCCATTTAATACAAAATTTAGCACTCTCGCGATAAAAATAATTTATTCGATTTCTAATTTTTTAAGGGTAAAAAACATGAGTCCAATTTAAACAATGGAAGCATCTTTTTGATTGGATGTCCTTAATAAAATCCCTAACAAATTTTGTAAACTTTTTATTCATGTAACCATAAAAATACCCCAGAAAGATGAATAAAAAGTATGGATGACATCAAGAAATTTCATTCAAAGTTGAAATTGAGATGCAATTTTGAATGAAATTGAGATGCAAAGATAAAAAGCCTTGACGATGTAATAAACTAGTTTTCGACATGTTGTGACATATACTTCAAATGCAAAGGGGATCATTTAAAACATAGAACACCTCACCTAAGTTTATTCATGTCGAAGGAAGAATTTAAATTTTAAAGATATCTACTTTATCTGTAATAATAAAAGATGGATAATAATAAAATGTAAAGGAGACCACTTAAATTTTAAAAATCTCATATAATTTTATTTAAATTTATTGAAAAATTTCAATTCAATTAAGTAAAGGTGTCATAATTTATTTATAGTATTCAGGGTCATACCATATAATATTAAAATTGAAGGTATAATAGAGTGCATTCATAATTGTTATTGTTGCTATAATAAAATGGTCTTTTTTTGGTTTTGTTGGGTCTTGTTCAATTAATATGGTTGTCTTGTAAGTATATATTTTGTTTTATCTTTGTTTAGTTTTATCTGATCAACGAGAAAATTGTGAACATTAAATTATACATTTTAATCAACCATTTTGTTATGTAATTTTTTAATTTATTATTTTTAAATAATAAAAAGGGCTAGATTCTCTAAAACATAAAACATGTTTTATTGAAAATCTCACCTAATTTTATTGAAGTCCATTGAAATCTCTCAATTCAATTGGGCATGGGTATCATAATTTATCTATAGTATCACATAATATTAAAATTGAAGGTATAACAGAGTGCGTTCGCACCTGCCGTTGCCTCCTTCGAATGTGCTTCAATCTTTACAAGTGCATGAATTACCTTTGATCAGATCTTAGTTGACCTCAACAGCTCTACTGTAAATCGAGATAGGAAAAGTGGAGCCTTTCTTTACAGAGTAAACTAAAGACAAAATTTATCACACATGTACGTTGATGGTAAATTAACAACGATTATGTAGGGGATAGTCCTTGCTATTATATTGCTAATAGTATATAGTTGAATTTGTATATAAATTTATAATATAAATATTATAATTCTTATAAGTTTTAAGGAGATAAGGATATTTGTCACAAGAATTCTATTATGCTTTTCATAATATACACTTATTATTAATGATTTTTATTTTTTCAATACTTCTTGTAAGTAATCCGATATTTTGTGAGAAAATAAAATGTGAAAGACATATAATATATATATTTCTAAAATAATTTCAAAATGAATATGGGAAATGATTAAAATAAGATGTAGCTACCAATGTAGTATGAGGCATGAAAAAACCACATATTTGGTGGAAAATACAATGCAACAATATTATTGACTGTTCTACTATGAATTACATTAGTATTTTAAAACTAATATCGTATAGATGACTAGAACTCTAGAATTTGTACCATCACTACATAAATTGTTATTGAATCATAGTCTAATTAATTTTATTGATAAATTAAATTAGAAAAATAATTTTAACATCGATATAAAATTCATAATTTAATATTTATTTGTTAGTTATTAACTTTAAATATTGACTTTTTGATATATGTATGTTATATTGTTATTCTACATATACAAATGTATATATTACATATATTTAAATTTATTAATGATAAAACATAATAAAATCCATGAATAAATAGTACATAATTAGATATCTCTCTCTCACACACACACATAATTGTAAAAATTTTAATGAGAATATAAGAAATAAGGAATAATGTTAAATAAATTTTAAAATAAATCTCAAATATTTTAAGATGCATACTTATTATGTAAATAATTAAAAATTTGAAATACCATTAAAATTTTATAATAATAAAAAATTTAAATCAAAGTTAAAATATTCATTGAATGAGATACGTTTTATTATCTAAATAATTAGAAGATTGAAATATGAATGAAATTTTATACTAATAAAAAATTTCGACCAAATTTAAAACATCTAAAACAATATTCATTAAAAATGTTAATATTACATTAATTAAAAAAATATTTTAAGAAGAAAATAATCAAGTCCCATTGAAAAAACTTGAATTTTTAATGAAAAATTAATCTCATAAAATTATAAAAGTATTAGTATAATAATATACTTATAATTAAGTAATTCTAAATTTAGTTTTAATTTTTTTTTAATTATAAAATATTAAATAGGTTATAGTTAAATCATGTAAAGGTTGAAACAAGTATATTATCATATCAAAATTTGATAAAATTTTAATTGTCATATTATTTATCAAAGTTCCAATCTGATTAGATATTAATATAATTTTTTTAAATATTTATTATTTAAAATTGCTTTTTATAATAACATAATAGTTTTTGATGTAGAAATTCAAAATTATAAAATTACAAAATTATGTAAATATCTATCTTTATTTTAAATTAGATATAATAAATTATAATTGATAAATACATCAAAATTATTTAAAAAACGATCTAAAATAATTTAAACCTAAAAAAAATGTCGTAAAACCTTCATCCTTACTAATGAAACATAACCGTTTTTCACTAATAAAATGATGTTTTTTTCCCTAATCACAGTTGTCTTGTGAATGCCACTCATGAATGTAGTGAACACTTTAGTTAACTTACGTATTAATAATAATGAAATGAAGTGTTTAGGGAAGGCTAAATCTAGCCATTAATGTACACTGAAATGTTGTTGTCATAGTCAATGTAGGTGTCAGTGGCATTAACTATGCATTATGCATGTTTTTTTCTAGATTTGAAGAGCCCGGGTACTGGCAAATAATGCTATTAACTTAGCACCGTCAGATGACAGTGATTCAATGGCCAAAGGAAGTTGACGCTTTTGTAGAATGGGAAAGGTCACCTTTATGAAACTCTAGCCACTGATAACTCTTCCATGTAGGAAGCGATCCGATCTTTAAAGGTCATATAAAAATATTAAACGTACCTAATATCTTTGTTTTTATTAAATATATAACAACTCATGCTTGCTAAATGTGAATAACTGTGGGTGCCATTTGGAGACATCCATGGAGAAATGCACATGAGACATAATAACAGGTAGCCAAATTCAATCGAAGAAGTATATAAATTTTTTGTTAGGGTTTGGAATCTATCGATTAAGGCATATGTTTATAATATTCAAATTTGTTTTTAATTATAATATTGGTATGAACAAAATATTTTATGAGAAAATATAATAAAATATTCCTTAATATTTGGTGTTAAATTTTGAAATGTAGATAGCATTTATTATTTCAAAGCTTCTTATTAGTTACAATAAGAAAATTATTAGTTTAATCGATTCGTATAATACCCTGCAGGGCGGGACTAATAATATGACAATGGACAAATATTTGGAACAACCAAGATAAAATATATCTAACTTAACAAAGGCCCACTCAATTCTATCAAAATCTTCTTTAAAAAAATAAATCAAAAATATTATGTTTATGGGGCTTCACGTTGAATCCATTTTTCCTAAATTTAAATGATATTTTCAACCATATAATGATATTTGATGAAACACATTTTTTCGATCAAATGTCTATAGGAGCCCAAAATGTATAGAATTGGATTCATTATCTTTCTTCAGCGTTATCACTTGGATCTTTTCAGTTGGGTAATGGCCATCAAAATGGGCAATGTGATGTAGATTGGCCAATGGCACTAAAGGGGGAAATGCTCACTAAGTTTCATGCATTTATTTTGTGGGATTGCTTTTCATATTTATTATTCAATTCTAGCGATTAAAGTTTACATATTCGATTATTTTTTATAATGAAGATATTTCTATGTTATATAGTTTTAATGGTAAATTTTTTATTTTTTATTTGGATTTTTTTACATTTTTAAGTGTAGAAAGAAAAAGTGTTTATATAATTTTTTTATTTGTAAAAGCTTCTCAACTTTTATGGAAGTAATTGTCATGCCATGATCCATGCTTCTTACTATTCGTTACATAGCACTTGTCAACCAACACCTAGATCTTAACACAACTGATCCTATATTTTTCTAGTCCATTTTCTAGTGATTCACCTATACATAGTGGTGTGGATGGTGATGAGCTAGTGATGTTTTATGAATTGTTTCATCTTCATTGGAAAATAAAAACTTATTTGTCTCATTTTGAGACCATGGAGAATGGTTAGAAGGAACATCCTATTTCAATTGAATCATTTTCTTGAGGAACTTAGTTCCCTAAGGTTGAGTTACTTCTATATGTTTTTGGTGCTATGATTTATACTTAACATTACTACTTATGATTTGATCATCATATTTTACTTTTGTGTTATCATACTTAATTTATGATGGCTTGATATTTTCAACTTTTTTTAATGATATAAAGATTGGAAAATAAATATTAATTGACTATTTTTTATTAAAATTATCTATTTATCGTATGTTTCTATATTTAATAAGTATAATAATTTTTAATAAAAATATAAAATATAAATAAATAGTCTTTAACAATATTATTATTTAATTATGCAATATCTATTAATTATTATACACACTTTCCAACACAAGCATATAAATGTAATATATGTCACTTTAGAGTCATCTTACCACACATCAAAAGTCCTCCATCCCTAATTGACTTTAATGATAAAAAAGCATAGTACTCATGTATATATAATCCACATTTATGATATGCATACTTTTTTGTTCTTGTTCTGCCAATTTAATTATGTCTAAACTAGGACTTGTATGAAACTCTTATAGAAATCAAGTCCATCCAAATAATACACACCCTATACTAAATCATGGGAACCCATGCATTCTTGAGAAAAATACATGAAAAGGTATTGGAGGAGCATGCAAATACATTGAAAAATATGGCAAAATCACTTAAGGAAGTTTCATGCTATAAAGCTAAGTGGGTACGAACATTTGATGGTGTTGTGCCACATGATAAATTAATAAAAAGTACATTTCATATTTTTTTTTTTTTTTTGCCTTTCAAACCTTTTATGAGAATCCCTACTTAAAACTTATTATCACTTCACACATAAAAGATAGGTAGTCCACCATTTTAATATTGATAATAATATCTAATGCATAAAAATATATTATTTTAATTTAATAATAAAATTTTAAAATGTTATGTGTGAAAATAATAATATACATTATTTTTAATCTTTTATGTTTATAATTGTAAGTTGTGATTTGAGACTCAAACAAAATTTATTTTTTTAATAATGATAATAAAAATTAAGAAGATTGAATGTAAATTGTTAAATATATTTTTTTTATTATCTAGATTTTATACTATGATTTATATATGACTAAATCCTCAAGGATAAAGAGAGGGGCCTTTATTTATGGTTGAATTTTATTGAATATGTGAGTAATTTTAAGCAATAAAATAATGATTAAAAATATCCATCTTCTATTAGGGTATTAATCGTAATATCAATTGATGTCATTACACTATAATTTTTTATAAGCATATTTTGAAATTTCTTTTTTATAAAAAAAGAACCATCAAAACCCATCTCGAATATTTTTTCTCCAACCACTCACCTATCCCTTTTAAATTGGTTTAGAGGAATAGTTTCTGCAAATTACTTATAACTCATTTTTTCATAAACACTTCCTTTCTGCAACATAAAAAGATCAATTTACTTATTTTTAAAATGTAGTTTTTTCCCCTCTCCTTCCTCCTACATAAATTTAGATTAATTATGAATTTTTATATCTCCTTATTTATTTATTTTCTTAGGAAGCATGAGAAGTGAGTGAAAATATTGCATAAACGAGTGGATTTGATTATCTTTTAATGGCTTGCCAAACTTTTCTCTTAGCTTGAGATCAATTTTTTTGATACTTAGTTGCAGTCTAAGGAATTTTTTATTAAATAAAACATTTTTTTAATACTTAGTTGCAGTCCAACGTTTAATAAAAAAATACTAAATTTTATTATGATTGTTATTATGTAAACGAGGTAAAAGCGTGACCGTAAAAAAGTGTCTTGAGATAATGCCAATAAAATCATAAAGTGTCCCTAAAAAAAATAATGTCCATCTGAAGAAACAAGCACTAGAATATTCTAATACACAATAGAAGTACTCAACATGAAAATCCTTTAGTAACAAGAAAAAAACAGTAATTGCTTGAGGAATATTACTGAGGGAAAATAAGCAAAATGAGAGCATGTACAAATAGAGAATATTACTGTGGAGGAGAGGAGAAAAAATTCTTAAAAGTCGCTCGCACAGGTAGATTACCAGCCAGCAGTCCCACGATGTCTACTACGTCATAGTCCACATGGTTGGAAGTACTTAAAGTGATGTACAATTGTGGATAGCATTTTTTATTTTTTATTTTTTTTCACTTTGGAGGTATTCAAACCCTCTTTTATCAATAAATTCAGAGCACGCCATTTTATAAATGGAATTCTAAAACTTTCTGACATGACAAAATCTTTAAAATCACAATATTCCACAAACAAGAATGTCTTTTGGAAGCAAATAAAAAACAGGAGAATGTCTGTCTGCTTTCAATAGATAGAGGAATATAGGTCCGAGGGAAAGGCCCACCTCTATTGTAAGGGACGTTTGTGGAGAAGAATTGGAATGGCCTATGCCTTCAGCAGAAACTAGACCCACGATGACTGACCATATATCTAAAATTATATTCAACTTTAGCTAAAGTATATATTTTAGAAGAATCGCGTCTTTATTAGAAAAATAAATATTTTTAAATAGTTAAAAAATTCTCTTAAATAGAGAAAAACACATATATATAATAGAATCAAAAAATATAAATATATATATTTTTTGAAAAATCAAATAAAAATTTATTATTATAATTTATTACCCTATGAAAACATTAGTAATAAATTTTCTTAAATTTTAAAGATTGGTATTATTTTGTTTATGAGAATACAATTTTATAAAAACATATTTTTAATAAATAATTGTTTTTAAATCACTTTTTAAAGATGAAAATATTATTAAAATTTAAATAAAAACATATGATTTCGTAATTTATTTACAGAATTTCTCAACATCCCTAATTGATGTGCTTTTTGAAGGATTTAATTTAATATTATCTTCATTGCATAAATAAGATTATGTAAGGATACATATTTTTAGATACATATGAAGATTTTGATTGGAGCAACAACTGGCTATAATTCAACGGTCAATACTACACAATACCAGTACAATTGGGGAACAACAATTAGTTACAATTCAACGGTCAATACCATTACAACTGGTGATTGTGGTCTAATATCAACCATCGCCATAACCGGCCTCCAATACTTCCAAACAACCGGTTACAATTCAACGGTCAATACTACACAATACCACCACAACCAGTGATTATGACCTAATACCAATGATCAGCGACAACCGACCTCCAATACTTCTAAGATTTAAACTTAGGTGGTGCATGTGACAACCAATTTGCTTTACCAACACACTCTCATCTCATCAATGATATGTAAAGATATGTTACATATAATATAATAAATAGATTATTTGCAATTTCAATTTCAAAATGTCAATTTTTTTTTTTTCAAATTTTAACATTGTTAAAATATTATGTAGTTAAAAAATTTGGGACTTAGACTTTGTAGTAATGATGTAGATTAGGTTAATGGAGTTTTTATTTCAATAATATCCATCAATCTTCATATTAAAATTTAAAAAATTATAAATTATAAACTAAACTCATATTTAATAATAATATTACACTAGTAAAAATAATTTAATTAATTAAATTATTTTAAATTTTTAATTTAATTATTTAAATTAAATAAATTATTTTAAAATATTTAATAAATACAAAACATAGAAATCTTTAGAAAAAAAAACTTAACTTTTATAAAATATTAGATAACCCTTTAATTTTAAATCTATTTTCGCATATGAACATATTAACACTTTAAGTATTTGACGAGATATGTTGACAATTGAATCAAAAAATATACAATATAGAATTCAAGTTGACCAACTTAAGTGCATTGGAGATCTCATAAGTTTAATGGATCCACACAATTCATGAGGATGGGCATCATTCTGATGGAATATGATGTCACGATCTCTCTTCCCATACTATGGACTGGTGCTCATAATTGAAGTGGATTTGGACTTTATTTAGTCATAATAAGTTGATTATCAAGATAACTTAACTTTTGTGTTGATTTCAAAAGTCTATCAAATCATCGACAGAAAATCACAAAAGCAAGTTACGATTTAATTAAAGTTATTTCCTTTCATATAAATGTATATTTGCAATGTTGTCATAATTTATAATTGTGAACAAAGGAAAATTTAATAAAATGAATGAATTACTATTAGACATAAATTTTATCAGTTTGATAATATCAAGTAAATACGTCAAAAATTATTTTAAATTAATAAAATGAACTTTTCTTTTTTTATTATTATTCTAATAACTTTCAAATAAATTACCATAAATAATTTAAAAATTTAATTATTATTATTTAATAATATTATCATAGATAATTGAAGTCTATTAAATTATTTAGAATTTATTTTATACCTATTAAATCCTACCAATAAACTAACAATACTAAATAAGATTTAAAAAAGTCTAACCTAAGACCACTCTAAATCCACCATGCATGCAAATTTGATGACACGTGTTAACTGACCCTCCTACCATGCCACACGCATGAGGGAACAATCATTAAACTGTCAGTTCTAAAAATATATTTCTTTCCGTATAATTAAACCACTCCACCTCTCTAGTTTTGTCGTCCACCTTTATCTCATGCAACGCTTGGAATAACTGCCACATTACCACCACACAAGAAATGGTAATAGCGTGAAGGGAGGGACCACTGCAACATAAAAGAGAGTTAAAACTTTTAATGATGGAGATTTGCATGAAAAAGTTTATAAATACATGAGGATTCACGTTTAGAGGGGAGGAGGCGATGGATGATATATTGGAAAGGAGGTACCAAACCAGTAGGAGACTTTTTTGTTATTGGTATGGCCTTCGACCACGAGGGAAGGGACTCACTTGGGCGTGGCTGTTTGGACTACGAAATCTGAGTGCAGGTGATGGGTTTGGTCAGTTGGACATGGTGGTGTAATCCCTAAAGGAATACGTTCAGCCATGGAGGAGTTGGCGAGAGAATCTTGCCAATAATACAGACCAAACAAAGATGTGGATAGAAACCGAGTAAAGGTCAAAGCAAGGAGGGTCTGAGCCTGTGAATGTTTTTTTTTGAAACCCATGAAAGATGTGTCTGTAAATGGATGCAGGCTATAAGCATTCTTTTTATTAGCTTGGCCCAAGCCGGGTTGATGTGTGAGATCATTGAAAGACAAAGCTTTTACATCTTTGACATTGGAGTCCTCAATCCCGATGGAGGAGGATCATGTCATTTTATTAAAACCCCTATGGCTTTAGCGATGGAGAACTCGTCAACAAAATAACAAAGTGAAAAATTGTGCAACATTCATTTTGGTCTATTGATCGAGACTGAGCCGAGCATTCAGGAATTTGATTTGGGTGGCTATCGGATGCCTTTATAAAGAGAACGACTACCTGCGTTACACAACTAGTCTTTGTCTATTTTAGATAAGACCATTGGTGCTCGACAAAGGACCATTGATGACAGATCTGAAGCGTCAGTTTTAGAAAAGTCGAGGTGAGGAGGATCTGTATAACGTGTTCCTCTATTTGAGTCAGAATTGAAGTCGAGTTTATCTTGTTCTTCTATTTGTTATGTAGAGTCGATATAGAGATGCATCTATATTGAGGATGCATGACATTCTATTGGAAACCCGATCATCAACCAATGCTTAGAAGGAGAAGCCAACACTTAGAAAGGGAGAAATGTTATGGTGAGCAGATCAATGCTGAAAGGTAGAAGGGGGGTCAACGCTTTGAAGGGGAGATCAGAAAGGATTGACGATTTTAAGGTTAGTTCAATTTCGTCATTCATAAAAGAAATCAACAATTTCATCATTCATTTTCTTGCTCATTTTGGATAGAAAAGGGGAATATGCCTAATAGCCCTATCTTCCCATTAATAGTGGTGTAAGTATGAGACACATTTGGTACTCCTACAAATTTAATAGCTTCATTTATAACTTCATCTATATCTACATTCCACTATTCCCCTTCATTAATAGAAATCCCAAATCATTAATCACATATTTTATGTGATAATAAAATAAAATAAAATAAATGCTCTTAAAATTTAATTGCCTAACAATAATCAATTGTTATTTTATGATAAAATGAAATAATAGTATTTATTATCATAAAAATGATGTGATTTATTTATAAGTATCATTGGATAAATAACGGGTGTGTTATTTTGGATAAATTAATAATATTTTTTTAAATATTGGTTTTTAGTGAGAAAAATATAAAAATGTGTCAAAAAATGTGCCGTAATGATTGATGGTGAAATTGTATGTATAAAAGATTTATTTAACATTAAATTCAAGTTCAAAATTGCATTCTTAAACTTCATGTGTATAAGTTATTTTCTAAAATTTTTTACTTAAGTAGACTAAAGATGTAATTGTCCAAAATATCATTTTTGAAGAATTGACATAAGGACTAAACTAGAAGATCATGTTAAAGATTTATTTTCTACCTTCCTACTCAAGAATTTGCTTTTGAAATATAATGCATTAATTTCGTTAAGTATTCTTTAATTTTTAAATCTCAACTTAGACCAAGAATTTAAGTTTAAATAAAATTACATAACGTTTGGTATTAAGCAGTGCCTCTAGCTCATGTTTACGGGTAATATCATTGTGCTTGAGCTAATGTATCCATAGCCTAACATAGCTATAACAATGACGTCTGGACATCATCTTTATAAACTATCAGGAAGAAATAAGGACTATGCCATGTGATTAAGGCCATGAGGTGGGATAATCACTCTTGATCAACAACACTAATTAATATTAAAAAAATAGATTAGACTGCCTTAAACTATTATGAATTGTGAACTTATGAAATAAAATAGAGAAATTACATTTCTTACTCAAAACTTGGTATCATCAAAAATGAATAATAAAAACTAAGATTGAGAGTGTTAAATAAATTATTATCAAGAAACCACCAACCATATGGCTCTCAGATAAAGAAACTTTGGTAATAACAATGGTATAGATTAAGTTGTCTAAATCAATGATCAAAAACATTGTTGATGTAAATAAAAACTAGAAAAGGGGGGGATGTAGCTTACAAATGGTCATTTCTATTTCTTGTTAGGACTTAGAGCTAGATTAGTTAAACAAGTAATTAGTCACTTAAACTAATACTTTTACACTCCTATTTGGATAGTAATCACAGAAAAATTATCTAAAAAATTAGGCCATAGAAAGGGTTACATTCCCAGATTCATAGTTCCCATGAAATTTAGAATATAAATAGAAATACATGCATACTACACCTTGAACCTATTTGAAAGCAGGTATGTAACCAGTCTAAGAAGTGAAGGATACTTCCAGTACATAGGTGAAAAGGATGGATTTGGAGTTGTGTGATAAACAAGATTAAAGTTAAATAAAAGAGAAATAGCATTATAATAAGATCCTAGTTTAGATTAATAAAACAAAGATAAGAATTTTGTGATATACTCAAAAGTATCCTAGTTGGATCATCATAAATTTTGAGGCTTTAGCCCAATAAAATATGATTATTTATTATATATTTTATACTCTTATCATGGTGATCATGGTGGTTATTTAGTGGACATGAGCAATGAACATTGAGTAGCTTAGGATCTGGTTGATCTCGATGAGTCAAGTCTCTAGCCAGAGCATAACCTACTCGTATATAGATGTCTAACCTGTATGGTTAGATGCTTACCTATTTAGAAAAAGATATTATATTCCAAACTCATATGGTTAGATGCTTTCCCATTTGGTAAATTATATTAGATGCCTAACCTGTATAGTTAGATGCTTGCCCAATTGATAAAAGATATCTAATAAGATAAAGTATACCCAAGTTATATTCATAGACAAACATTAATCAAACATTTTTTTCTATGTTTTAGGATCTAGGATAGGATCTAGGGTCCCTACATTGTCTTATCAGATCCTAGGTTTGAAAGCTAAGACTTAAGCCTATTACGACCTCTACTTAGTAAAAGAATAATTATTGATTATAACTTGTTGAAAAAATTGAAAATAATGAGAAACTAATTTGGTTAAAGTTGTTTGTTCAGACATGGATCATGAAAAAACATCAAGGAAAGGAAAAGAAAAAAAGAACAAAGGGAAAATGAAACTTCTCTCCACTTCAAGAGAACCCATTTACATTTTTTAATTAGATACAATAGCTACAATCTAGATTAAACTCAAATCTTTCAATGTGGAGCCAATCAAAACAAAATTAACTATGATTGAACCTTTAGTCAAACATTCATTTAAGAAGCACTCAACAATAAGAGATTTTACATTTGGAATAGGTTATGATGCATCTTAGATAAGCCTTACTATATGTAAGGAATATAATCGATGCAACCAATATGTGTTACACTCAGAAGACAAAGTTTTCAAACAAATGAAACGGGATGAAGAAAATTCTATTGAGAATTTTTTTTGAATCAATGTTATGCAGATATCCATATGTTATAGTAATAAATCTTATCCTCTATAAAGCTAAGAACTCTATGTAATAAAAAGTTGAATAATATTATCAAACTCTTAATTTTTGTCAATCCTATGTGTGACTATGATCAATAATAGAATGTATGAGAAAAATTAGAGTCATCCAAAAAAAAAGAATTGTATTATCAATTGTCTTGAATAAAAACTTAGAAGATTATGTTATTCCTATTAGGAAATCAAATGACAAGACTTATACAATTAACTAAGAATAGAAGGGAAAATGTAAGATACATAGAACTCAACAATGAAAATATTGAACAACTGGTTCGAAAAAATAGAGACCTAGTGATAACATCCCTCGGCAATTTGTTGACTGAGAAAAGAGATAAAATAGATTCACTTGAGTAGGTGATTAATGATCTTAAGTCAATGTAAGAAAAATAAAAAATATATTCGAACCTAACCTTGATAATCTGCCTAAAGAAAATCCACCACTAGTTAATGAAATGGAGGTTGTAGCTCCCAGAATTGAAGTTCCATTTTCTCATCTAAGTAAGGATTTGAAGAAGAAACTACCCATAAGTTTGATGAGAAACAGTTAGATGAAGGAGTTAAGAATTGGCTAAATGATATGGATAAGTAATTTGACTTGAGAAACTACAATGATGCAACTAAAGTGTTGTGGGGATCTTACCAACTGGTAGGAGAGGTACTAACATGAAGGAATTAAATAAAATAACAAAAGAAAATTTGACTTAAGATCATTTTGACCACCATTTTAGGAAGAAATGGCTACCTCAATTATTCTTTGATAAATAGATGACTTTCTGATTTACTCTAAAAATGAGGATGAGCACTTAACACATCTTCAATTGGTCCATCAGAGGTTGAGAGACCTAAAATATATGGTAAGTTGTCCAAATTCATGTTCTAGAAGAATCAAATCCAATATCTAAGACACGTCATATCCAAAGAATGAATTCCAATAGATCTAGATAAGATAAAGACAACAATGGATTGGCCAATCCCCAATAACATATGAGAAGTAAGGAGTTTCATGGGGTTAGCAAGATATTATAGAAGATTTGTTGAAGGTTTTTCTAGGATCACCAACCTGATTACAATATTACAAAGGAAAGGTAAGAAGTTTATATGGATAGATTAGTGTGATAAAGCTTTCTAGATTCTGAAGGAAAAGTTGATGATGGCACCCATCTTGAAGGTAACTAATCCAAATGGACATTTCAGGTTGTAACAGATGCATCCATTGAAGGAATGGGAGGAGTATTCTTTTAGAATGATGGTGTAATTTTATATGAGTGTAGGAAATTGAGAACCCTTGAAGTAAATTATGCCCCTCATGATTTAGAATTGGTAGAAATTGTTCACACCTTACAGAAGTGAAGATATTTCCTTATTGGGAAACCTTTTGAACTAAAAACTGACCATCAAGGGATAAAATACATATTCACTCAACCCAATTTGAATGCTAGGTAAAGAAGGTGGTTGGAGTTCTTGAGTGAGTATGATTTTAAAAATGAGTATAAAAAGGGAAAAGAAAATAGGGCTGCTGATGCTTTGAGTAGGAGAAGACATCTAATGAATATAAAAATGCTTAGATATAATATAAAAGGGAAAATACTAGAAGGACAAAAACAAGATCCTTGGTATAATCAAGTTAGAGTGATGATAGAAGAAAATGTAAAAGACCCAAGAATTGAAGGATATACCTTGGATGTCAAGGGATTGATTCTATATAAGAATAGGATCTATGTTACAGATGTAGATGTAAGGAAGATAATTCTAACAGAAACTCGTGATGCACCCTACTTATGTCATCCAAGGGTAAACAAACTGTACGCCTATCTTAAGAAACTATACTTTTGGTAGGGGATGAAAATAGATATAGTATTATATGTGGCATGATGCTTGAAATGTTATAGGGTTAAAATAGAACACCAGCATCTTGTAGGACTTTTATATCTACATGACATTCCACAATATAAATGGCAAGTTGTCAGTGTAGATTTCATACAGGGATTACCTATGACACCATATAGTCATGGTGCTATTATGGTGGTAATAGAAAAGCTTACTAAAGTAGTGCATATCATACCTAGAAATTTGACTAATGATGCACCAACCTTAGCCAACAGATTTGTAAAGGATGCGATTAGATTACATAGATTTATAGAAAATATTATATCAAATAGAGATTTCAGGTTTACTTCAAGGTTTTGGATGACCCTAAAATTAGCTTTAGGTACACAATTAAACTTTAGCTCCACATTTCATCCTAAGATGGATGGGTGGACATAAAGAACAAATCAGGGTAGAGAAGACCTTCCAAAGGTGTACTATATGGATCAACAAACCAAATGAGAAACTTATCTCCCATTGGTAGAATTTTATTATAATAACTCATTTGAAACATCTTTAGGTATGGCTCCATTTTAAGCTCTATATGGGAGAAGTTATTGAACACCACTTATTTGGGATAACCTTGAGAACATAATAGTAATCTTTCTTGAAATGTTGAAAGATATGAAGGAACAAGTGAAAGTTATAAGGCAGAGGTTGAAGGAAGCATCAGATAGACAAAAGAGATACGTAGATAGGAAGAGAGTTTATAGATAATACCTAATTTTTGATAAGGTATTTTTAAAGGTTAGACTGCACAAAAGTTTCATAACCTTTGGGAAAAAGGTGAAGTTATCTCCTTGCTTTGAAGGACCTTTTGAGATCCTAGAGAAAATCAACCTAGTAGCCTATCAATTGGCCTTACCTCTACAACTATGTTGCATTCATGATGTTTTATATGTATCACTTACTAATAAATATGTCCTTGATAATAAACACATTTTAAAATGGAATTATTTGTAGGTCCAAGAGCCGGCTAGAATAACAATAGACCTATACAGAGTGCTGGAGAGGCGCTAGTACCAATTCTATAATAGAGAGGCTGATCAGTGTAAGATACAGTGGGATCAATATGGTTAATGAAGTAAAACTTGGGAGGACATTGAAGAAATGAAAAAACATGTTTTCATTTTTTTTTTAAAAATTATGAACTTAGTCAAACTTTTATAGTGCATAGGGCCAATGCATAATTTAAGGGGGGGGAGGATGTCATGACCTATTTTCCCTCACTATTGGATTGTGCTCATACTTTAAGTGGATTTGGACCTCATTTAGTTAACATAAGTTGATTATCAAGATAAATTAACTTTTATGTTGATTTCAAAGGTCTATCAGGTCATCGATGGGAAATTGTGAAACCAATGCATGATTTAATTAAAGTTATTTCCTTTCATAGAAATATATATTTTCAATGTTGTTACGATTTACAATTGTGAAAAAGGGAAAATTTAATGAGATGAATGTTAGATATAAATTTTATCTATTTGATAATATTGAATAAATATGTCAAAGGTTATTTTAAATTAATAAAATGAACTTTTCCTTTTTTATTATTATTCTAAGAACTTTCAAATAAAGTATCATAAATAATTTAATATTTTAATTATTATTAATTAATAATATTATCATAAATAATTTAAGTATATTAAATTATTTATAATTTCTTTTATACCTATTAAATCCTACAAATAAACTAACAATACTAAATAAGATTATTCTAACCTAAGACCACTTTAAATTCACCATGCATGAAAATTTGATGACATGTGTTAACTGACCCTCCTACCATGCCACACACATGAGGGAACAATCATTAAAATTTTACTCGTAAAAATATCTTTCTTTCAGTTTAATTAAATCACTCCACCTTTCTAGTTTCATTGCCCACCTTTATCTCATGAAACGCTTGGAATGACTACCACATTACCACCACACAAGAAATAGTTAAGGGCCATCAAACTCAAGTCGAAAGAGGAGTCTAAAATGGTAAAAGTGTGAAGGGAGGGACCACTACCATATAAGGGAGAGTTAAAAGCTTTTAATGAAGGATATTTTCTTGAAAATTTTTATAAATACATGAGGATTCATGTGTAGAGGGGAGGAGGAGGCAAAGGAAAATATATTCATAAGGAGATACCAAACTAGTAGCAATATTTTTGGTCATTGGTATGGACTTTGACCATGAGGGAAGGGACCCCCTTGGGCATGGATATTTGGACTACGTAATTTGAATGTAGGTGATGGGCTTGGTAAGTTGGACATGGCAGTGTAATCCCTGAAGGAATACATTTTGCCATGGATGATTTGGTGAGAGAAACTTTCCAATAATATAGACCAAGCAAAGATGTGGATAGAACCTAAGTAGAGGTCAAAGAAAGGAGGGTTTGAGCCTATGAATGTTTTTTTTGAAGCCCATGAAAGATGTGTCTATAAATTGATGTAGGATATAAGCATTCTTTTTATTAGCTTGGCCCAAGCTAGGTCAACATGTGAGATCATTGAAAGATAAAGTTTTTACATCTTCGACATTGGAGTCCTTAATCCTAATGGAGGAGGATCATGTTATCTTATTAAAACCCCTATGGCTTTAGTAATGGATAACTCATAAAAAAATAATAAAGGGAATTAACATGTAACATTTATTTTGGTCTATTGATCAAAACTGAGCCGAGCATACATGAATTCGATTTGGGTGGTTATCATATGCATTTATAAATAGATCAACTATTTGTGTTACACAACTAGTCTTTGCCTATTTTGGATAAGAACGCTGATGCTTGGCACATGACCATTGACGACAGATTTGAAGCATTAGTTTTAGAAAAGGCAAGGTGAGGAGGATCTATATAATGTGTTCCTCTATTTGAGTCAAAATTGAATTTGAGTTTATCTTGTTATTCTATTTGTTATGTAGCTTTGTTATAGAGATGCATCTATACGGAATATGAAGGACATTCTATTGTAAAAAAAATCATCAACTAATACTTGGAAGGAGAAGCCAATGCTTGGAAGGAGAAGCCAACGCTTAGGAAGGGATCAACATTTTGGTGAGCAGATCAACATTGAAAGGGAAAAGGGAGGTCAACGCTTTGAAGGGGAGAGCAGAAAGGATCAATGATTTGAAGGATAGTTTAATTTCATCATTCAGAAAAGAAATAAACAATATTTAATGTTTATATTAATCAATATGTCTTTCTTTCTCATTTTTGATTAAAAAAAGGTGAATATGCCTAGAAGCCCTAGCTTCCCATTAATAGTGGTGTAAGTATGAGACACATTTGGTACTCCTCCATATTTAATACCTTCATTTATAACAACTTCGAAGTCTACATTCCACCATTCCTCTCCATTAATAGCAATCCCAAATCATTAATTATTATTAATCACAAACTTTATGTGATAATAAAATAAAATAAAATAAATGCTTTTAGTATTCATTTGCCTAACAATAATAAATTATTATGTTATAATAAAATAAAATCATAGTATTTATTACCATAAAAATAACGTGATTTATTTATAAGTTTCATTGGATAAATAATGGGTGTGTTATTTTGTGTAAAATAGTAATAATTTTATAAATATTGGTTTTCAGTGAGAGAAATATAAAATTGTGTTAAAGAATGTGCCTTAATGATTGATGGTGAAATTTTATGTATAAAGGTTTTATTTAAAATTAAATTCAAGTTCAAAATAGGATTCTTAAACTCCATGTGTATAAGTTATTTTCTATAAAAGTTTACCTAAGTAGACTAAAGATGTAATTGTCCAAGATATTATTTTTGAAGAATTGACATAAGTACTAAACTAAAAGATCATGTTACGAATTTGTTTTTTAATTTCTACTCAATAATTTTCTTTTGAAATATAATGCATTAATTTAGTTCAAGTATTCTTTACTTTTTAAATCTCAACTTAGACTAGGAATTTAAGGCTAAATAAAATTATGCAATGTTTGGTATTAAGTGGTGCCTCTGACTCACATTTATAGGTAATGCCATCGTGCTTGAGATATTGCATCTATAGCCTAACATAACTTTAACAATGATGTTTGGAAAACATCCCTATAAACTATCAAAGAGAAATAACAACCATGTCATGTCATTAAGGCTAAGAGGTGGGATAATCCCTCTTGGTCAACAACACTAATTAAGATTAAAAAAATTTGACTTTGACCACCTTAAATGATTATGACTTGTGAACTTATGAAACAAAAATAGAGAAAATACATTTCCTATTTAAAAGTCAATATCATTGAAAATGAGTAATAAAAACTATGATTGAGTGTTAAACTAATTATTATCAAGAAACCACCAACCATATAACTCTCAAATAATGAAATTTTGGCAAAAATAATTGTATGGATTAAGTTGTCTAAAGCAATGATAAAAAACATTGTTGATGTAAATAACAAGTAGAAAGAGGGGGATATAGCTTGTAAATTTTCATTTCTATTTCTTATTAGGACTTAAAAGCATACTACACCTAAAATCTAACCATACAGGTTAGGATCAAGGTGTAGTATGCATGTAGTTCTATATTATATTCATCTAACAAGAAATATAAATGAACATTTAACCATACGGGTTAGGCAACTACATACATATTTAAGCTTAGAATAGAATATAGAATTACATACATACTACACCTTGATCTTATTCAGAAGCAGATATGTAGGCAGTCTAGGAAGTGAAGGATGCTTCCAATACATAGAAGAATAAGATGGGTTTTGGGGTTATGCGCTAAACAAGATTAAAGTTAAATGAAAAGATAAGACCATTATAATAAGACCCTTTTTTAGATAAATAAAACAGAGATAAGAATTTTGTGATATACTTAGAAGGATCCCAGTTGGATCATCGTCGTTCCTGAGGTTTTAAGCCAAAATTTTAGGCAAAATATGACTATTTTTTATATGTTTGATAATCCTATCATGGAGGCTTTGGTGCTTATCTAGTGGAGATGAGAAGTGAACAGTGAGTGACTCAAGATCTAATTGATCCCAATGAGTCAAGTCTCTAACCAGAGCATAACCTACTCATATGTAGATGCCTAACCCATATGGTTAGATGCTTTCCCATTTAACAAAGGATATTAGATGCCTAACGCGTATGGTTAGATGCTTTCCTATTTAATAAAGGATATTAGATGTCTAACTCGTATGGTTAGATGCTTGCCTATTTGACAAAGAATATTAGATTCCTAACCCATATGGTTAGATGCTTTCTCGATTGGAAAATGATATCCAATAGGATAAATTATACTAGAATTATATTCATAGACAAACATTAATTGATTTTTTTCTTCTGTATTTTAGGATCTAGGATAGGATTTAGGGTTCCTACATATGACGTGGATCACACACAATATATTTCCTAATCCTCTCTTGTATTAAGAGATATGGTCATGAGAATATTAGAGGAACTTGCATTTTCTTGACATTGCTTTTGTGGAAACCAATTGTTATTCCAAGTCTAATATTTTCTCTTCTAGTTGACATTATTTTTATGTAAAATTATACACCAGGTCTTCTAGCCTAACACTTGATACATGCACGATTATGATAACAATATCTCCTCTCTTCTCAATGGAGACATCTTCACACACAATGAAAAGATAAAGTATATTGACATGTTGCTTCATGTTGATTCAAAAAGGGTCATTTTTATTGGCATTAATTATTCTTGGAGATTGACATTAACAAATAGTAGTTGGGTTTAATGGTATATAAAATAAGGGAAAATAATATAGGGAATGCAAACAAGCAAAAGAAACGTAAAAAGGAGGAAGTAAAATTAAATTGTAAATCTTTATAAAAGATATTAAGAAATATAATACTTAAAGTATTATATGATTTAGATTTATAAAACAAATGCAATAAGATATTTTAAGAATGATACCTCTCACATATTATATATATATTTAAGATATGTATGTTAATTAATTATTAATTTCTAATAATAAAAATAATATAATAAATTAATTAGATTAACTAATATAATATTTAAATAATTAATTTTTTAATTAAATTATTTTTTATAATTCATATTTTATTTATTATAGACATTTTCTATAATATATAAAGTTTCACGTAACAATTATATATAGGTCCTTTGTATATTATCTATAATAATAACTGTGAAGATTGAGAGTCATTTTAGAAATTTTTATTTGTTCTAAAGTCATCTATAATAGACTTCACTCAAAAAAATAATTAATAGTTATTAATTTATAACAAAAAATTAACATTTATAGTTTTATTTGATAATATATTTAGTTTGAATGGGTCTAAATTTTTTCTTGATCAACATCACCTATATAATCAATAATACAAGATGAAAATACTAAAAGAAATATAAAGATTTTAATAGTTTTATGGGCTTAAAATTTCATGTTACATCTACAGAAGATTATGAATTTAATTTAATACAAATAACTTTACAAACCTAAGCATTACTCTATTCTTTTAATTCAAGTTATAGATAAATAAATTTGTAAAAAATATTGTGACCTAGGGATATTACATTGTAATTAAAATTTCAATAAAATATTTCTTCTTCTCTCAACCTCTATTTAAAGATTCATTTAAAGAAACAAAATTACATAAAGTAATTCATTAGAACAATATTTTTACAACATAAAAATGAACATAGTTTTATGTATACTATTTAATAGATTTTAGGAGTTTGGTTCCAATGCCACTCAAAATACACTTCAAAATTTTAGATGAAAGTAAAACTGAATCATTGAAAACACACATGACGATTGAAAATTAAATTAAAACAATTAATTGGATTGCATTGTAAATCAAAAAATAAATTTATTGAGTAGACTTACCAATACATAGAGAAAGTGGAAATGGATTTTGGTATTATGCATAATCATAATAGTATAAAATTATAAGTTAACAATCTGCATGTGTCAAAGACATGAAAATTATTTTGTGACAGTTGAAGTTCCTCTGAAATTAAAAAAATATGTTTGAAATTTTTGACTTAGTAAGTGTTTGTTTGTAAATTTATATTTTTAATACAAGTTAATATGATATAATAATATCAGTCGGGTGTTCAGTCATACAATTATATTTTTTATAAAAGTTAATATGGTATAATAAAATCATTTGAGTTTTTTTAAATTAATTTTTTTTAGGTAACAATCAAATAGATATTAAATCTAAGGATGAAATTAGAAGTAAACATAGTCACTACATTACAACCTAGCAGCACCCATATGTTATTGTAGAATACCTCTCCACATAAATAGAATTTCATATCTTAGAAAAAATAATTTATATATACTTTTTGATCGATTGAATTATGGTTAATTGAATTTTTGTAAGTTGTTAATTTTTTATTTAGATTTGATGGTCATTTATAAAATTATTTGTCATAAAAGTGAACACGCTTATGGATAATATAGCCCTTAATCACTCTTTGGATATCATTGTAGGAATGCTTATCAACGTAATAAATTAGTACACACAATATCAATCTCAAATCCCTTGTCCTCAATTTTTCATGTTCCACAATTTTTTATAATTTCAATACTTTTTTCTTAAATTTTCTACTGGTTATGAATAAATCATGTCCATTTAATTATACCAACATGTGAAATTCGAAATAATCTTTTAAAAATAAAATATAGATACTAAAATTTACCATATGATTAAGATATTAGAATTTTTTGATTAAATTTTTAAAAGAAAAGAGAAAAGCATCTAAATGTTAGTGAAATAAACATCAAATTTAAAATTACAATTAAAAATGAATACATTCTCTATATTACAACTCACCACCATTTCCAAATACCATTGTAAAACATCTTAACATAATAATTTTGAAGGTGCTGTATAATAAAATGAAAATGGCAGTAAAAGGTGTAAGGCGCAAATTGATCGTCATCATGACAACAATTAATAATAATGTATTCTCACGTTAAAAACAATTAGTGCTAAGAAGTAAGGATAATGCATTATCATATTGCAAAACGTAAAATTAAAATCATGTCTCTCTTTTGACACCAAAAATTCATACACGACCGTATGCGAATGTCGACCACAGGTTTATTTAAACTGATTTATAACAGAAGAAGATATGATTTAGAAGGTTTAAAAAGAATGCTAGAGGATAATGCTTTTGTGTTTTTTTTTAATTATCTTAAAGTGGCGCCCTCATTTATATTGACATTCATGTGTGTGGAGGAACTTACAAGTGAAGGATGTGGCGTGTATTAGATTTCTTCTTGTGTTGTCCGGTTTCATACCTTCCTGCCTGCACCAGAAACATACCCTTAATGCTCATCCAATTTTCCGTTTTAGCTCGCAGACTCTACATCTTCTATCTGTAGAGGACTGTTTCAGAAATGAGGCAGACTTACACGATTGGAGTTTTTACACAACATGATGCCTGGTCTGCAAATTATGAAAGCAGTAGCAGCATCCCATGGAACAATTATGAAAGCGGAAGCCCATGGAACAATTATGAAAGAGGTACTAGCATCCCCTGGAACGATCTTACAGAAGTTTGTTATCTCAACTGACTCTGGTCTCCCAGTGGCCCGCAAAATCTTGGTATGTGCATCTCCAGATTCTTAGAGGTTATTAGGCATTTGGATTTAGACAAATTAATAATCATAGTACAGTGTTTAATGGATGCATAATTTCTTTTTATTTGACAGGAGAGTTATTTTTATCTTTGTATGTAAAAATATGGTTTTGAAAATGTTTAATTCAAAGGACGATGATGTACAAATCTGATAAAACGGCTTTGGACCAATGACTACCTTGAGAGGATTACAATTAAATTGTACACTGTTGTTTCTATAGTTCCTAAAATTATCTATCTGATGTTGTGGTAATTTAAATTATTAAATATTGTTTTGCAACAATCCATTTCTCGCGATTAGGATTTTGACTAAGATTGTTCGCTTCCCGTACAAGATAATCCCTTATTAAGGGCACAACAATAGTTGGATATTTTCTGTGTGGTGATATGGCTCTGACACTTGTATTCATAGGGTGTGGGTGTGGGTGGCTGGAGAGAAACTAGTATAGTGTAAATAATTATGAAAATGGTTGTCATAATGTTGATGGAGAATTGAAGTTCAAAATACAATTCATTATGTATAGAGAATTATTTTAGAGGTTGAACATGTATTTAAAATTATAAAATTCATAGGTCACCTTTTTTTAATCTATATATGAATTTTTTGATAGTAAAAAAGAGTACAAAACTTTTTATTTAAATAAAATTATTTTTTAAGCTATCATTTTTGAAAATAATTAAGACTTAGATTTCTATATTAAAATATAATAATTTTTTTAAATACACTCCATAAAAAATATATAATATAGTAAAAATGATTATAATATTCAAAGAGCGAAAACCAAAAACAAAATGTGGTGAAAATGACAAGGGGATATAAGATTTTGAATTTAAGCGTAATTATGTTTGACATGGAGACAAGTCCAAAACAAATGATGGAAGGTTTCGTAAACTTCCAAATGTATTGTAAGTGGTTTAACTACAACTTACTTTATAGTTTGAGACTCTATCAATTATTAAGCGTGAATATTCTAAATAATCATAAAATCTTGTAAATGAGACCATGTGTGTTAGTTTTGAAATGGGTATCACAATCCATTCTTCAATCACACCATGAAGAAGTAAAAAACTCTATGCTCATATTGTGAAGCATGACCTTGATAGGTTAAAAATCATATGAAATGAATAACGCTAAATTCAATCCCAACCTTCCAAACGTATTTTAAATGGTTTAGCCACACCATACTTGATGATTTGACATTGTATCAACTAGTAAACATGAATCTTCTAAAAAATAATAAAATCTTCTCAAAAAAAAATAAAATCTATATATGTAATTTATGAAATAAGTATCACAATTCTATCTTCAATCACACCACCAAAAAATAAAAAGACACATGGCCATCTTGTAAGACATGATGTCAAGGAAAAGATACCGAGCTCAAAAATGGTAAGAAAATTAAAGTGAAAAAAGATGAATTTAAATTATAACTGATGCAAAAAAAATTAATTTCTTAAAGAAATAAGACCTCCTTATAATATAAATTATTTTTTTAAATAAGCTAAGAGATTCATTTCTGTAGGTGGGAGGTGCCCATCTAATATGATCAAAGATTTCCATGTATAATGGTCATTGAAATAGAAACAAAACTAGAATCCCTCACCTTCACATTAAAAGAAGGGTTTGAAATTTTCAATTCTAGTCTTAATGATCCTTTGACCAATAAATATAATTTTAATCATATATCCCAACTCATTCCAAACTTTATTTTTATTAGGTGTACCTGCAAAGTTAGGTGTTCCCACAAAGATATAATGGTGTTGTAGAATTTTCTAAATTTCAAACTCTCCATGACATGAATGATCCATTTAACAATTTTTTTTTTTTATTACCTTGGTGATATAAATAAATTTTCCCATCTCATTTATTTAAGGTAATAATCATTACAATAAAAGCCTTTGATTGTTTGGATTTATCCCAAAGAAAATCCATTATAAGATTTGTATAACTTTCATTTGTGTAACCATAGAAAGGCCGCGATAAGCCGAGTGAAAAATATGAGTGACATCAAGAAATTTCATACAAACTTTAAACTAAGTTGCAAGTGATAAAGTCTTAGTGATCCAATAAAATATAAATTTTTAATTAACACTGCATAATCATGCAGTGTAAAGGGGATCATTTAAAATTTAAACATATCGCCTAATTTTATTCAAGTTTATTAAAAAAGAAATAAAAATTCAATTGGACAAAGGTATTCTATTTTATTTATAATATTAAAATATGAGGATTACTCAAAATTTAAACATCTCACCGAATTTTAAGTGCAATGAAAAATCTCAGTTGGATTAGTTAAGGGTATCATAATTTATATATGTTATTGAGTTTTAAGCTATATAATGCTATAAAGGTATAACTATGTACATCTAAAAATAAAAAAATAAAAAATGAAAAGGGGAATAAATAAAATTATATATATATATATATATATATATATATATATATATATATATATATATATATATTGTGATAGATATCATTTTCGAAGCAATCACAATTATATACAATATAAGTGCTTCGAAAATGAAATTTATAAGTGTATTTTTTATAGATTTATTTAAGATATATATGCTAGTTACATTTTATTGTATCATTTTTAATATAAAATATTTATTAATACTTTTAATGTCAAATTTTAATTATTATTAATTTTATATTTTCATCTAATTTTTAATGTCAAATATTTATCATTTTAAAAATTAAAGGGATAATTTCATCTCTTGAATGAGAAAATTGACATAAATTAATATATGAAAGTCTCAATTCTTGATATCTAAAGAAATCAAGTATTTAATTCTCATTTTCTAATATTTATCAATTAATAAAGAAAAAAGACAAAACATTAATATAAAATAAAATTAACACAATAACAAATAACAAATATAATTCACCTACTGGTAAAAGTATAAATAAATTATTTTATTTTAAAGTAAATAAATTATTTTATTTTAAAGTAAATAAAATTACTACAATAAAAAAAAATTCCACAATAAAAAATATATTTCACTTATCATATATTCCAGCATGGTAAATAAATAAATAATTAATTAAATCCTTTTATTTTAAAATAAATAAAATTACCACAATAACAAATATAGTTTGCTATGGTAAATATATAATTAAAAATGCTCTATTTTAGATGTAGTGTCAATTTTAATATTATTAATTACACTCTTCCACTCTTCCCTATGTTAAATTTATTTTATTTTTTATTTTATTAAGTCAACTTCTAATAAATATTTAAATTAGGCATTTTTGTCTATAAATGCAAGAAACATGTCATATTGAAATTGTCCATTCAAAAGTTATCTTGGTTATGAAGAAGATTAATACATTTGATCAACCCTTTTTTAACCTTATCTAATGAAAGATACCCATAGCCTCTACAACTATAGCATAAAATGAGAAGGAAAAATGTATCCTTTCTTTATAGAGTAAAATAAACAAAAATTTTATCAGACATGCCTATGTTGGTGATAAATAAACAAGGGTTGGATAGAGGCTAGTCCCTGCTTTCAATAATAGCATTAGCTTAAATTTACGATGATGTTCAAAGCTATCTTTAATATTGAAAAAATATAATTAATGAAGATATCACTAGGTCAACTAGTGGAAAGTGGTAGTGGTTTATTCAGAAATAGAAAAGCTTAAGTATTGTAAATTGTTGAAAGTCCAGTTTGCATATAAATTTGTAATGTAAACTCAATGCAACAGTCAATAATAGAAGTAATGGTTATTATATAATATAAATTCTAACATGTTAATAGTAATATACTACATCATTCAACATTTTCTATAATACATGATTAGAGAGGTTTATTTGTATATAATGTTAAGACTACGTAAGTGGGATTCAGAAGGGAATAGATTTGCCACATATCGTGTGTTGTTTGGCATGTGACAAAACACATTCCTAAAATTACATGTAGTAGAAATGTTGATTGTTTTCCACATTTTTTTATATTTTTAAAATCTCATGCAATTAGCATAGTGGTTAGTTCTTGCATTTGTATTAAGAATTTGTTGTGATTTAGTTTTTTGTAATTTTGTAATGTATACTTACTTTAATAATTGAAACTAATGAATTTGATTTTATATCCATTTAAATTAGTGTTATAAAACATTGTGATTAATTATCTAAATATGGTATATGTTTTTCAAATATTGTTTTGTTGCTTCAGATATAAAATTATAATATTGCAGTAATATACATGTATACTTTTTTATTTATATTTTATTAAAATTATATTTAAGAAGAAAATGATTATACACTGAGTTGAAATGTAGTTGGCCAAAATATATATGGTGATGTTAAATTAGTAATATCCAATGTTGTTTCCCAATGTTTATGTAATATTTTTGATGTGTATGGGTATTATGTTAAAGATATACATTTGCAAAGTCAATAGGGCACTAAACTTTTAAGGGATGTAAGATTTAATTATCTGGAACTTTTTAATTCATTTGGGGCCCTTCCACCTATTCTGTGATCAAAATCTCATGTGTTAGGATGTGTCTAGAATGTGCTAAGATGCCCAAGGGAGCATGATGTTGCCACATGGTATCATTGTGGGTACCCTAGTGCTATGAGTTCAGTGGATTTGTTCAGATCTTATGGCACATGATGTCACCTAGGATGCTATCACATGACAACATCCCACACATCCAGGGAGATGGAAATGACTCTAATATGTCATTACTTGGGATGCTACCATGTGGAAGTATCTTGTGTAACCTAGTATTGGGAAGCCACTACACTTGTCTAGTCCCTAGGGCATGTGGGATACTACCTCATGGTAGCATTGCGCACATCTTGGTGCCCATAGATGATTGGGATGTCCCCAAATTTCTTGGCATACATGATGATACTATGTGGTAGCATCCAAGGTATATAGGTGATGGGAGGCCACTATACATGTCTAAACCATGAAACATGTGACATGTTACCACATGGAATCATCACATAAACTTGAGTTCCTAGAGTTGAATAGCATTACTTGTAACCACTAGGTGCCCAAGATGATACCATGTGGTAGCATCCCATATATTCAGGTGTTTGGTGATGACTTGGATATGTAGGGCACCAAAAATGATACCACATGGTAGCATCCTATGTAATCAAGGTGCCTGGAGGTCATTGGGTTTGTCAAGACCATAGGGCATGTGATATCCTATCACATGGCAACATTTTACATTCATAAAAATGACTACTATGTGCATAAAATCACATATAAGATTTCCACATCTTCAAAAGGATTTCATTAATTATTAGCACCATGTATGTCTTTCACGATAGGATTGGGCCTATTCAATTTTTCCTGATAATGAAATAATTTTCATGGTGCTTCAAGATAAAGAGAGTGTGAGGATGCCACATGGAATAACCTTGATACTTTACTATCACAAAGAGGTTTGTGCCACTACAATCCATTTAGACAATCATTTATTTATTTTTAGCATACATTTTTCTAGATGCTTGTGTGTTTTTCAAGGGGAAAATATTTGAATCTCCCTATTATTTATGTATATGTTGGTTACTAATTTTCATTTGAAATTTTCTTTAGTTTAGCTATATTGCACATGGTTTTTATTCATGCAAAATGACTATTTTGTAGGCTATCGAGGAAACAAAGTGGAAAGCAATAGCAGCTTCTTTTAAAATATAAACAAGAAAATGTATAAGTTTATATATTTCCATAGTTTCATTTTTTAAATATGTTTTACTAATTTTTGAATTTTTCTTCATAGAAAATTGATGTCTTTGGCATGAAAGTAAAACAAAATTATACCAAATTAAATCTCAAACAAAAAATGAACTAAAAAAAATTTATCTTGTGCATGTTTTGGTCCTTTAGATTTGCATTGTATTGCATTGTTAATGATATGTTTGGTTACATTTTAAAAAATTAGATGCAAATCTAGTAGCAATGACAATTCATTGAAAATGTTGTGCATACAAAATAAGAAAGGAAGTACATATCCAAAGTATTTGGAATGAAATATGGGTTAGGAAAGGTTCCTAAATGAATAAAATAATTACATAGAAGTGCATAAATAAAAGTCAAGTGGTTTTTATATATTTGGGTGCCTTGATGTGATAGAGCTTGCCAAAACCATAGGGTACATAGGATGATGCCATGTGTTAGTATATTGGGCACCCAAGTGCTTGGAGGTGATAGTGTTTATTGATACACTAGGGGCACCAACCATGCTTCCACATGATCACATCTTGGATGTTCATGTTTGTTCTATTGATTGGGATTCCCAAGACACTAGGGTACCCAACATGATTCAATATGGTAGCATGTGGAGCAATCAACTTCCTAAATGTGACTGGGCATAGGTGATTGGATTGCACCATGCGAAGTGTATACCATGGGGAAAATGTATTTGATCAATCTTATGTAACATTCCCTATACCATGCATAAGAAAAAGAACTTATTTTTAAATAATTGCTTACAGGAAGTAGAATTGACAATCATATTCCCAAAATATTCCAAAAATAAATTAACAAAATATTAATTATTTAGTATTATATTCAATAACATTAAATATATTACATGCATTGCTTATTCAAATCTGAGACTTCATTACCAGTTTAATGTTGGAGATCAACCTATTAAAGTGGTGTTTTTCCTCTGGATTTTTTTATTGGACTCTCAAACCTTTAAATTCTATATAGAATCTTATAAAAACACACTACATGTCTCTTAATTCTAGTCCACACGTTGGCAATGAATGTTGCAACCAATGTAGTATTTCTCATTATCACAACAATATAATGCCTGCATTGGACCTTACAAACAACAAAGCCTAAAATAAATAGCTTGGAGATAGAAGTAAAACCATTATATGAATTTAATAAATAAAACATTTTACCCAATGTTTTTTATATAAATTTTGGAATATTCTCAAATAACACTTTTGGAAATATCCTAAATTTATATGTAAAAAATTTAGACAAAATTACAATTATTAAACTCAAGTCCATTTTAAAAAAATGATTAAATAAACCAAAAATGACTAATTTCAAAGTGAAAACATTAGTTCCCTACCTTGACAGGGACTAATAAGATTCCCATGGAAAAATGTTTTGGATAACTGAGAGAAAAGATATCCAATGTAACAAATTCACAAACTTTTTCAAAATATATTTTTAAGGAAAAAATTTGGTCTTTCTAAATTTTAAAAATACTTTAATGAATATAACAACTTTTGATGAAACATATTTTCTTCAATCTCTTGAATTTAAAAAAAAAGGAGGTGATGTGCATACATATGCAATTTTAATTTAGATTAGGACCACATTTGCACATGATATGACATCATAGAATTAGGATAACTAAAAATTAACAACAAAAAAAATAAAAAATGGAGTAGATACAAAGGATATAATTGACATGACTAGAACTGTATCATATCAAAGTAGTCATAAATATCATTAAATTATATGATTATATTTAAGATGAAAAAGCTCAAGAAGAAGAGAGAAATAGATTTATAAAAATATATTTAAGTATAATTAATGAAATAAATGATCTTAAAATGTTTATGAATATTTCATTGCAATTACAAATATGATAATAAATCTAATATATATATTAATAATTCATATACAAGAAAACATGATAAAAACATTGTAATTATATAACTTACACAAAATTTATGTGTTAATAAATAACAATGTTAAAAGTGAGTTAATCTTAAGGAGAATGACATATTAAAAAATAGAGAGACGACCCAAATAAAAATAGCAAATGAGTGTTTTTAATGAAGCAATGTCATAAATAATGTGAGTGAAATCCCTACTCTTTATTCAAAGTTATTATTTATAAATTAATTATTTTTACCGTGTTGTATTAAATTCCATCTAAAGCGTAAAAATTTCCTAAATGGTGCCTTTAATCCTTGACCATGATTGAATTAACACGACCATTTAAATTTATGGACTTTCTAATATTACAAGGACGGTATCATAAAAAATGCTTATGATGTTATAATGAATATAAAAAGGCATATTCAAGAGACCAAAATGTATAGAATTAGATTCATACTTTTAAACTTTATTAGTACCTACTTGTTCTATTGTATTCACCTACAACAATTATTTTTACATGACCGATGTTGACTACCAATAAAAAATTGTGGGTAGCTACAAATCAAAATCAATTTATAAAGTTTGTTGAACATTAGAAATAGTTTATTGTTAATTTATTACTTTTTCTCATTAGCATTAAAATGTGAATAATGTTTGCGGATCAGGCCAATGAAAATTTGTTGTTTTACAATCGATAATTTTTGTTGCCCTTAACATGTGCATTTTTTAACAGTATTTAGTTCATTTAAATTTTGAAATGCAATGACAGTTGTTTCCCGAAGGTGAACCAAACATAGGTGCAAGCTGTTGCTAGTTCTACATTTTTACTTGGCTGGCAGGTACGTGATGTTGGAAATGTAGATAGTGCTGCAGTCTTTTGGTTCTGGTAAATATAGCTAAAGACAATGCAAATTTTAGAGATCTAGTCCTCAGTCATGTTGCCCTTATACTTGCCCTTATACCAGTCCTGGCTTAACTGAATGTGCATACCACACTGTCATTACAAAGAAATGCCAATTGGGTAGTATCTAATTTAAGAAATAACAAGCCACAGGCACCATCTTTTGAGCATGTGTAAATTATGTGATGTGTTTTCTGGTATTTGATAATTTAGAGAATTAAGAAACTTTAATCACAAGATGTTTTAAGGATAATATAACTCTGTGTATGCTAGTGACCTAAATTTGTCTTATTTGATGCACAGATGAAGCCATGACTTCCAACTCTTGAACATCTTATTCTCTCAGATGATGAAAAGGTATTGACAAATTCATGTTGTGCTTTGTCTCACTTATCAGAAGGAACAAATGATACAATTAAAGATGTAATAGAGGCTGGTGTATGTTGCAGCATTATTGAGCTTCTTTTGTATGTATTATATTCCTATTAACTAAACTAATATCTGAGCAATGTCCATTGAAATTACAGATTAAGCATTAGCGCTCCTTACACGCGGTGTGCTTCCATCTCGCCTTTGAATGTTTTAGCACTAAAAACTGAAGATGAAGATGAATGCATTAGGATTTCTTTGTATTTTTCATTGGAAAGGTCCTGTTAACACACAATTTTCTCTACTCACATATTATTGTTCAGTTGTTATTGTGGGTGGACTTATTTTTAAATTAAAAAATATATCTTTGTTGTATTTGGCCAGAATTTAGCCACCCACTCCTAAATTTGATTGAACCAAACAAAATTGATAAACATGTTCAATTCAGTTATTGGTGATCTTGTTTTTAAGGAGAATGCACACTTGATGCTAACCTCTACTTACGTTTAGGGTTTTAATTTATTATTTGTGTTCACAAGACAAAGCCCCGTTAGGTTTATCCTCAAATATACGCTAAAAATACTTCCTAGACTGTTATAAATCTCTCTCTGTAGTGGATTTGACTACAACCAATTACTCTTACAAGGTGTTGCACTGGTCTAATAAAGTATACAAATAATTTTATCAAAAGTTCATTTGGCAGGGCACTTTAACTTGTGTCTTTAATTATTTATGAATAATGCCATTTGATGGATTTTGGTGTTTTGGATTGTTTTTCATTGGGTGTTGTGATAGATCAATAGCTGAGCTTTGCTGTATACTTTTACTACCTACACACATAAATCTGTATTTCACTTTTGTTTCAGACTTACAAGATTTCTCCTTCTCCTATTTTGTTGCTAGACATAAATCTCCTGGCCTCATCCTTCCCTCACTCAATCCCTACTCTTCGTGTCGTGGGTAATATTGTTTCCGGACATGAGCTGCAGACACCAAAACATACATATGTGGTTTTCAAATTTATGAATATGAGTGTTCAACTAAATGTGCTTTTAATTTCCTAAGGCGAGTATCTAATGCAGAAGATTGAGTTTTTGAGGTATGCATTAGGATGGAAGAAATTTGGGAATGTGCTGGTCAAATTAGCGTATTTTAAATTTTTTTAAAGAGCATTGCACAGCTTGCATTCATCATAATATTATCATTCTGTGGGTCCATCTGCTCATAAGCTTCTACTATAGTTGCTAGGTTGATTGTCTTTAATGAGATTCTACTGGCTGTATATGGATATTGCAAAAAAAAAAAAAAGGAAATTACAACATAGGATATATTACCTATTGATAGGGACAACATAAAATACAGGGTAGGACATAATGGAAAGGAAAACCTACATTTTATTTTAAAAATGCATCGCAGTTATAGTTTAAATGTAAAGGTTATTGACGCATTACAATTACAATATTTATTACATACATTAAACTAAACAGTTAAAATGTAATTACTTTAATGAAAAAGGCATTATATATTTGACAAAAAATTTAGTTATATATATTTTTAGCGTATACTTCAGCTTTTTATATAGACCCATTTTGTCTACAACGTGCTACCATGGGATACCATGACACAATCTGCATCTGCAATTACAAATTCTTCTCTGAACCTCTTCTTCTCCTTCTAATATTTTTGCTTACTCCCACAAGTAAGTACTAAAGTTGCATCATGAGACTTGTTAATTATATATTTTAAATTGGCGAATGACTTTTAAAGAGGATAATGTTCAGTGGGTTTTATACATTTCATTTATGTGACTGTTTTTCAAATCTATCATTCTATTTTTTAGTTATGGAAGTCTATACATTCAACTATTTATAAAAACTACTGTGAAATGGTTTTAGTACCTAATCTTAATAAAAACATTTGGATTGAAATAGATTTAATAAATGTCACTATCTCAGTCACTCAAATTTTAGAATTTTTCGATAAGGACATTTGGTTGAAATCTTGGTGGTTGAGATCATTAGCTTAATAAAAATGATAGTTGAAAAGCCATCGAAATTAGTCATCATAGATTAACTATTATTACTAATATATATACTATTTGAATTTATATACTACATTTGTAATATAAATCAGCGACAATTTAACTATAGACATTTACGACATATAAAACTAACTCTAACATAACTTTGGTGGATATTGACTTTATTAATAATAACATATAATTATTAGGTAAAAGACCGTACTAAATATCTGATGACCACTTTATTATGTTGAATTAAACATATATTAACTCATAATATATTAAAATTAACGGACTGATACCACTAAATAAAGCTAATTATTCACTAAAAACTATTGACCAAGCTACATATAATTTAGTAATATAAAAACTTAAACAACCTATACATAATCGACATGCCTTATTCAACAAATTTTAATAGATAATAGACCAAACATATGACATGCAGCGAATATAACTATAGCACACATGAAGAGCCACTACACTAAGCATGGCCATTACCAAACGAAAGGAGCCCAAAGAGACAACTAAAGAAGAACCATGTGTCTGAAGGTGAACCATTCATATTTGTATCAATAATTACAATTGCACTATAGCAATAGTCAAATTCCCAAATTCCCCAACATAAACATCCGTCGAGATGATTGTGCATCACCTGTTGACTTTACATGTGTTATAGTCCAAAGAAAGTCAAGTGACAAATGAGCAAAATGACAAACAAATAAACTCTGTCAACACCACACAAATGGTAGGCATAATTAACGTAAGATGGATTCAAAGATATCTCAGTTCAGCAAAATATTGATGAAGTAAATAGATTAATCTAAAAATAGTAATATACACGTAATCCATGGTGTTGTCTGAGTACGAGTTGGAACTGCAATCTAAAATCGTCATCTGCAAATGCTCTCATCATGTATACTACCTCATGAAATTGCTCACCAAATCACACCTTATTAAATTGGGAATGAGCGGACTAGTGTAGACGATTCAAGCCCTACCCCTGTTCGGATCCATATGTTATACCTTTAACATCGTGTAGGAATAGAAAAAAATACTTAATCTATCAAACTTAAGTTTATTGTTTTTTTCTGATTTTTATAGATATTAAATAAAAAAAGACAATTTTCCATATAAGCATGCACCTTCTTGTTGAATCAATGTGTTGAGTTACATATCTATTGATGGGAACATCAAAATTATTCCAATACTGAAAAGCATAATTCAACAAGGTGTATGTGTTTGTATTTTCAGGTAAGCATTAACAAATAAGGTGATTGTATATTTTGATTTTTATATCTCAGAAAGGGACGCATATGGTTTTCTTGTAATATGCCACTTGTTGACTGTTACTTTTACATCTCGATAAAAATTCATGTTCTTACCCAAGCATAATGTAAATTCTGGCATAATCCTCTTTTTTCCCATGCTCATATTCTTTTTGCTTTGAGATAAACTTGCGTAAAAAATATCTGGATTTAGTTATTCATAACTTGATAGTTGATGTGATTTCAATGCAATCCTAATTTCAAACTTATCTAGGATTAACCATTTGAATATAAAATGCATTATATGGAATTGTATTATGGTAAATTAATGCTATGCTTGCAGCCAACCTGATTCAATCTTCACAGTGAGTGTTGTATTTATCCTTTTATCATTATTGCAGCCAACCTATCATGGAGCGACAAATTCCACTACTTTTTAGTGTTTTGGTCTAGTTTGCTATTGAGTAGTTAGTGAATGCGTTGGTAATTATGGAAAATTAATTATATATAGTATATCAGTAAGTGTTTTAAACTTTATTTTGTAAATTTTTAAATTTTATTTTTTCATGTAAATAATAATATAAATATTTGTTAGGCAAGGTTGCAGCTTCAAAGTTGGAGGAATTAAATATAATCAAGGGAAATAATATAGTGAAATTTGCTTAGGTTAACATTGGTAATTGTTATAAATAATGGAATTATGAAGCTTCTAAAGTCGGCATCTATGGATAAATTAGTATATGCACAGTGTATTGTAGCCAAGTATACCTTGGTAAGGGTTCTAGTACCACACGTTATGAGCATGGTACAATTTGATTCATGCCCCATCATTTCAACTTCCCATCACTGACTGTTGACCACTGAAACAAATTATAATCCGTGCTCAATTTTTTTGAATTACTTCTATTCTATTGGATGACACAAAGTATTTTTGTAATTTTTAATTCAAAATAATCCCATTTAGCAAGAAATTTGGGTTTTCAATGAATTTAAACAAATCAGACACCAAAAAAATATTTTATTTCTTAATTTTTACAACAAAATATTCTAAAGCTAATGTTAAAACCCAACAATATGGAAAAATGACTCGATTTGATTGGTGGCATGAATTTCTATGCAAAACTAATTGATATAGATGATTATAGTATATACCTATTGCACAGGTAATAACAATAAACTTCCTTCTATTTTACTTTGTGTAAATGATAAAGAAGTTATTTTTATTATTTTTTTAGGGCTGTTTTACATATCGAAGTGCAAGACGCGATATTTTTATAGTCTTTTGGTATTTTCAATTAAAAATTAAGTGTATATTTAAATATATATAAATATTTAAATTTAGATTAGGATCAAATTTTCACATGATATGATGACATATAAATGGGATAACTTAAAAAACACATAAAAAATCATAGAGTAGATGCAAAGGACAAAATTGACATGACTAAAATGGTATCATACAAAAATAATCATGAACGTTGTCAAACTATATGATTAATATGTACACTGAAAACATCTCAAGAAAAAGAGACAAATGAGTTTTTAGGAATATGTTGAGTTTGTAAGAATATGTTTAAGTATCATCAAGCAAAAAATTGACAGACATTAATATGTTTATGAGTGAAGGATGATAATGAAAGATTATGAATGTTCCATTTTACATAAAAATATAACAATAAGAACATGATATATGTTAATAATATATATACAAGAAAAAATGATAAAAATATTGTAATTACATGACTTGTATAAAAATTAAGTGTTTATAATTAATAACGATAAAAGTAAATTTATGTTAAAAAGAAAGATATTGTAAGAAAGAGATAAACGACCTAAAAAAATGAGATATCAAATGACTATGTTCTTATTTAAGCAAGGACATAAATAATAAGAGGAAAATCCTCATTCTATATTCAAAGTTATTATTAGTCCAAACCAAGGCAGGGTCGTATGCTTTCACTTTTCAATTATGTCATGTTTATTCAGTGAATCAATTTTTTTAAATGCATACGAATTTAATAATTATAAAGTTTTTCTAAAGTTATTTCATGTAAATATTGGAATATTCACAAGAGGGTTATTTGGGAATATCCATGTACCTTTAATATAATTATAAATAGTACTAATAGAACAATACTTGTATAACATTCTTTAATATTTTAACATTAATTTCTCAAATGTTTGTTAAATGTAATAATAGCTCAATAAAATATAACATAGATATTATATATTAATTTTCTATAATAATAATCTTTTCATACATTGAAGCAACTATCCTACCATTTAGAAAAGATTTTCCAATTTAGACATGATTTTAATTGGAAAACAAAAAGCAAGTAAAGTCTTGTCAGTGGAAAAATCATTGCTTTTCTCAAGGAGATATATCTATCTCACACAAATGTCTCCAAGATTTTGATTTCTAAATTCTGTTGTCCCTACCTTCAAAGTCTCAAACATGATTTTAATCAGCATCTAATGTGGGTTAAAACCCTACCAAAATATGTGGAGACCATATCACTAGTTGATTGTAAAAATATGAAGAACATAAAAGGTATATGGGGTCTCAAAAACCTTCAAAACCTAAAAATAAGAGACTATCTAGAGTTAAATGTGTTCCCAAAATTTAAGTAGATAGAGAGATTGAGCGAGTTGGAACTGGTAGCAATCAAGATATAAGTTATTCAACCTTGCATTTACATGATACAGGTAATAAATGAAAGGGTCTTATTATTTCACTTTTAAACTATGCCATGTTTATTAAACAATTTTTATTTAAATGCATATGATTTTAATAATTATAAAGTTTTTTCTAAATTTATCTCATATAAATATCATAATATCCCAAGGGTTTTATTTGGGAATATTCATGTATATTTATTACATGAATAAATAATATTAATAAAATAATACTTTTATTTAAAAAACTAATATTTTAGCATTAATTCCTCAAACTCTTGTTAAATGTAATAATAACTCAATAAAATATGCCATAAATATTATATATTAATTCAATGAAGTAATGATATTTATGTATGTTGTAGAGACTATCCTCCCATTTAGAAAAGATCCACCAATTTAGACATCATTTTAGTTGGAAAATACACAACAACAGGTATAGTGTAGTTAGTGGAAAAATGATTATTTTTCACAAGGAGATATATATAGCTCACATAGATGTCTCTAAGATTTTTATTTCTAAAGTTGGTTATCCCCACCTTCAAAGTCCCCAACTTGATTTTAATTAGTATTTAATCGAGGTTGAAACCCTAAAAATAATTACAGAGACCATACAAGTTGTCTCTAGAAATATGAATAACATAATATGTATTTTGGGTCTAATAAACCTTCAAACATTAAAGATAAGAGAATGTCTTGAGTTAAATGTGTTTCGAAAACTTAAGCAGATAGAGAGATAGAGGGATCTCTAGAATTTGTAGAAAATAAGAGATCAATTAGTGAACCTTTCAATAACATGATATAGATAATAATATATCAGTTACCCCAAGCATTCAAAGAACACTGAAAGGAATGTTGTAGTTATTTCTTCTCATTTTTATAGTATATTTCCCATTTAAATATTTCCTTTATGACCATAGGATGTAGTCTCCCCATAAACTAATCACCAATCATTCACCTATTATCTCAATTAGTGGCTTCTTTATCATGACATTCACATTACATCAACAACAATGCCCTCTTATGCACCCATGTAGCATGTACTTTGCATAATATTTAGAAATCACTTATACTGTGCCCTTTTCTCATTCTCCTTGTCACTTTTATCTCTATCCATATCTCATTTTCATCTTTTAAAGCATTTGGTTTACTTTACTAAGAGACCTAATGCATATTCAACCTTTTATTGGAATGTTGAAGCTACCAAGGTAATTTGGAACAATAAATATCTCACAAAAATTATCAATTCAATTATTGAAACAAGAGAGAAGAATGAAGATAAGCCTTGACACACTCACAACACATTCATCATATTATCAATTGAAATTACAATAATATTCACACTATCATGTTTAATTCCTTCAACACAAAATACTTTTTTTATCCTAAATAACTAAGGGAAAATACCATGAAACACTATGAAAACTAATAAGGATTATCTGTCCTTTTAAAGAAACATCAAACGCCAAAAACACACTATTCATGGAGAAATATGCCATACTTCCACCATGAAGACTATAGATAAGTGGGTAGGGTTGTATAACATGTAAATCCACTCCACTTACCTCACTTATACCCATGATCACTAAGGACAAACCTCCCCACTTGTAACTTGGCATCCCACTTCAAGAAGAGTTAAAAATGAGTGGAGAATTCACTATTTGTGTAGTAAAAGTTGTGCCCTAGCTTTATAATAGACTAAAGCTTAATGGATCGTCCAATTTCTCCATGATATTTTGTCCTTACATGAAATTGGTGCTATATCCACATAGGCAAGAATAAATAGTAAAAAAGTGGTGAATAAGAATAGAGCCACCTTCGAATAGTGTCAAATAGTGACCACCATGACACCTTACAAAAGGAAACACATCATCAAGACACTTTACAACTTGGAAAAACATCAATAAGACACAAGAAATTTGAATAGTGGTGCCACATCATCCTCCATTGGTTGAAGTCAACTTAGCTCCTACAAGTTTCTTTGATGATAATTTTACCATTTGACTTTGCCCATCTTTTTCAGCTCCCACTCTATGATCCAAGTGTTATCCTCTGGTGTCAATCCTTCCCATTGTACCAAATAATTTTTGTAGCTCCCTTGCTTTGTGTGCAAAATTTTCATATCTAAAATTTTCACTATCCTTTCTTTCTTCTTCTTTGGAAGCTATTGTTGCCAATTGATCTCTTCTTCATCCTCTACTTCACTACATCTCCATGGAAATTATATAAATCTGAAACATTAAAAATTGTAGAAATATCAAATTATTCTAGTAAGCTTACCTCATAGGCATTGTCACTAA
Source organism: Torreya grandis (assembly GCA_037957365.1). Classification (NCBI taxonomy): domain Eukaryota; kingdom Viridiplantae; phylum Streptophyta; class Pinopsida; order Cupressales; family Taxaceae; genus Torreya; species Torreya grandis. Next base: position 1,629,258 of record JARHVA010000630.1, on the reverse strand, counting down.
CCTTCTTCAAGGCCCAATCTTCTTATAATTCAAATTATTGTAGGTTTCTATAGGAAATCTCTCTTTCCTCAAATACACCATCAATAAATCTCCTTCTGCAAAAAACGTTGATCTCCTCTTAACATCAACAACAATCTTGTACTAGTCATTACTTTATTGTAATCTCTTTCTCACCTCTTCTTTAAATTGATTTATATGCTCTGCAAAAGTATCAACATCATCACTCAATGTTTCCGTAATGGATAACTATACCAAATCCAAAACTCCCATTATATTTTTACCATAAACCACCTAAAATCATGATTTTCTTGTTAATCTATTCACTTAACTATTGTATGCAAGCTCAACTTTTGGTAAAGCCAAGACCCACTAATTAGTCTTCTATCTAATAGTGCTCCCCAATAAATTTTCCAAGATTATATTGAAAACCTCTATTTGTCCATTTGTTTGTGGGTGATATGCACTATTGAAATGCAAATTAGTATCCAAATTATTCCACAAAGTTCTTAAAAAATTACTTATAAAATTAGTATCCCTATCTGAGGTAATGGACATAAGAATACCATGCAATCTCACAACATATCTAAATAATAATTTTGTAACTCTTGTGGCATCACTAATTTTATTGCATGCAATGAAATTAACCATTTTGTAAAATTTGTCTACTACAAGAACAATAATGGAATCATTACCTCTCTCTATGTTTGGTAACCCCAACACAAAATCCATACTTAAATCTACCCGTAGTTCACTTGGAACTAGTAATGGCATGTACAATCCCATATTCTATGCATGTCCCTTAGTCACTTGACATATTTATCATCTTGAAACATATCTTGCCATATATCTTTAAACCTTTGGCCAAAAGTACTTCTCCTCCACCAAAGCTATTGTCTTAGCTTGGCCAAAACAACCAAGTAAACCTTCATTATGCAAATGACTTATAATGTTGTCTCTCAAAGACCCAACTAGAATGTATAACTATCTTCCCTTAAAGAGGTAACCATCTTGAATAAGATACTCATCCTGAATAGTACCTACATCTTTGGATAATGGATTATTGAATTTCTAAACTATCTCACCAAAATATGGATGAATATCGTACAAATCCTTGATAAACTCAAACCCAATTACTTCACTTACCAAAGTAGTTATCAACCCAACTCTTCTTCTCAAAGAATCTTCCACATAATTCTTCTTTCCAAATTTATGTTTTAACACAAAATTATGTCCCTACAAGAAAGATACCCACTTTTCATGTCTATTAATCAACTTACTTTGTGTTTTCACATACTTCAAAGCCTCATTATTGGTGTGTAAAATAAACTTCTTAAAGACAAAATAAAAATCAACATCATAGGCAGAATATTTATTTCTCACCTCATTCAATTTCTCACTAAAATATGATATTAGATTTCCTTCTTGGCTTAACACAATTCAAATTCCTAGATGTGAGGCATCAAAATCCACTTCAAACACTTTGTCAAAATTAGGCAAGGAAAAAATTGAATTTTTTTGTAATATTTATTTTTAACAACTCAAAGTCATTGTTGCGTCTCTTGTCCATATAAACTCTCTTCCTTTTATGCAATACGTTATTGGTGCAACAATAGTATTAAATTTGTTAATGTACTTTATATAAAAATTTGCCATACCATGGAAAATTCTTACCTCTATGATGCACTATAGAATAGGCCACTCAATAATCTCCTCCACTTTCTCTTCATCCATTTTGACACCATATACTAAAATTAAAAACCTAAAAATACTTAACTTTCTTGCATAAACTTGCACTTCTTCAAATTCACATAGAGTTTATGCTTTCCCAACAACTCTAACACAATTCTCAAATGTTCCAAGTGCTCCTCTTTAGATTTACTAAATATCAAGATATCATCAAAATAAACCACCTAAAACTTACCAATGTAATCCCATAGCACTTTATTCATCTCTCTAAGGAATGTGCTTGGTGCATTAGGCAACCCGAATGGCATCTCCAACCATTCATATAGTCCATCTCTAGTATTAAATGTTGTTTTCTATTCATATCCTTCTCTAATATAATTTTGATAGTAAACACTCCTTAGATCAGTCTTTATGAAATACTTTCATCCTGAAAGAACATCCTTTATGTCATCTAACTAGGGTATAGGAAATCTTTACTGAATAGTAATCTTGTTGATGGCTCTACTATCTGCACATATTATCCATCATCCATCCCTTTTTGGAGTCAATAGTGATGGTGTTGAACATGGATTCATGCTCTCCCTTACTACACCCTTTCTCACCAACTTAGTAACCTACTTGTTCACTTTTACATGCTCTATTGGGCTCCTTGTAAATGTTTCTTGATTGGGTAGAGATGATTTTGAGATTAAATCAATCTGATGTTGAATTTCCCTCTTTAGTGGTAAACTATATGGTATCTCATTAGGAATGACATCCACATATGCTTTCAACACTTTTGCTGCTTCTTTTAGAATCTGCATCATATCTTCACCTTCATGCCTTGTAATTAGTACATAATAATAACCAATAATTTCAGTGCCATTAGAAAATTCTTTAATAGATAAAAAAATTCCTCTTTTATCTCTTCCTTAAGATCTAATAATATCAACTTTGTACCATATTTCATAAATGAATAACCTTCCTATCAAATTGCCATGGCCTCCCTAGCAAAACATGGCATGCATCCATGGGAAATACATCACACCATAACTCATCTCTAGAAATTTCCCTATGTAAAACTTCACCAAACATATTTTATCAACAATAACTTTATTCCCTTTCATAAATGATGAAATTTTATGAGGAATAGGATGGTTCTCACAATGTAATCCTATCTTTTCTACCATGTTTTGAAAGATTATTTTCACTACTACCACCATAAATAATAAATTTGCATACCCTTCCAACCAAAATACACCTTGTTCAAAATATATTGGACCTCGACCATACATTACCTTCTTTGTTTGGCTCCATTTATTGTCTTAGAGCTATCATGGTCCTCCTCATCATAAGATTCTCTCTCACATCAATTATTACTGCTTCAATAGTTAGATGTTTAGTCTTAGCTTTAACTAAATTCAGCCTTAGATGGTACTCTTGTCTTTTATCTTTTCTTTGAGGACATTCATTGTCCTTGTGTCCTTATTATCCACATATGTAACAAATAATAGCTCTAGGTTGGTTAGGAAACCAACTTATTGCTCCACCATAATCATGTCCTCTTTAGAATCCTCTTCTTTTTGATGATATTGGAAGCCTTGCCTATCATCTCCTCTCTTTTTTGTAGCTTGTGATGATTCTCCCCTTATATTTTCAAATCCACCTCTAGTGGTGTTGAAACCACCTCTTCATCTCATTGGCATGGATTATCCTCCTCTTGGAGTAACTATCCTTCTGGTAGCTTATCTATTATGATTCTCTTCTGATTTCAAGGCTAATTGATGAGCCTCTTCCATGCTCATTAATATATGCATGATAATCTCATTATGAATATAATATTTCAATCCATTCACATACCTTACAACCATTTTCTCATATGTTTCTTCATGCTCCACTCTAATGGATAGTTTGTAGAATTCATCTATGTACTCTTGTACACTCTTCTCTATTTGCTTCAAATTTTGAAGTCTTTTCTAGAGGGATTTAGAGTACTCTAATGGAAGGATATTCTCTCTAATATTATTCTCCTTATTTATTTATGTATTTAATCTTGGGTTTTTATTTCATTACCTCTCCTTCTACAAATGATCCCACCAGATCATGGCATGACCTTTCAAATTGGTACATGCAAAATTCACTTTCTTCATTTTAGACATGGTTCTCCATTCAAATAAGTTCTCCATGTTATTAAACCAATAAACCATATCCTCTAGTTCTAAGCTTCCCCCATAGTCAAAAACGTCAATCTTTACTCCATCATTCCTTCCTTCCAAAGATCTGACCATTCTTTATTTAATTGATAGTGGTTCTTCCCTTGGTAACAACTCTTCTTAATGATATTCATCATGAATTGTATCTCCTACTACGTCTTCACCTCTTTTCATGCTTCACATGTTTTTTAACATTGTGGCTATATGTTTCATTTATTTCCTCATCTCTTACATATCTGAATTCATCTAAATCAATCCTCCTCTTGCATGTCTTCTTACCATACATGTGAAATGTAATTTAAAAAAACACAAATCCTCTCCTCCCTATAATTCTACTAGATCTGATACCATTTGTGTGGAACATTAATTATTGAAACAAGAGATAAGAATGAAGACAAGTCCTGACATGCTCACAACACATTCATCATATTATCAAATAAAATTAAAATAATATTCACACTATCATGTTAATGGTACTTTTAGATTGACAAAGATTTGAGTGTGTAATTTTTCAAATATTTACTTGAGAAATAATCCATTGGAATATGTGGGACTCACAAAACACATTTATGACTTATAGATTGATGATAATTGATGAGATTTGATTTATTTGTGACTTTCTCACATTTACATTTTTTTTATTTTTATTTTTTAAATTATTTAATTTTAAAATTTTAATTTATGTATTAAAATCCTTCAACTTAGAATACCTTTTATGTCCTAAAAAACTAAGGTAAAATACTATGAAACACTGTGAAAACTAGGAAGTATTATCCATCATTTCAAAGAAACACCAAAAGCTGAAAACACACTATTCATGGAGAAATATGCCATATGTACATCATGAAGAATAAAGATAAGTAGGGAAGGTGGTATGACATGTAAATCCACTCTACTTACCCCACTTATACCCATGATCACTAAGGACAAACCTCCCAACTTAGAATTTGGCATCGCACCTTCAAGAAGAGTTAAAAATGAATGGAGAATTCATTATTTACATAGAAAAATTTGGCCCCCACCTTTATAATCTACTAAATCTTAATGGATCCTCCATTTTCTCCATGATATTTTATCCTTACATGAAATTGGTGCCATATCCACATAGGCAAGCATAAATAGTAAAAAATTTGTGAACTGGAATAGTGTCACCTTAGAATAGTGTCAAATAGTGAACACCATGACACCTCACTAAAAGAAACACATCATCAAGACACTTTACAACTTGGAATCACATCATTAAGACACAAGTAATTTGAATATTTGTGCCACATCACAAGGCTTTCTAAAACTCAAATAGACTCTGATATGGCTTGAGAATTCATAATTTAATCACCCAAGTGCTCATAGGATGGTGTGAGAATGTACAGGGCCTAGGCTTAATGAGAAGAAGGCATGAAACCAAGGAAAGGTGAGAAAATATCCCTTGTTAGTCCTGGCCCCTCCTAGGTTGGTAGGGTAGATAGACCTCTGTGTGAATGATTGAACCAAAAACCAAGTACACATAGGCTGGTAGGTTGATGAATGCACACAAAAAATAAGATTATGACATTTGTGAAGTAGAGCATGGATGTGAGAAACATGAAAGGGGTTTGAGAGGGAGTAAATAAGTAGATGTGGAGCCTTTAGTAAGTAATATTTATCCATGTTATGAATGTAGAGTGGGTCTAAGAAATCTAACTCCCAGATCTACAACCTAATGTGTGGTGATCCCCATTGGGTGTAGGGTGGCAAAGTGCACATGGCTTGAGCTTAATGAGAGAAAGGTAGATTGAGGGGCATAATTTTGACATACTAATTTTGATAAGGCTCGAGAATGATTAGAACTAATGATAGCTGAGCATGTGGCTCTTGCTAGCCTTGGCCCCTTCATGAGATGGTAAGGATGTCATACCTCAGGGTGAATGAAGGATTTTGAAGTGGAATCCATAGTTTCAAGATGTGAACCAAGTGGATATAGAATGATAGGCAATTTAGAGACCACTATAAGGCATTATGGAGCCCATATCAGGTAGGATTTTACCATGTCCTAAATGTAGAGTGGGGTTAGGAGATATGACATATGGGTCTACAACGTGATATGTGACAACCTCAAAATACATTCATCTTGGTCCACTGCTACATATTGTGTGTATCTCATGATTTTTTAAATATATTTACAATTTTTTATGTGAAGATATTTTCATCTAGTATTAGTGTGGTAATTTGAGAAAGTGAGAGAATTCTTATTTTTTTATATTGTTTGAAGGAATACATATATATTTTATATTTTTTTCTCATATAGTTGTTTGATTTAAACTATTATTTTATAGTGGGAAAGAGTAAATTGAGATAACCTAAATATTTTAAGTAGTAATAAGTGAGTTATCATTATCTATAATTGAATCTATAAACATAAGTTTTGAAAAAAAATTTGCTTGACAAACTGACACAATCCACCTACCTCTCACCTTTGTCTTATGCATCTACCAAGTTTCTAGCTATGTGGTGGGTTATTAGGAGGATGAAGAACATATATATTAATATGGAGAATTTTTAAGTGAGTTAGGCGATGATGGTGAGGAGTAATTATACGGAATTTAAAGTGATATTTTACCCCAAAGGCCCATATTTATACAATAGACAAGCATTCTCACCCCCTTTCTATGATGGTAGGGAAGTTAGACCCATAGATGAATGAAGGCTTTCTATGTGGTAGTTAAATCCTTGGGTCAGGGAAAAAAATGGTATAACATGGTAGGATGGTTAAATCTCATAATAAATAAGAGCCTGATAATTTTCATGTGGTACAATGATCTAATAAACTTAAAAGGGGTTTAATGGGTAGTAAAGAAGGTAATGAGGATAAAATTCTCAATTCGATGGCCCATCTAAACATTCCAAAGCCATCAACTCGAGAATACATGAAAATGATGACAAATGTAGAAAATAAGTTAATGCCAAAATAACACACCACAAACAGATATTGAGCACACCTATTGAGTTTTTTCGCTTGATGGATTTTGCATAATAACTAGAAACATATCTTATAACCTTTTAAAAATATGCCCAATATAGATTCAATAGAAGAAATATTTTGATAGATATGCCTCAAATAAGAAAACTCAAAATTCTAGTAAGTGATGTATTTCCTCCTTTTCTTTGCCCAAATACCCATTGAAGTATGTCCTACGGAACTATGGCCCAAAAAATCACTCAAAAGAAAAAAATCAAACACTATTTGCATATAATTATGTATTTGTAGCATGAAAAATATATGGAAGAGGATGATCTAATTTCCATAGTTATTGGAGGGATCATGTAGAAAATGGAGGAGGTTCGAATACACATCCAAAAAGCTACATAAAATTGGATATGATTGTGGACATACTAAATGTTTTACCTTTATTCCTTTTATTACAACCTGATTTTCTACTAAAAAAATTTACTTGAGTATCCATAGATATTATAGTTAGTAATTTTATTTGATTATTACTAACTAAGATGTAAGCTATTTACTATTATAATATAGTTGAATATTGATTTAATTTCATGATCACATTACTATGATTTAGCTGTATTGTATATTCTTACATAATGATCATATTGATTTACTATTTCAATATCATTTTATGATATATGCCATGATGTATAGATTAACTACTTGCTTGTCATGAATTTGATTCAAGAAAGATTCATCCCTCAGAGCATGATGGAGGGAGAACATCATTAGAGAGGGTGAGGTAGATAGAAGTTTTGAGGGATTACAAAAGAATGGATAGAAACCTACACATACTACATTAGACATTATATGTTTATGAATTATTCGAATGGTTAGCTTAAGTGCATTTTTTATGTTATATGCATTTAGATAATTGTTTATGTGTGTGTTAGTTCAGATTTATGGTTAAATGAATTACTCTTGTGTGACCTTGTTATGAATATTACTATGTATTTATGACATGTCATTGTATTCATGATTTTTAATGTTCTCAAAAATATAAATTCATGTAAATTGTGTCAGTAATACAGTATGTAGACTAACAAACTTGTCTTAGTAATGGTTGAGAACATTAGCTAGTTATCCTTATGATATCGGGAATATAATTATGTGACTCAATAGATGATAAAATGACCTAGATAACCTGGATAGCATAGTGATAAAAATGAATTCATTATTATAATATAGATCTAAATAATAATGTGTTATTTACCATTTTGATTTGAAAAAATATTATTAACCCTATATATCTCAAGTCATTGTGATTATTTGTCTATATTAAGACATTATTATTAAGTAATTAGAAAAATAAAAATATCTGTGATTATTTGTCTATATTAAGACATTATTATTAAGTAATTAGAAAAATAAAAATATGAAAAGCCTCATAAAAGAAATAATGGAAATAAAGTAATTGTTTTTTATACTTATAAAACTACATATATACCAAAAGAGAATTGGAAAATATATATTTAGGAAAAATAATAAAAATAAATAAAAACAAGAAAAGAAATAAAATCATGCAAGGAAAGAAAAGGGAAAAATCATGGCAAAAAAATAAATAAAAGAAAAAAGAGAATAGAGGGGTGGATCATAAAGGGGAAAGAGGAGAAAATAAAAAGGAACGAGTAGAGTGATGTGGACAGGATAAGGAATAGTAGGACAAAGGAAGGAAGATTTGATATATTGGGCCATTCCACGTAAGTGATTATATTTTGATTTTGTGAGGAATTTGTTGAAATTTTGTATAGATAATTAACATATTAATGTGGTGATCTGTATATTATATTATCTAGGATTACGTTATATTATCCATGTTGTTATAAATATAAATAGTCATGAATCCCTAATAATATGTAGTGGATTTATATGAACTATATAGCTATCTAGCATAAAGTTTATATGTGATCAATTCTTGATAATATCCCTGATTAATTCTTGATAATATTATTTGGCATATTTAATTATATGCGATCTTAATAGTGATCTATATATTAACTATATGTGTTATTTCAAATAGGGTATGATTGAAACAAACTATCTATGTGTTATACAATGAATATGTAGGGATTTGGTGTGTGTGTGTGTGTGTGTGTGTGTGTGTGTGTGTGTGTGTGTGTGTGTGTGTGTGTGTTTGTGTGTGTGTGTGTAAGATCTTTTTATAATGAAATACAAGGATCTAGTTATAGTTATAATTATAATAATAAAACGTTGTGATCTAGAAAATATTTAGTGAAGTACATGTATGGGGCGATATAAATATGTTATGCAACAAACTAAATAAAAATGGTCAATGAATCATATCTATATATGTTGTATAAAATGAGTATATAATGTAAATTCAACAAACCAAATATGTGGTATATAGTGATTTACATGTGGATATATATTTAAATATATATTGGATTAGCTTTACATGAATTTATATGTTTACAATGATTCATAGAAGACTATGCATATAAGAATGGGTACTTTATATGTATAAATATACACTTTAGGATCTAATGAAGCTACGGTAATTTTACATACAGAAATATAAATATAGATTTTACCTCTACAAGTTGTGCAAATTACTTTACATGTTTTTACAAGTTGTAAGTTGTGAAAATTAGTTAATGTTATTATACAAGCCTCTAAAAAGGTTAAAGAGGTGTTTATGAAGAGTAACCACATATTTCAACCTATAAATATTAGTTAAGGGATAATTTTTAAGGGTTATTGATAGTAAAAATTTTCAAAATATTATTTGAAAGAGGAGATTTTATTTACAACCCGACAAAGGTTAGTACAAGGAGATTTTACAAACTATGCGTTCAAGATTTCTTCATGGATTATGTTTGTATATGTTGTTTACATGTATTCAGATCTTTGATTTCAAAATGTTATTATAATTTTTATAAACTAGTTAGAATTTAGAAATTCTATTGTAGTGTTTCTTCTTCTAAGCTACTTTTGTTATTTCTATTTTGGTGAAACCTTGGAGTAAAATAGTAATTTTCACTTTTTGAAATGAAATACAAATTAATTTTTATCTATTATTATTATTATTATTATTATTATTATTATTATTATTATTATTATTATTATTATTATTATTATTATTATTATTATTATTATTATTATTATTATTATTTATAAATGGATATTTTGTTGTATGTTAGGTGTTATTATGAACACATATATGTCTTTCATATCTATTGAATGATAAAGGTTTATATTTAAAGAGATTGCCCACTTCCTTGACATTTGCAATAGGTTTTGTAGTATAGCTTATTGGATTTTTTAATCTCTCCACTTTCTAAATATACTTCTTTCCCTATCTCTATCTCTTTCATATTTTACTATCTATAACCTTTTCATACTTTATGGTTAAAAGTAATACCCCATTTAAACTCAATTTTAAAGTAAATATTCTACCTTACTGCATCCTTTAGGCTTTGAATAGAGGTAGGTATGCATACTAATAAAAGAGGGCATTTATTTTGTGACTATTGATCATAAACATTGATTTGTCCCTTGATAAATTTTCATTATAGTAGTTTTTGGTGCCCAATATGGGGCACATTTATGCAACACTCATGCAATCGACATTTTGAGATTTTGATCCATTTGACATTTTCACCACTTCAAGGACAACTCTATCAACCTAAACTATATTTGGAACAGTCGACATGATTTGATATTATACAAGATATTAGATAATTAACTTGAAACTTAGATGAAGTCTTTGTATCTCAGTTTCTAATCATTTTAGTGATTTTGAATAAAGAGTTAGATCATACGAAAATATTTGACAAAATTCTTGCATGTAAGGAAGCCCATAGAGCTAAAAAAATGTTAAAATTATTTTTTTGTGACTATTTTGGGCATTCAAAATCCTGATCATCAACCTAGTTTTAACTAGATAGAAACTATAGAGGAACATATCACTTCAAGTCTTTGATAACTATCTTGGAATAATAAGACAAATTTGGCTCAATTTAATATTATCATGATTATAATTAATATAGAGGAAGATCATGATATTATTTATAGAAGAAACACTAATATTGTTTCAAGAAAAGAAAAAATAAGGCAAGCACAAAGAGTAGTTTATATAACTACTCAAAGAATTTGAGTAGTAAGAATTTCATCTAATGACCATTCAAGTAGTCTAAGCACTAGTTCAAATAAATATTTATTAGCTAAGTCAGACATTAGAATATATTTCATTGCATTTGAGAACCTTTACTTGGGACTAGCTCATCACATTTTCATAGAGATATTGAGGTATTATAGGATGAAGAAGATTGTTTTATTTAATCTCAAAGTGCTGAAGTACTAGCTACATGTAGATTTAAACAAAGAAAACTAGCACACAGAATTACTCAATTTGCACCAAATCCTTGCCAATAGTAAAAATTGATAGAAACATAATTCACTGGGGATAGTAAATTAAAAGGTGAAGTTGATCATTTTTATCAACTATATCAAGCTTATAATTTCAAGTTGAATCCCAAACAAAAATGTCAATTCAGAAAAATAGTTAGTCTTCCTACAAATCTTAAGAAATGTAAACTATTAGAAGGAAGGATAATCATCATACAAGATATTGTACTACCAGGCATTGTTATACCACTACAAGCAATATTTATAACCATGGATCTACCTAGGGGTCACATAATTGGCATGTTGGCTTTGGAACAATTACATGAACCTCCAAAAGGATCACAAAACAACTTCTCCAATTTTTTAGGTGATGGTAAACAACATCATGATGAACATATTTTTCTTTTCTCTATAGCATGTGGAATCATAGACATTGAATGTGAGGATGTCAAAGTGTGCTTGTTTGTTGAAACTCTCTAAAATAGAGAAGTAGATTGGTTTTATGATCTTCCTTCAGGGGAAATAACCAATTGGAATAATATGAAAACCAAATTTGAATATAGATTTAATTTAGTAGAAGATGCACACAAATTATTATCTTAACTCAGCTACATGAAGGAAAAAACATATGAACCTATGAGAGATTTCATAACTAAATTCAATAAGATACTTCATAAAATACCAATCACTACCAAACCATCAGACAATAATAAAAAGTGATTCTTTATCAATTCTCAATTACCAAAAGTAAGTGGTCAATTAAGAAGAGCCAGAGTAGTTTATTAAAGGCCTCAAAATATTTAATTATCTCCCATATGTGGTGGTGGTAAGACGTCATATACGCATTCTTCATGACCACTACCCCTCTTAGTTATCTTATGACTAATTCAAAATCATCGAATACTCTTAATTGCTTGACACCCATTCACTTGATGAGGTTGAGGCCATGGACCAAGGCCTCATATTTGGCCTCATATTTTGTATAGGAAAATTAGAACTGAAAGTCCTAAAGGGTTTCTTTTCTTGAAGGGGACTTTAGTTAAATGCCATCTTTAGATCTAATCTTGCATTTTTCACCATCAAAACGTAGAGTCCAAAATTTAGACTTGTCTTCAAGTTATTCACTCTAGTTTCCTTTTTTATTTTTGACCTTAGGGATGACTTAGTATTTGTCATGTATAACATAAGTTCCAAGACCCATGGTGTCTAAGTTCACAAATGGGTCATTCTTGATGACCTCACCGATCAGGGCTTCTATTGTCAACTATCTTTTCTTCTTTGAGCATTTTGATGTAATGCATATCCATATTCAGGAAGGAGGTGTGTTTTGATTCAAAATTCACCATTACTCTATCTAGTATATGTTTTAGATGAAGAGGTTAATATAAAACATTCAAATTTGACCCATACTTAGTCCTCATAATAAGTGAGACCAGTCTCATGATAGGTAACCACCAATCTTGCCAATAAAATATATTGATAGGCATAACCCAAAAGTAGGTATGATGTCTCTCACCATAATACTTTTAGGCATGATGATGCTTGAACAAGAATACAACATGAGGGGAAGGGCTTGGATGATCCCTAGGGTCTGTAATTTCTTCCCATCTAGCTAGATTACCCCTCTATTCAAATGTTCATATTTTAGTTGTAGCACCTCAACTATCTCTTTGGGAATCACTGTGGTGCTCATGCCTGAGTTGATCATAGAAATGTGCAACAAATTTTTATCAACAATCAAAGATAAATAGAATGAGGTGGGTTTTGTTTTGTTATCCCCTTCTTTAATTTTGATGAAGGTGAATGGTAGTTGGGGTTATAAGATTATGCTGGTTTATTTTACTTTTATCTTAATAGGTTATATAGTTGGTGTGGTTTGTGTGTGCTTCTCCTTCTCTTCTAAAGATTCCTTTAGTATAATCTTATGTTTATGGATAGATATGACATCTTAAAGGGAGATATTAGCTTATGCTTTTTTTAACTACTCAACCACATTATATGACTTTAGATGTGGGACCTTGAGATCTTTTGCCTTGATCTGTACTACCTCACTCTATTTCAAATAGACCATAGGTAGAGGTTGTAATATTGGATTTTTTTTTAAAGGTTAGCTTGGGCCTTAAAAATCCTTGATGCTTTCAACCAGTCTTTTATTGGAGCATGTATAGTATCTATCTAATTGAACTTGCGAAGCTCTGTACACTTGTTCTTCATTAGTAAGGATTGCATCCTCACCTTCCATCTAGGAGAAAAGTGTGTGATCTAAGGTTACTTATTCTTATTTCTCTAGGGACATGCCCTATATTTTTGACATCAACATGATGTCTTTGACCCTCTGGGACTGGTATATATATGTTGAGTCTAGTACATTCCCTTGTCATCTGTACTCAATGATCTTCTATTGTAAGTTTCCCCTTAGATAATTTTGGGGTCCATGGGGTTCATTACATTGGAAGCACTATGATTTAGAATCATCTACCAAGTTATCCTAGCTAGCCACTAATTATCTATTCACATTTGGCACTATTGTGTATAGAGGGTTTAGGACCATGACCAGTTGATTAGTGGTTTATGTTTGATGGTTTTGCATTTGGTGATTCAGAGAATAATTATTTGGCATTTGTATTTCTTGGTATTGGTTTTGTTGGCAAGGTAACCTTCCTTATTGATAGTTTTTGTAAGAGGGCCTTGGAGACATAGCCTAGTGCCTCTTGAGATTAATTATGTCATTGAAAAAAATACATCAGAATGCTCTTTATATCATTTATATTAGATGCCAACTATGATGAAGTAGAAATACTCACCTTGAGTAGGAAAATAAACATACATAGAAGGAGGTAGAGTACTTGAGGTGTTAGAGATCTCTTCTTGTGGGGTATAGATATTTTAAAGAACATCAACATTGATGACTAAGGAGGTAGTATTATTGCATCTATCAGTTTGTTCTCATCCCTAACTATGATGTTGTATGCATCCAATAATATTTAACCTCCAAGTGACTAGATCATGACTGCAATGTCTGAATTGAAAGCTTTGAGATAGAAATCAATTTCCATGCTTGTAGGTGGTCAAGCCACCAATAGGATCCTTTGTTAGGTTTTTTTAACCTAGAATTAAAATTGGCCATGGCCTCTTGTGGGGCCCTCTTAATGGTTATCAATTACTATAGTAAGGATGATCAGTCCACCTTCTCATTGAAATTTTCAAATAAATTGCTACCTAGGTCATCCCATGTTCTGATCGAGTTGGCTAGCAAAGACTGATACTCGTCAAAATCTAATCCTTTGAAGGAGGCTAAAAATATCCTTAAGGATATATTATATATGTTAACATAGTGCATCATGAACACATTAGCTACATATTATAGGTGTTTGGTCACCATCTTGAAATCTTATCTCAAAAAATTGGGAAGCATCTTCAAAGCATTTATACGGATTGGATCCCATACATCTAGGGGTATTAGGGTTATAAGTGAGTTACCGATATCTCATGACATGAAGTTATTTGGTGGGTTTAAATGTGCCATTGGATATTGTTGATTTTATTGTTGTACAATGAGAAACCCCAAAGCTCTTTGGTGAGTGGGGGTTCCCAAAGGTGGTGTTAGCAGATTTGAATTATTTGTAGTCTATGACCTTGTTATGGGTCTATGGATCATAAACTCATGCTTGTAGCCAATTAGAATTGAAAATTTATGGTCCTATCGAGTGTGATAGAAAATAGAACTATCAATACCTAAAACTCACACTTTGTGTCTAACAACTTCTATGGGAAGCTTTACAGATGTGGGATAAAGTGCAGTCTATATAGTAACCTTTAGGATTTTAGAATATGAATCTTCATTATTATTTAGGGATGAAAAGGGATATAGTAAAATAAAATAATAACATGAAAATAAAATATAGTCTAAGGAAATATTACAAGAGGTTTGAAACATTTATCAATACTTGTACAAAATAACATAAACCTTTATCACTATAGACCATAAAGGAGTCTGAAGTATGAATTAAGATCTATAATGTGAGAAAAGATCTACACTATAGAAGCAAAACAATAGAAATAGAAGATAGAGATAATTATCTACTCCAAATTAACATAGAGTATCACATCCTCTTCATTGATATATGGGGAATATAATATATAAGGTTGAAACATGTATATACAAAGCATTCACTAACATTTATGAGGTGTACCTACTAAGGTTGTAGAATAGGAAAATGCTAGCTCCTACTATCCTAGTCTATTACAATGGCTATAAAAAAATAATGTGAGAAACAAAATGATCGACAACCCCTTTAAATAGGAAATAGCTCTAAATAAATAGTCCAAAATAATTTCTAGAAAAGAGATACCTAGAGATTCCCTCTCCTACCTATGATGGTGTCATTGAAACTAAAAGGAAGTCTCAAGATCATGAGTGTAGTTGGCCTCTAGATCCCAGATATGGAACAACTACATCATTTTATTGTAACCACTATGTTTGGTATAAATAGGGTGACATGACATGTATGCTCTAGGAGATGTCTCACCTTTACTGCATTTAATGTATTTGGTTTTCTCAACAATCAAAAGCTTTGTTTGAAAAGGGGGCCCACACTGTCATGCACTACCACTCCTTTGTACACTATCAAACTAAAACTACTCCTGGGTGAGCATGAAGGTGACACATGTTTGACTATCACTTCTTTGGAGAGGCTATGGACTTATTTTGTAAGTTTTAGCATGGGGTGCCATGTGTCAAACAAACACTTGTCTAAATAAAGTTAGGCATTCTTCTACTCAAAATGAGCATGAGGGTGCCACGTGTTGAATTATTATTCCATCCTTGGCCCTCACATGTACAGATTCTTCACTCTTTGAAACATATTTCCTCATCCTTTATATTATGCATATAATTTTCTTATTGTTCACCACTCCTTCTATACCTTATTTCTCTCATTTTTAGGTTCAACATCTCATTGATATTTGAGATAATAGGATTTCACATATTTAAATATATATTAATTTAAATAAACTAAGGTTTACAATTTTTTGATCTCAACATTGAAAATTTCAATGTCTTTCCTTATATTTCAGTCTTTTTCTCATGTTTTTCCTTTCAATACATATCCAAATAATATGTAGAGTCCAAAATTCCATTGTATGGCCTATCAGAGTTTGTTCATATTCTAGGCATCAACAAATTTCAAAAACTCACCAAATAGCCATTAGACCCTATGACTTGCCTATACACATTTTGGACACTATATACCTACTAGGGACATAATCAAATTCTAAACCTTATCAATATAAATGTTGAAATGCGAGACCCTGCAAAACACCTCATCAGACACAAACACTCTATCAAACACCTTGTTAGACTTTGAAACTTAATTTTACACATCTTATATTATGATAATGATTATGATCCTCTACTAAATAGACTCATGTAATGTATCGTATGCATGTTCACACCCTGATATCCACCTCTTATAAAAGAACACTCAGATTTATGTCTTACTCCACAAGGTCATTTAAAGTTTTAATTTTTCTCAAGTAATATTCATTAGATGTCAAAATTTGGCATTTCAAGAAAGGAAAATCCCAAGAAAATCATTTCAAAAAATACCCCTACCAAGAAGAGTCTCCAATTGGAAGAGGAGATATAAATGAACTATTAATTTCAAGGGGTGGTTCCACCTTCACACCTACATTCAAATGTTGAAGAGATAACATCTATTGACCTAGGCCACCTTGATATGGAAGAATTTTGGAACATAATCAATGGTTCCCTAAGATAGATCATGGGAAAATCATATAGATAGTGGATTATCTCAAGAAACTATATTTCTTATTTTAGTACAATGTCTAGAACTAGGGTTGAAAATAGACAAATAATATGCTATATAAAAGAAAGAAATTAATAATTCAAAAGGAAAATTAATCTTATGCTTAGGTATAGAGAATATTGATCATCTATTGTAGTTACTTGAGAATGAGGAATTTATAATTTTGACTTGTGTATTTTCTCAACAATTATAAAATTATAATACTAGTTCTTGTTCAAAGTAGGTCAACAAGCAATGGTTGATAAAATGTAAGCATACATTAGTAAGTCTATTTAAGAATATTTACATATTTGAATTCATGAATAAGGTCAATAACATGATCCCACTCTTGCATAGAGTAATGATAAGCCTAGTTGCAATCAATTTATAATCATGGATGTATAGGTATATATGGATCATCCACCAAAATAAGATGTATATCAATTGGCAATAGTTAATCAGTGATTCAATTCACAAGTAGCTTGTAGAGGTCAATACAACTTCAAAATCAAATATGAACTCTTATCTTGTTTATGGTGTTTCCAAAAGAATGTTCTAAAATTGTTTGAATACAATGGATGAAATGAATACTACCAAAATATATGATTTCTATCCTCATCTCTCTTTTAAAGAAAGTGTATGACATTTCTATAGGTAAAATGATGCATCCCTATAATATATGGCTCAGATGTTTAAATAAGAATTTTACATTTTGAGGCTATCAATTCAAGCATCTACATATATTTTTATAATGACAACATGGTTCATACAATTCCGAAAAAATATGTAATTGATAACTTGTGGCTATAAAATTGATTTTTATATGCTCTCAAAATATGTGAATGATAGATAGGATTTAATAGAAATAGTGATATATGTGATTGAAACACATAAGATGTTGTCTTATAAACACACGTGTAGAATAAATTTCTTATCTCTATTGGTCTATACACTTATTATTATTTATGTAAAGTAAAATTTATTGACGAAGAAATGACTTGAGTTACTTTTTTATCATATTAAATTTGACCTTAATTTGATGCTAGGGGTCTGACACAAATTATTATTGGTTGTTTCCATTAAAAAGCAACATCATTTTTAATACTACTGGATGCACTATGATGATGATAAAGATGTGATAATCTATGATTATTCATGATTCACACTAGAATAGGTTATTGGTTTTGATATATTGAAGATAAATAAAAATATATCACATGATGAAGATGTATTAGATCCAATCTATGGAAAATATGGAATTGAATCAAAACCTCTTCCAAGATTATTTTTGACATGAGAAAGAATCCAATTCTCTCATCGACAAAAGTCAAGGTATGGTAAACAAAACTCTAAAATGGTTGAAGAGAAAAGGCATCAATGCTGATAAAGCAAGATTTCCTCCACCTATGAATTAAATTAAATTAGTAACTACTCATTTGTAACATCACAAAGATATAAGAACATCCTCCATAATAGTAATTAGTAATAATTCAAAAGAAATAAAATTTGAAGTGGTTATAGAGGTTTTTATACTTAAAAAACACTCAAGTTGTAAATAATAAAGTAAGGTGAAAAATTACCATGTAACCACTTATGTTGAAGATAAGAAAGTAAGGTGATAAAAACCTAGATAATCCAAGTCTTTCTATTTCAAAATAAATTCCCATTTATAATATTTTTCTCTCCCTCAAAACCTAGTAATAATACTACACAATAGGTTTTATATTCTGATACATCATTGTTATTTGAGTCTTTTCTCCATTATAAACCTGATATTTACATAACATTGTATCTTTACCAAAATTTTGAATTGTGTACTTAACCCTCTCCTAAGGCTCCAATTTATGCATTAGTAAAAGAAGATCAAATAGTAATGGAAAATTCTCAAGTTCTAAAAAATCTTTTGCCTCCTCTTGAAATTAAAAAAGAGTCTAAAATTGATCTTGTAAAACAATATCCTAGTGCCAAAGCTCCAAATTTGTTAAATTAATTAGTGAAGAAAGTAAAGAAGATTGAATAGCCATAATAAATTAATTTCAGCATCCTAACCACTATCCATATTTGTGTGATGAAGAATCCCAAAATAGTTTCAATAATAATCATTGATCAGAAAGGAGATAGTTATGTATAAATAGAAGTTTTTCCCATTTAAAAAAATAAATATGATGTTGAAGCTTTTGATTATCAAGTAACAATATTAAACTTGGTAAAATCTACAAGAGAAGGTGTGACAAAAAATGTCCAATATGAAATTAACACAATATTCAAGAGAATGTACCAAGATAAAGTAACTAAAGAGCAACTCAAAGAAAAATATATACAACTAACATATTTAGTTTAGAAATTAATAAGTCCTATTTAGTCTTCCTAGTATAATGTTCATCAAGGATAAGATAAAGAGACATTTAATTTTGTGTAAGATATTGATCATATGGTAAGGCAACAAAAGAGTGGATTGAGAAAAAATTTCAACAAGTTATCACTACTCTTCAGACTTCAATGGGTATATGCTATAAAATATAATTAAAATATGATAAAAGAACAAAAATGGAAATAAATATTAAGAATAGGTGTATAAAATGAATTAATTGATTCCTACGTGGAATATTTCTCTTTTACCAATCTATATGACCTAATTCAAGAAAATGTCATCTAAAAGGAGGAGGTTGTGTAACTTAACAATTTTTTTTTGGTTTCTAAATTAAGAGTTCATATTGTTAAATAAAATGTCAATAAAACTAAGGAATCTAAATTAATGGGAGGAGATGCTCTCTTTTAAGTATTGGGAGGAGACATAAAATTGAAATACAAGGTCACTGGTGATAAAGTGAAACTAGTACTTGAGGAGGTCATTGTTGATCAGTTACAAAATAATGTTGAGAAGATCATAAATATAAAGTCTGTATTCAATTATGATTCAATTCAAATATTGATAAAGTACATAACCTCAATTCAATTCTCAAGAGATTACATGGAATAACATAAAAGATGATGGACCTAAATTGTGATGCAGGAATAACTTTTATATATATATATATATATATATATATATATATATATATATATATATATATATATATATATATATATATATATATGTCTGTGTGTGTGTGTATGTATGTATGTGTGTGTGTGTGTGTGTATATATATGTATATATATACATATACATATATATATATATATATATATGTGTGTGTGTGTGTGTATATATATATGTATATATATATATATATATATATATATATATATATATATATATATATATATGTATGTATACATATATATGTATATGTATATATATACATATATACATATACATATACATATGTATATATATGTATATATATATATATACACACACACACACACACACATATATATATACACATATATATATATACATATATATATACATATACATATACATATACATATACATATACATATACATATACATATACATATATATATATATATATATATATATATATATGTAAATATGTATATGTGTGTGTGTGTGTGTGTGTGTGGGGTCTAGCTAAAGATAATGTGCTAGAAATCATGAAAAAGTACACTAAATATCATATGAAGAAATTGTAACCCAAGAAATAAGAAGTCTATATCATCATCAACAAATATATTAAAGAATTATTATTCATCAAACTTTGATCTTTCTAATATATTTGTTTTTCCTCAATCATTCTTGTAATTATCATTACACCTTATTTTATTTGTTAATTCATATAATTTAAAGTGACACAAATGTACTACATCTTTTTTATAATTTTGAGCTGTGCAAATTTTTCAATGCACTTTTAAAAGTTGTGAAATTTTGTTATTTTAATTTTATAAGTCATGAAAAAACACTAACACATTTTCACAAGTTATGCAAATTAATTTACATGTTTTTACAAGTTGTAAATTGTGAAAATTAGCTAATGTTATTATACAAGCCTCTAAAAAGGTTAAAGAGGTGTTTGTGAAGAGTAACCACATATTTCAACATATAAATATTAGTTAAGGGCTAATTTGTAAGGGTTATTGATAGTGAAACTTTTTAAATTATTTTTGAAAGAGGAGATTTTGTTTACGACCCAACAAAGGTCAATACAAGGATATTTTACAAACTTTGTGTTCAAGATTTCTTAATGGATTATGTACGTATATATTGTTTACATGTATTCAGATCTTTGATTTTAAAATGTTATTATAGTTTTTATAAACTAGTTAGAATTTAGAAATTCTATTATAGTGTTTCTTCTTCAAAGCTACTTTTGTTATTTCTATTTTGGTGAAACCTTGGGGTAAAATAGTAATTTTCATTTTTTAAAATGAAATACAAAATAATTTTTATCTTCTATTATTATTTATAAATGGCTATTTTGGTGTATGTGAGGTGTTATTATGAACACATATATGTCTTTCATATCCATTGAATGATAAAGGTTTCTATTTAAAGAGATTACCCACTTCCTTGAGATTTCCAATAGGTTTTGTAGTATGGTTTATTAGATTTGTTACTATCTCCACTTTATAAACATACTTCTTTCCCTATCTATATCTCTTTCATATTTTACTATCTATAGCCTTTTCATACTTTATGGTTAAAATTAATACCCTATTTAAACTCAATTTTAAAGTAAATATTCTACCTTACAGCATCCTTTTCGATTTGAAAGAGGTAGATATGCATACTAATAAAAGAGGGCATTTGTTTTGTGACTATTGATGATAAACATTTATTTATCCCTCGATAAATTTTCATTCTAGTAGTTTTTGGTGCCCACTATGGGGCACATTTATGCAACACTCATGCAACCAAAATTTTGAGATTTTGGTCCTTTTGACGTTGCCACCAATTCAAGGACAACTCTATCAACCTAAACTATATTTGGAACAGTCTACATGATTTGACATTTTATAAGATATTATATAATTAAATTGAAACTTAGATGAAGTTTTTGTATCTCAGTTTCAAATCATTTTAGTGATTTTGAATAAAGAGTTAGATCATACTAAAATATTTGACAAAATTCTTGCATGTAGAGAAGCCCATAGAGCTAAAAAAATAGGTCAAAATTATTTTGTTTATGACTATTTTGGGCATTCAAAATCCTGATCATCAACCTAGTTTTAACTAGATAGAAACTATAGAGGGACATATCACTTCAAGTCTTTGATAGCTATCCTGGAATAACAACACAAATTTAGGTCAATATAATATTATCATGATTTTAATAAATATAGAGGAAGATCATGATGTTATTTACTAAAGAAACACTAAGATTGTTTCAAGAAAAGAAAAAATAAGACAAGCACAAAGAGTAGTTTATATAACTACTCAAAGACTTTCAGTAGTAATAATTTCATCTAATGATCATTCAAGTAGTCTAAGTACCAGTTCAGCTAAATATTTATTGGCTAAGTCAGACATGAGAATATATTTCATTGCATTTGAGAACCTTTGATTGGGACTAGATCATGACATTTTCATAGAGATATTGAGGTATTATAGGATGAAGAAGATTATTTTATTTAATCTCAAAGTGCTGAAGTACTAGCTACATGTAGATTTAAACAAAGAAAATTAGCACACATAATTACTCAATTTGCACCAAATCCTTGTCAGTAGTAAAAATTGATATAAAAATAATTCATTGGGGCTAGTAAATTAAAAGGTGAAATTGATCATTTTTATCAACTATAAGAGGCTTCTAATTTCAAGTTGAATCCCAAACAAAAAGGTCAACTCAAAAAAATAGTCAGTCTTCCTACAAATCTTAAGAAATGTAAACTATTAGAAGGAAAGATAATCATCATACAAGATCTTGTACTACCAAGCATTGTTATACCACTACAAGCAATATTTATAACCATGGATCTACCTTAGGGTCACATAATTAGCATGTTGGCTTTGGAACAATTACATGAACCTCCAAAAGGATCACAAAATAATTTCTCCAAATTTTTAGGTGATGGTAAGCAACAACATGATGAACATATTTTTCTTTTCTCTATAGCATGTGGAATCCTAGACATAGAACGTGAAGATGTCAAAGTGTGCTTGTTTGTTGAAAATCTTTAAAATGGAGAAGTAGATTGGTTTTATGATCTTCCTTCAGGGGAAATAACCAATTAGAATAATATGATTAACAACGTTGAAAATAGATCTAATTCAGTAGAAGATGCACACAAATTATTATCTTAACTCACCTAGATGAAGGAAAATACATATGAACCTATGAGAGATTTCATAACTAAATTCAGCAAGATACTTCATAAAATACCAATCACTACCAAACCATCAGACAATAATAAAAAGTGATTCTTTATCAATTCTCAATTACCAAAAGTACGTGGTCAATTAAGAAGAGCTAGAGTAGTTTATTTGAATGAAAATTAAACATTAGCTATTGATGTCAAAGATGATATGATTATCACTAGTAAACTGAAAAAAAATCATCTAAAGGTAAAATATATAGCTCAAGTCATTTTCTAATAGAACAAGTCTTGTAAAATATGGCTAATGATATAACAGCTTTGAAGAAGTAACTACCTCATAAATCCATAAAAGTTCCTTATCAAGACATTTAAGAAGAAAATATGTGTCTTTTCAAATAGATCATCCTTAATTATAAGCTCTTTAACAAAATATTTATCTAGAATCTCCTCCTCAATAAAATACGTATTCACCTATGAACACCATTTTGGAAACAAAATAAATATTTTGATATAAAGAGATCAAAGAAGAAAATGAATTAGAAAATCTAAATCCTCAATAATGTGAAATTGAAAAACTAGATGGTGACTCCACAAAGACATTCTTAGAATAAAAATTAGATGAAGATAATAATGAGGATAATATTGAATACATGAATAGTAAGTCTTTTACAGTCTTTACAAGAGCTCAAAACCAAAAAAAATAATCAAATGATAGGGAAGAAGAATCTATGAAATTTATTCTTCTATGAATATCACCACCTCTTATCCAGATGAAAGTAAAACAACTAATAGCTAAATTAGGTGAGTCTTTCCTAATTTCTATTACTAGTTATCCAAAAAATACTCCTCTATTAATAGTAATACTAATGTGTCTAAAACTATAGAATGTTCCTCTTCTACTAGTTTACCTATTTTTGACATATTTGAACATATCAACAAAACTAAAATTTAAATGTCATAATATGAATATTAGAGAGCCTATCTAGCTCAACTAGATAGACAAGTAGAGTTTATTAAAGGAAATAATATTACATTAATTAAGGCCAATGCGAAGGTAATATTAGCCACCCTTGTTTTTTCTAGTTCATTAAACTCCATGACTATTGTACATTTCATGTCGAATAAATTTGATCATTTAAAAAAAAAATTAATTACTTAATGGATGTAAATTTAGTGATTAAATAATTTACATATGAGCCTTAGATAACGTAATGACTTCCAAAGTTACTCATGCTCTTGGCCTAACTTGTACAAAAATATTTGTTCTTATTTACTCAATAAAATTAAAGCAAGTTCCACTTGTTGGCCAAATCAAACATGCCCAAGTTACCCTTACATGATTTACTCATAAAAGGATCAATATCAACATCCTAATAGCTAGTATCTCTCATCCTAAGGTATTATTTTGGGAAGAAAATTTTACAAGGAACTTGGTGAAAAAATTTAATTTGATTTCTCACATGTAATGATTCTAGTCAAATAAATGAAATAATGCCTTGAACCAAAATTGAAAATGAAATGTTATATGCAAAATGTAGATGATATAAGGGTGTACATATTGTATGAATATGTAGTTATAGGTAATTATTTATTTATGTAAGAAAAATATCTATATTTGATAGAAATAATATAAACCAAACCCAATGATAAATAATCTTTTTTGGAAGAAACTCTTTGAAGTTTTCACTAGACTATGGAAACATAAAATATTGACAATACCAATGAGGTATAGATGATGGAATTTGATGGTAGTTTCTCTTGATTAGGATATGGTGTAGGCATTATTATGATATTTACAAATAAGAAAATATTTCTTTTGTCTTAAAAATTGTAATTTGAGTGTACTAAAAAAACTGCAGAATATGAAACACTCTTACTTTGGCTACAAGTTAAAAAAAATGGGAATTAAAAAGTTGAGAGTGTTGGGTGATATGGAACTAATAGTGAAATAGAAAAAAAGCTAGTATTACGTGAAAAATGACCATTTAAGGTATTACAAGAACTAAGTATGGGATGCCAGTGAAAATTTTGAAGTGGTTTCTATTCATGCTATATCCCAAGAGAAAATAAATTCAAAGTAGACACACTTGTAGTATAAAACTCATTATTGATTGATTACTCAAAATTTGATAGAGAAAAATACATGATTAAACTTGTGTATTAACCTAACTTGTCAGATGATTTAGAGAACTAGAAATTTTCATTGACAATCAAAAGATAATCTCATTTCTTGAAAAATATGATATTTTTAAAAAAACATGAGTTTTGAAGGTAGTGATTCATCATACAGAGAATATTCTTCATAAAATTTGAAAGAAAGTGTTTCCAATGAACAAGAGGAAGAAGGGGTAATAAAAATCAAAGGAAATAAAATTCCTAAAGGTTTTGTCTCATTAGAATAACTTTTCAAAAAACATGACATGTTCATTAAAAATAAGATGTATAAATATTCTCTCTATTTAGTAGACTATAAGAAAGTAAATATTGGATCTAAAGAACAACCCAGGCTGGTTAACATTGGAAAATGTTGTTCACAAAAATAAAAGATAAAATTCAATACTTTCTTCAAAAATAAATTGACATTCTTGAATATTCATAAAAATATCTCAAGTATTTTCATCTAAAATAAATACAACACATGGCTTCACTCAAGGCCAATGTCAAACCATTGAAACAAAATCAAATACAATATAATCCAAAAATTTCAAGATCAATTTTTGTAGAAATTTAGAAAATGTTGAATACACAAATTATCTTCCCCATTCGCCACTCAACTTGGATTGATAATATTACCCAAGTTTAATAAAATAATGGAGAAATTAAAATCTATGTAGACTTCTAAAATCTGAATCAAGCTTTTCTCAAATATAAATATCAATTACCAATCATAGATCAAGTTCTTCAAGTAATTACAGGTTTAGAAATACTTTCTATGTTGGATGGTTTCTCAAGCTACAATTAGATTGAGGTTGATAAATAATATTACCATAAAATAACTTTCACAACTCCTTGGATAATTTTTATGTATCAAAAATGTCGTTTCACTTGATTAATATAGGGGATATATTTTAAAGGGCCATAGATCTTGCATTTAAATATTTAAATAATAATATCAATTTGAACACCTTGAGAAAGTGTTTGATAAATGTCAATTGCATGATACCTCTCAAACCTAAAAACCCTATTTTGGGGGTAACTAAAGGAAAAATTCTTACACAAATCATTTTCAAATAAGGGATCAAGATTGATCCATAAAGAGTTAAAGCAATACAAAAGTTATTTCTATCAACTAGTAAACAAGATGTGTATTAAATCTTCAAAAAGGTCAATTTCTTAATAATGTTTGTTATTGATTTTGTAGAACTCACTATATATACATTATTGATATGATGAAAGGAAAAGACTCTGTTAAATGGAATAATGAAGGAAAATAGGTATTGCACCTTTTTTTAAAATAAAGTACATTTTCATAGTTTCTTTAGGAGCTTATGTGCTTGCAAGCATTTCAAAATTAAACATAAATAATCCATGTTATCTTCTTCAATTTCAGAATAGATCAAAATGTTTTGAAGGAAAATAAACATAAACTAATCAAAATAGTCTCTTAACACAATTTTCATGAGGTTCATTAATACTTCAATGCATTGGTTAGATTGAAAGGGATAACCTTGAACTCATAGTGCCCATATCTCTTATTGAAGGCTATCATAGGAATGTCTTCCTCCCATATACTAAAGTGATGGTACCCAACCCTTAGCTCATTTTTGGAAAATACTGTTTCACCTCACATTTGATCAAATAGGTAATCAATGTAGGGTAAGTGATATCTATTCTAGATAGTTTATCTATTAAAAATTCTATAGTCTATATACAAATAAAGAGTTCCATGATTATTCTTTGTGAAAACCATAGATGCACCACATGGTGATAAATTTAGCTAAATCAACCCCTTTGGAAACATATCCTAAATTTGGGATTTTAACATGACTAATTATATTAGTGTAATCATGTATGAAGCCTTATATTAGAGATTTAAAATTGGATTTATGTCAATAGTGAAGTCCAAATCCCTTTTGGGAAGTAAGATTGGTAACTCCTTTAGAAAAAAATTATGAAATTAGTAAAAGGAGGGATAGTCATTGATATTAGGTTATCTAGGTTCTTTTATTCATCAACCTTGATCAAGAACACTTGATATGCCTATCACTGAGATTTATTTAATTGGATAGCTGAAATTTTCCTTAAATTTCATCTTTCTCTTTTCACCTTGGATTTGAGTCTTATTTGCCTAATTATATAGGCACTCAAATTTATTAAAAAAATAGTTTAACCTTTAATTGTGATTGGAATTCTAATACACTACTAGGATCACATCATATGATCCTAGTGGTTCTACACACAGTTATACTATTATGATGAATTTATGTAGTCTTACCTCTACCGCTATAAGACATTTATCCACCTTGACCTTAAATTCATTCATGTATTGTATCGACAAAGCATTTATCATGTGACAAACCTTCCCTAGTATTTTTATTAGAATATAAGAAGAGATAAAACATTCAAGGAGTCTAATATATATTAAAATTGAAACATGATGTCCAGACAAGGTACCTGATATCTTGATGCTGGAGGGTTAGAATTTGACTTGACAATTATTGATAGCTACATGTATGCATTGATGAAACATTTACTATTTTCATGTAGAAGGGTTCTTATACTTGTTTCCTACCTACCACTAAGGTTATTCTTTGGCATAATAATCACCTCTACATTTTAAACATCCACTAGGTGGTCCCTTCATTTTAGGCTGATTGGTTTCATTGGATCCTTCCCTAAAACCCATTGTTATATTTCTTATTCAAATGTGCAATTTCATTGTTGAATTTTAATTATAATTTTTATTCTTTTTGAATGTGGGTTTAGGAACACCAAACCTATTTCATAACTTATCCTTTACTTCTACATGGGTTTTGATCTTTTTCTCATGTTTGATGACATTTCTTAAAAATGTGATCCATTATCTTTGGTCCATGGACATCAAATACACAACCAATATGAGGTATTATCCCCATGATGAATTTATTGATTTTAAAGAATTTATTACTTTGGTATTAGGGAATGTATATTAAGAACCTGGTGAATTATTCCTAGTATTCAATTATTAATAATTCATCATGACTCAGATTTTGAAAATAACTCAACTTCTGATCACAGTATAACTATGACAACCATTGATCCCTAAAAGAATCCACAAATTACTCTTAAGTGGGAAATGTAGCGTCAAGACCCATTTCTAATTTATTGTTTCCCCACTAAGTTGTTTCTTCTCCAACAAGTTACTAATATCCACACATATCATTGGTTATCTTAGAGTAATCTTAAATCTTGAAATATTTATCCATCTCCCAAAGCCAAGATTTATCTCTATCACCCAACATTATTCCATTGAGATTGAGCGGGTTTACCTTTTTCATATCCTTTGTAAGTTCTAAAGCTTCTTGAACCCTTACAACTTGTTATTCCTCAATATGCTTCAGTCCCCAAGGATATTACTCGTCAACCTATTGCTCCTCTTCCTTATCTTTCCCACAAACTTCCTACTCTAGGGTGGCTATTATGTCCCATGTTTTATTTAGGACTGAGGATTTGTTTAAGATTTTTAGGTTGTTCAACTACTAAATAATTAGATTAATGATGGTAATATTGATTGGAATTTCTGTATATAATAATATTCATGAATGGCATATGTATCTTCTTAGAAGAGAAATGAAAAATTCAAATTGATGACTCATTAGGTCCAAGTGTTTTAACCCTGCTATGATTAAAAATATTCAGACCCTTGTGGATAATAATAAAATTACTCCACTTTATTTTTATTGCTATTTTTTGTTAACATCAGATTACTACAATTATTAATAAATATAATTATTAGTGTGATTTATTGCATTATTCAGTCACATAAATACAATTCTATTCATATAATTTGAAACATTTTATAAAGTAGAATTCATTATGCATAATATGCAGCAAGTAGTAATAATAACTCATGTGGAGGTACATGCGAGGCATATATGAAGTATAGATTAAGTAATAATCCAACTGTAACCAAGAATAGTATATTTATACAAAGTAATGAATGCATCCATTGATTTAAATTCATAAAATGAATGCTTATAAAAGTTGCAGCCTCAACTATCATAACATAATGGTATAAATTTACCAAATTACACAATACATCACTATAACTAATATCCATGAGTATGTATATGAACTAAACATATGAACTAAACTAAATTTAGTTTTGCATGGTGGGAGATAACATCATCTAGGTGTTTGTCCTCTAACCACATAATGATGGTACCCTACACATCTCCCCACTGGGAGTGTCCCTTCCCTTCACAAGAGGACATATAAAAATGATATGAACCTTAATAAGTGATCCAAAATAGTGTGTTTTAGATTCCCATTCACATGTATTAACCATACTAACCATGGATACATTGTCTATCAATAGAAAATCACAAACATGTACAAAATATAGAATATATATTTGGAAAAACAATTTCTAAAAATATAACATTACTCTGAACAAATTTTTCATTATAGTAATAAACAATTTGTTCAGTCAAAGCCACACACACTAATACTCATTGCTATGTATGTCATCTTATACAATAACTGATAATGATTACTATTGTGTGAAGATATTCCTATTCTTCTCATTGTCGTTAATCATATAAAATGATGTACCATTAGATTTTATAAAAATAAACATGCATAAGAACACATTCCAAGCATTTTAAACAATTATAGTGTATTATATATAGGTCTATTCCAAATTTCAACATTATAAATGTGATTAATAAAAGGTAAATATCCATACAATAATATTCTATTATTTTTATGCGACATGCATTCACTTGAGAATTCACATGTCATAACTTCAAGATATATTAAATGATAACCTTAATGCACACAAGTGACAAATCTTTAATATGTAAGCACATGCACACTTAGTTCAACCATCAATCTTTTATAGTAGTAACACAATCATGCCAATCCAAGAAACTTAGATAAATTCCTTTGATTATTCCTTATTAAATATCATGCAATATACTATTGCTTCTAACTCATATAAGGATCATACACGCTATGTTTTATGGCTAAACTTTAACATCTATAAATCTCACGATTAATTTATGTAATACTTGTGATTTTCTATTTGTAACAACTCATTCTTTAGCTAATTATTATTTAGTGTTTTATGAAAAACTACATATGACTCTTAAAGCCATTCATATTATGACTCCTCAAGGGACACTATATCCCTTCAATTAGGTCTTATGAGAGATTAAATTCTAAAACAATGTATGAGTAGGAAATGTACAATCTGTTAATTGTACGTTATTTCATCTATCCTCCTTATCTACAATTTGCAAATTTCTTAGTTGTTGAAATAAGCTTTATTTTTTTACTCATGTAAATATAATTCTAGGATTTACTCACCATACAACAAGCAAGCAAGGATTATCTAATTTATTTTTAGATGGCCAACATTCAATCAAGGCCATTCTTATTTAACACCAAAACATTTATTTAAATTTTTTTTAATTCATGATATCCTAATATTAACCTTTTATTATTGACCTATATACTTTTATGTTTGGTAATCAGATAAGTATAGAAGAGGTCATTCTAAATAACCTTCTATAGAAGATTACAATGTTTCACTAAAAACATTTAAAGCTGTGAGTTACTTAAAACTATGGTGATCATATCCAAGACATAAATTGGCAAATTAGGCTTAGCAAAATGAACAAGCCTCAGATTTTGGACAGCCTAAATGTAAACACAAAAGACGTACAACCAAGTATAAGAAATTGGAAATGTAACTATAATAATATACAACCTATGGCACAATTATTTATACGATGGGATTTTCAATTTTTTATTAATGTTAATAATAGTTGTTTATTTTTTCTTTCCATGAAATATATTAATAATAACAAGTGTTGTTTTTATCTTGCAGGGTTATGAATTCAAGACACAGGCTCTAGTTATTATCTTATGGTGAAAGAGGTCAAATTTTAGGCCTATAGGTAGTTGTTTGCAACCATATAAAGGTCTAAAATTAGACATGGAAACACCTATATATGACACCATAATACTCTTAAAATAATAAATAAGTTTTGAAACTATTAAAAAACATCTAGCATTATATAACTTTCTATATGAAGTAATTGTTTTGTTTTTTGGGAATAGAACTAAGTCTTATATGCCTTCATTATGGCATTATGGGTAAGGGAAAACCCTTACCCCAGGTTTGTAATGTGGTTCCAAAGAAATATATGTAAAATAAATTGAATAAAGGTAAGAAACATATATTTCTAACATTTTATTAAAATAAATTTCAAGATTTATCAATTATTATTTTTATAAAAATAAATTAGAAAATTGGACAAGATTCACTAATTTAAAACCCCAAGAGAAGATTTAACCATTATTCCTTATCTCATCATAATAAGGTTTGATATTAATTTTAATAACAAGGTTTAAAATAAAGCAACACTCATCAAACATATTTATCTTGTTTTGAAACCAAACCTAAATAAAAAATAATGAATTACTTGTCTATTACAATGAATAAAAACTATGATCCTTCTCCCAAGACACTCCCTTTCTTCTTCTTTATACCAAATATGTTATGCCTAAACTAAAAAAAAAACCATTCTTTTTATTCGACATCCACCTACTCACCCCCATTATTATATTATGACCCATTTTATTCCTTTGGCAGTTCATCATTGTCATGGATGCCATGAATCAAGACAAGGACTTTCCTTGCTCTACCCAAGTGAGAATGTACAGGTTTTTTCCCTTTGAATTTCTCCTAACTTGCCTCCATTCTATTTCCCTAAAATAATTTTGTTTAATAAAAAACCAATCCTAATCATCTTTTTACTTTTTCCAACATTAATAATATTTTAATCATTCCTAATGCCTTTTAGAGGCAAGTATTTTACTCTATGTAATTTATTTTTAGAAAAATTTTTAACTTTTTAGAAAAAATTTTAACTTTTTAATGCATGCCATTATGTCTTTAAGGATTTAATAATCCCCCTTAGGGCCATGAGTTTAAGAAATTCTCTCAACTGTTATTCATACTAATATAAGTTCATAAACAGGAATCTGAAGATGTAGCAAGCAAAGGCCATACCAAAAAAAAAGTATTATCCATGATTTATTAACTAAGGTGATGAATGAAATAATTTTACCATTCTCATAGTTTAAATTCACTAGACAAGTTGATGAAAAAATCATTATTATTAATAGACTCAACAAATAATTCAAATAGTCACAAAGAAGAACAAAAATTAGCAAAGTAATTATAATGAATATGACTAGATAACGAAATACTAGGTAAACAAAACATAATTCAACATGTATGATTGTTATATATTTACCTCTTTATACACATAATTGTTATCATCTACCACTCTGTCCCTATACAAAGTAATTTTTTTCCCTTTTAAAAATATGATTGAATTGAATAGAACTTCATTATGTATCTGTAGGTAAGACCGAACCCTTATCCCAAGCCTATAATGAGGGTTATATATATAATGAATAAAATAAAAAGGAAGAAAAATATATTTATAATATCCTATTGAAATAAACACTAAGCCTTATCAATTAGAGTTTTTACAAAAATAAAAGAAAAATATTGGACAAGATTTAGTAATTTAAGACACTAAGAGAAGACCCCAACCACTATTCCTTGTCTCATCATATTATTTTACCAATAAGGTTTAAAAAGAAACAAAATTCATAAAACATATTTATCTTATTTTAAAAATAGACCTAAATATAAAACAATGTGTTACTTCTTTGTTACAAGAAATAAATAATGAACCCAAAAATTATCAAGACAAATAAATTATTAATACTTCAAGATCTTGGAACAATACTCAAAATTGATTCATATTGAATGAATTGAAATAATTACAAATTCAAACCATGCTTAAATAAGCCTCAACTCAAAATTTAGAGTTGACATGGAAAAATTCAAAAAAATTAAAATGTAAAAAAAACATCTACTTTCAGCAGCCATTATTTATAGAAACTTTCACATACAAGTGTGCAAGGCTCTAAAAATATACCGAAATAGTCTAAACACTATAATTAGCCTATGAGATGAAATTCAAGTGAAGTTGACATCTAGTTTTAAAAATATACAATTTCTAAAAATAAAAGATTCTTAAAAATATTATTAAACATTAATTTTGGACCCTCAGATAATCACGTATGGCATCCAAAAACTATAAAAATAAACTCTAAGAAGATAGAGAAGCTTAGAGTAGCATCAAAATCTTTGAAATGATCTTTTTGGCACATGGAAGAGCTCAAACAAAGTTACAGGTCAAAAGTTATGGCCTCCGAAAGATCAACCCATTTTTTATACATTATTCTTTTCCAGTTGAAAACAACTCTACTCCTACGAGTTGCCCTAATAATACTGCTATCAAATGTCTTTATAAATCTTCTTCAACTCCCATTTTATAATCTAAGTATTGTCTTCTTGCTGAAATCCTTCCCACTGCACCATATACCTATTATATCTCTCTTGCTTTGTGCTCACTCTTTTCATATCCAAACCTGCACTATATTTTCCTTCTTCTTCTTTGGAACCTGATGCATCAAAATTACTTCTTCATCTTCTCTATCTTATATATGGAATTCATATAAATGTAAAACATTAAATATTGGATTTATATCAAAATTTTGTGGTAAACTCACCTCATAAACATTCCCATTGATTTTATTCACAATTCTTCATGGTTTAATTTCTTGTACTTCAACTTGTTTTATATGCCTTTAATAATTTTTTTTCTTAAAGTAAACCATTACCAACTCTCTTTCTTCAAATACCTTAGATCTTCTTCTGACATATGTTAATGCTTTATATTTCTCATTACTTTCTTGCAACTTCCTTCTTAATCCTTCTGAAAACTACTGCATATGATTTGAAAATGCTTTTACATCATCACTAATTTGATCTGTAATTGGTAATTATATCAAATCTAAACACCCATAAGATTTATCCTATAAACAATTTAAAATATGACTTTTTTTTTAATCTATTAATTGAATTGTTATATGCAAACTTTGCTTGTGGTAAAGCCAAGTCCCATTGCTTGGGCTTCTCTCCCACTATGCATCTTAATAAATCTTCCAAAATCCTATTCAAAACTTCTATCTATTGATCTATTTTTGGTTGATATGAACTACTAAATTTTATCTTAATATCCATCTTCTTCCATAAAGTTCTCCAAAAATGACTTAGAAATTTCATGTCCCTATCTAAGATAATAGTTTTTGGAACACCTTGCAATCTCACAATATCTTTAAAAAAGAATTCAGTAACTCTAGTGGCATTATTAGTTTTATAACATTTAATAAAATGAACCATTTTAAAAAATATATCTACAACAAAAAAATTGAATCATTACCTCTTTGTGTGTTTGGCAACCCCAACACAAAATTTATACTCAAATCTATCAATGGTCCTCTTGGAACTAGAATGGCATGTATAGTCCAATGTTTTGTGCATGTCTTTTATCCACCTAACCTATTATGCACCTTGAAACATACCTTGTCACATCTCTCTTCATCTTTGGCCAAAATTATTTTTCTTCCACCAAAGCTATTGTCTTCATCTTACAAACATATATAGCCAAACCACCATTATGTAAGTCTCTCATTATATTATCTCATAGAGATCTAATTGAAATTCATAATTGTTTCCCTTTGAATAAATAAACTCCTTGTATAATATACTCATGAATAATATATATCCCACCTGTTAATGGATTCTTGCACTGTTAAACTATCTTTCCAAAATATGGATCAGTATCATATAATTTTTTGATAACTTTAAATCCAACTACTTCACTCAACATATTAGTTAATAATGCTACTCTCATGATCAATGCATGAACTACTTGATTCTATTTTCTTGATTTATGCTTCAACACAAAAAACTGCTCCTACAAGAAGGAAACCCACTTTGCATGCCTACTATTTAACTTCTTTTGTGTATTTATATGCTTCAAAGCCTCATGATCTGTAAATAGTATAAACTCCTTAGGCACCAAGTAATGTCTTCAATGTCTTAATGCTTGTACAATTACATAAAGTTCAACATCATAAGTAGAATACTTTGTTCTTAGCTCATTTAATTTTTCTCTGAAATATGCTCTTGGTTTTCCTTCTTGACTTAGCACATCACCAATTCCCACAAATAAAGCATCACAATCAACCTCAAACACTTTGCTAAAATTCGATATGCTAAAATTGATCTTTATGTAATTCTATAAAAAGTTGTTAAACAATGGAAACTTCTTACTTTTATAATGTTTTTTAGAATAGGCCACTCAACAATTATCTTTATCTTTTCTTCATCTATTTTCAGACCATCTAATGAAACTATAAATCCCCAAAATACCAAACTATTCAGAATAACCCTACACTTCTTTAAATTTACATACAACTTTTCTTTTCTTAACAAATCCATTACCATTCTCAAATGTTATAAGTGTTCTTCTTTAGTCTTACTTAATATCAAAATATCATCAAAATAAATAACTAAAAACTTATAATATATTATCATAGCACTATATTTATCACCCTCATAAATGCGCTAGATCCATTAGATAATTCAAAAGGTTTCACCATCCACTCATATAAGCTATCCCTAGTCTTGAATTTAATTTTTCACTCATCTCTTTCACAAATTTGAATTTGATAATAACCACTTCTTAATTCAATCTTGGTAAAATTTTTTACTCCTACAAGCACATCCATTATATCATCTAAACGAGGTATTAAAAACCTATAAGTTATTGTAATTTTGTTAAAATCTCTATTATCCACACACATTCTTCATCCTCCATCTTTCTTTGGAGTTAGAAATGTTGGTGTTGCATATGGACTCATAATATTCATTATCACCTTCTTTCTTACCAATTTAGTAACCTATCTATTTAATTTTACACGTTCTATTGGACTCATCTTATAAGTTGTTTGATTGGGTAGAGCTAACCCTAGAATCAAATCAATGTGATGCTGAATATCTCTATTCAATGGTAAACCATATGGTAACTCATCAAGCATAACATCTACATATTATTTCAATACTCTTACTACTTCTATTGGTATTGACAACATTTTCCCATCTTCATTCTTTAATACTAATACATAACACCCTACCACCTTCATATCTTTAATACATTCTTTAGTAGAGAGCATGTTTTTTGTATTCTCTTCCTCTTTAAGGGGTAATAAAACTACCTTTGTACCATCTTTTTAAAAAGTGTATATTTTTTTGCTCTATCATGAATTACTTTCCTCTTAAATTTCCATGGTTTCTCTAATAACACATGGCATGCATCCATCGAAATAACACCACACCATATTTCATCATTATAAGTTTTTCTTATAAAAAACATGGTTAATCATCTTTTATCTACTATAATTTCATTCCCTTTCTTAAACCATAAAATCTGAAAAGAATCATGATGCTTTTAACATTACAAATTTAATTTCTCTATCATTTTTTTAGAAACCATATTTTCACAACTACCACCATCTATAATTACTTTGCATACCTTTCCACCAAAGTGCATCTCGTTCAAAAAATATTTGATCATAACCATGCATCACCACTCTCTTTATTCTGTACTTGTTCCTTCTTTGGAGCGATTTTGGTTCTTCTCATCGTTAGATTCTTTCAAACATCTACTGGTGCAATTTTAGTATTCTACTCTTGTATTTCAATCTCAACTAGATTTGCTTTTTTGTGATCTTCTTGCCTCCTTTCTTGATCTTGATAGTGTGGACATTTAAATACTTCGTGTCCTTCTTATCCACATTTATAATAAACATAATATCTACATTGATTCAAAAATCATTCTCTAGCACCACCATAACCTCATCCTTTTTGAAATCCTCTTCTTCTTTATTGGTAGTGAAACCATTGCCTATTATCATCTTGCCTTTCTACATCACATGATGATTCAATTTTATTAGTATTATACCCACCTCTAGTGGTATTAAACCCACTCATCCCATATTTGGAGGGGATCCACTTTTTCTTAGACTAAGAGATGTTATTCTAAAATTCTATCTATTTTGTTTTTCTTCTATCTTCAAAGCTAATTGATAAGCCTCCTCCATGCAAAGTATTCTATGCATGCTTAATACATCTTAAATAGAAAATTTCAAACTATTTACATACCTTGCGGCCATTTGCTCTTATTTTTCAGCATGATCCACTTATATGGAAAGATTATAAAATTTATCTGTATGCTCTTGTATACTATGATATTTTTCGTTTAAATTTTAGAATCTTCTGTATAAGAGTTGTGCATAATCCATAGGAAAAAATTTCTACCTCAGCTTTTCCTCCATACTTTTTCATGAATTAATATTATCTTTAATTTTTCTCTCTTTTTTTGTAGGTGATCCCACCAAATCATTACATGACCTTTCAATTTCATGCATGCAAACTTTACCTTCTTGTTTTCTCTCATAGTCTTCAACACAAAGAACTTCTTTATGGTATTTATCCAATCTATCAACTTCTCTAGTTTTAAACTGTCTCCATAATCTAGAACATCAAATTTAATTCCTTCATTTCTTCCTTATAAATCTTGAACCATCCTCTCTTCCATCGATGGTGGCTTCTCTTATTTTTCTTCTTCTTGCTAAATTTCTTCATCATGGTTTGTGTCTTTCTCATCACCACCTTGTGTTCTTGGTGATTGGTGATAACCTCAGTTAATTATTGAACTTACCTATGTAGATATTTTATAGTCTAGTTTTTTTTTTCCAATACCTCATCTTCCTCTCACCATGTCTTTCTCTTTCAATATTCAAACTTGCTCTGATACTAGATAATGAACCCAAAAACTATCAAGATAAATAAATTATCAAAAAATTAATATCTTAAAATAATACTCATAATTGATTCATATTGAATGACTTGAAATAATTACAAACCCAGACCATGATTAAATAAGCCTCAACTCAGAATTTAGAGTTGACATGAAAAAATATTAAAAAACAAAAATTTAAAAAAATGTCTAGTTTTAGTACCTGCTATTTATAGTAAGTTTCACATGTAAGTGCACATAGCTCTGAAAATCTCTCAAAACACTCTAAACAATATAATTAACCTATGGGATGAAATTCAACTAAAGTTCATGCCCAGTTCTAAAAATAGATAATTTTTAAAAACAAAAAATTCTCAAAAAAATATTAAATATCAATTTTGAACTCTTACATGATCACATATGGCCTCCAAAAAATATTGAAATAAAGTCTAAGTGGATAGATATCCTTAGGACAACATCAATTTTTTTTAGATGGTCATTTTAGCATATAGAAGAGCTCAAACAGAGATACAAGTCCAAAGTTATGGCCTCCAAAAGATTGGCATAATTTTTCTACATCAATAAAGGTCCTGATCCTTCTCCTAAGCTACACTCTTCCTTCTTCTTTATTTTAAAATTGTTGTCCTAAGGTCTTGATCCTTCTCCTAAACTACACTCTTCCTTCTTCTTTCTTTTAAAATTGTTGTCCTTACGCTGAAAACTCTTCAATCATTTTTATTTTCCATCCTCCTACTGACCCCCATTAATGTATTTCACCTAAATTTACTCCATGGATAGTTCATCAATGTCATACATGCCACAAATAGAGACATGGGATCTCCTTGCTCTTCCCAAGAAATAATGTGTAGGGTTTATCACTTAAACACCTCCCAACACTCCTTCGTTCTATTTCTCAAAGAATTGTGTTCAAGTGAAATTTAAATTTAATTATCTCTTTTTTACTTTTTCCAACATTAATAATATTTTAATCATTCCCAATGATGTATAAAGTCTTTTACTCCATACATTTTATTTTTATCAAATTTTAACTTTTCATTTGTATGTAATTATGTCCTAAGGGTTTAATAATATCCGTTGGGGCCCTTCTCTCAATTATTAATAACACTAACATACATTCATACATGGGGGTTTGAAGATGTAACAAGTAACTGCCATACCAAACAAATAGTATTATGCACACTTTATTAATTAGGGTGTTAGAATGAATGAATGTGACCATTTTTATACCTTGAATTCACTCGACAATCCAATTCAAAGAAACATTATTATTAATACATTCAACAAGGAATTCACATAGTCACAAAGATCATCAAACAGTACCAAACTAATTATGTATGAATATAAGTAGACAATGACATATAGGCAAACAAAACATCATTCAATAATCATAGTGCCAGAATAGGCTAGTAGATGATCTTTTGGTAGAGTGGGCACACAAATATTCTACAATAATGATGACCTTATCTATATTTAGAAACATGCAAGAGGATGTGCAATAATTGCCTTTTGTATTAAATGTCTTGCTTACCAATTATCTGCTCTGCAATGCTTTGCTCTGCTCTTCTCAATTAGAATATCATGGTGAAGAGGAATATAAAGGATTAGGTTGAATTAATTCACTATAGAACTCATAGTTAAACTGAGTGTAACTTACTATGGAACTCATAGGAGAACTCACAGTGGCATTCAGTTCAAGTCTAGGAGGAACTCACCATCCCACCCACTTAACCTCTTATCATACCTAAGTTATAGCTACAATTGTATTAATTATCCATTTAATAAGTAAATGGAATAATTAACATCCTACACCAACACATAGTGAGTGTGATTATTCTATATTTCTCTCTTTCTACCTGTATTTACCATCATTTACTATAATATTCATGCATTTTGTCATCAAGACACATTTTATCAAATCCACCTCAACAAAAAATAGGTAGTTAATTTGGGTAAGGTAAAGAAAGAAACACAATAAATACATCATTTGAACTATCATTAAATATTGTTGTATAAAATAGATATCTATACATCTATACATACAAATATCATCATAAAATACCCATATGATGAATTAGAAATGAAATCAAACAAACAAAATATCCCTGATCACACTTATTTATTGACTCTATCAATTAGTCTCATATTTGCTTAAAATGGTTGTTTGTTTATATGGAGTGGAATGAGATGTAACAAATGATTTGGAATGTCAATTGAAATTTTTTAATAGTAACGTATTCGAAACATTTGTGGCTTGATAATTTAAATTAATCAATTACAATTTATTTTGAAAAAAAATGAGATAAATATCAATTTGAAACTAAAAAGGGGGTAAAAATTTATTAAAATGCCCGAGAATGGGAGAGTTACAACCCCATGTCCTGCTCAAGAAGTTGAGCCAGGGTAAGGGATAAATTAACAGGAAGCATGTTCTGATCATGAATACACCAATTCGGCCGATTCTCCGAAGCCCATTTCGCTAAACCGTCAAGAATTCCGTTCCACTCACGGGGAATATGAGTAAAGGAGATCATCACAAAAGACGTACAAATCTGACGAATTTGCTTAATCACTGAGGCCAGCTGCCACTCAACATTGACAAGATTGGAGTTATTCAGCAAATTTATAATTACTTACAAGTCAGACTCACAATTGATACTAAGATAGCCTTATTGACAGGAAATTTGAAGTGCCTGTAGGAGTGCCATAGCCTCCATCAGATTATTTGTGTGGTGGCCCTTATAAATGGATAATAGGAAACAAATTGCTCCAGTATTATCTCTACCAAGACCACCAATCCCAGCGTCACCGAGATTGCCTTTAGAGGATCCATCAACAATTATTTTAATACATCCATCAACAGGACGTGTCCAGTGCCCTAGACGGCTAATCGGATGCACCCGCTACCTGGGCCTATGCATGAGACACACCTGTAAAAAATGAGAAGCAGTAGAGGGAAAAATAGGGGAGAGCTGAGTTAGGATCTTGACATCAGCTGGGTCCATGACTGTAGTAGTGTCACAATTGGTGTGAAGAGTCTCCTGAATAAAATTAAGAATTTTCAACCACAATTCCCTGAAACCAAGACAACACTCTTGAAAAATACTTATGTTTCTCTCTATCCAGATATTCCATAGGATAAAGGCAAGACCAATAGCCCACACAGTCTACATAATAGACGCTTTGGTAGAGGGTCGGCCCAGGTGCTACCAAAATTCTGCTAAGGAGGACACGTGCCAGTAGGGGCAGTCCTAAGCATCCCACCACAGATGCCACAATCTCCTTGCAAAGGAGCACTAGAAGAAGAGGTGCATCCCATTCTCCTCATTGCTTCGGCAGAGAAAGCAAATAGACGGACCCTAAAATCCTCTTTTGCAAAGATTATCCCAAGTTAAATAGCAATTGTAGGTGAGAGTCCAGAGAAAGAAGTTGCATTTCGGCCAAGAAGCAGCGTTCTAAATTTTCTTTCCCCATAAAAAATCCACTTCACCAAAAGATTTCTTTGTGAGCTCCAAATAACTAGAAGATATAGAGTACTTCCCATTGGAGTCTCCTCCCCAAGCCAGGATATCACTCTCCCGCAAGGAGCTACAACCTCTAGCAACAAGGATTTGAGATAACTCCTACCTGTTCTCCATAGTCCCTCTAGATGGCCAATCTGACACATTCTTCCATCTATAAGCAATAGTAGTCCCCAAATTATAAGCTTCTTTGTAATGCTCCACTATGTTCCAGCCAGCAGAAAGAAGAGAATCACACAGGGGCTGCAGCTGTGGATGAGAGGAAAGGAGGGGAGGAGCCCCGTTCCATGAATCTTCCCAAAAAAGTTCCTCAGAACCCCTGTTGTAGATCCAAAAGAGATCAAATTGCACCAAATGAGTGCCAAGTTTGAGAGTGTTCCAAACCATAGAGCCTCTTCCCACAATAGGCAGCCTAGGAATCTCAGAGGGATTAACTCCTAGGAAATACTTTGAAGACAAGATGCGGGCCCAGAGGTGGGATTGGTTAGTGCACCAATGCCAATATAGTTTAGCAGCGAGGGCTTGGCTAGCCAAAATAGTAGACCTCAACCCAAGACCACCATCCTTCTTAGGTCTACAGATCGTATTCCAGTTAACAAGACTCCACTTAGAATTCCTAAGATTGCCGTTCCAAAGGAATTGCTGAGAAAGAGCATCATATTCTCTGAGAAAATACATCAGAGATGTCTAGAACATACTGCGATAAATGGGCAACGCTTGAATCACCGATTGCAAAAGGGTCACTCTCCCTACAATCGTGAGCCAATGGTGGGTCTAATGATTCACTCTCTGCCTCAATTTCTCCAGCACATTCTACCAAAAAAGCTTGGGCTGTCTCCCCACGACTATGGGAATCCCCAAGTAAGTTATCGGAAGCAACTGCATCTGAAATCTCAGGATAGTGGCAATCCTTTGCTAGATAGCATCAGGAGTATTTAAGAAAAAAATGGATGATTTGAGCTCATTGATTTTCTATCCAGAAACCACTAAGTAGGTATCCAAGGTACATCGAAAAGCTTGTGCTTCCCTAATCCAAGCTTTCCCAGCCAGAATGGTGTCATCCACAAATTGGAGATGAGTCAGCTTATCTATCCCATTCCTCCACTGCCACCCCTGAATCAAGTTTTGGGAGGCCCAAAACATAATAAGATAGCCAAGTCCCTCAGCAAGAATAATGAATAAGAAAGGAGATATTGGATCACCTTGGCAAAGCCCTCTAGAGGCACCAAAAAGCCTGGATGGTGCCCCATTAGTGAGAATTGAGTAAGAGGGTGTAGTAACACAACTAAGAACCCAACTTACCCAGTCCTGGCTGAAGCCAAATGCTAGGAGGATCTTTTGCAGAAATCTCCAATCAGCCCTGTCATAAGCCTTAGCCAAGTCAAGCTTTATAAACATAGCCCTCTCTTGAGAAATGTACATAGAGTGGATTACTTCGGAAGCAATCACTACTCCATCAAGAATTTTCTTTCCCACCACAAAGCCCCCCTGCTCCTCTGAGATGACAACTAGGAGCCAGACTTTGAGCCGCTCTGCAATAAGTTTGATGATAATTTTATAAACCATGTTGCAGAGTGCAATGGGCCTAAAATGATCCATCTGGTTAGCCTGCTCCTTTTTCAGAATCAGAACCAGGAAGGTTGCATTAAGCGCTCTAAGCATTTCTTTGTTGAAGTAAGACTCCTTGATCACTTCCACTAAGTCGTGACTGATAATATTCCAGAAATCCTAAAAAATTCACCA
The DNA here is from genome assembly GCA_037957365.1 of Torreya grandis. Taxonomy (NCBI): domain Eukaryota; kingdom Viridiplantae; phylum Streptophyta; class Pinopsida; order Cupressales; family Taxaceae; genus Torreya; species Torreya grandis. Next base: position 1,585,784 of record JARHVA010000630.1, on the reverse strand, counting down.
GGAAACCCATCTGAGCCTGGCGCTTTACCTTTGCGCATACTAAACACCACTGTTTCAACTTCTAATTTATCAATCGGTTTGAAAAGCGCTTCATTCATTTCTGGTGTGATGAGTGGGGAATGCAGGCCAACAGTACATTTTCCTCTAGATCAATAGTAGGAGGAATGCCAAAAAATATCTCAAAATAATGTCGAACTACTTCCTCAGATATAGCAGCTGAGGAAATTACACGGGTACCATCCGCAAAAACATGAGAAGATAAGTAGTTCTTGTTGCACCACGCTTGGACTGACTTATGAAAGAATGTTGTGTTCCTATCGCCCTCCTGGTGCCAGTCAATACGGGCTTTCTGCTTTCAACAACTTTCTTCTCATAGTTCCCATTCTGTAAGTTCATTCAAAGCCAAAAATTCTAGCTTGTGAAGGTCTTCGATCAAACTGGATTCAAGAATCTGTCCAGTACAAATGTCTAGCCTCTCTTGCACCCTTTTCTTCATGACATGGAGATTACCAAAATTATTTCTATTCTAGACCTGCAATTTTTGCTTCACATACTGAAGCTTTTTAGCAAAAGAAAACATGGCCGTGCCGTAAACTGGCCCTCCTTGCCTCCACCAATACGACATAAGGCAACGGAGAGAAAAATCTCTAAGCCAAATTAGCTAAAACTTAAACAGAGGTTTCTTGGGCCTGGCAATAAAATTGGATGTGAACTTAATTGGCTAATGATCGGAGCCCTTCCAGTCTAGAATTTTGGATGCCAGGGAAAAAGCACTAGATAGCCAAAAAAAAGAAACTAAGAATCTAAGCGATCAGAAATAGCATCCTTACCTGATCTTCTATTGTTCCAGATGAAGAGGCCATTGATGGGTTTAACATCCGTCAAGCACAGGCGATCAATATTATGTCTAAGAAGCTCAGACGAGGGGTCTAAATGTGCATGCCCACCTCTTTTCTCCTCCAGGCTAAGAATAGCATTAAAATCTCCATCCAAGATCCATGGCAGGTAAGGAAAATAGCTCCGCACAAGCTGTAAATGTTCCCAAAGCTTGAGTTGTCCAGCGAAAGCTCCAAGCGCATAAACATTGGTAACCAGGATCAAGTCTCCAGTCTCAGGAGAGGAAGCAATCATGGAGAGGGCCGATAAACTAGCCACCCACTGAAGTGGCATGATCTTTCCCGGGTCCCAACATATTGCCAAACCCCCAGCACTACCTAAGACGCCCACACACTGGCATTATCTGCAGGCCCAAACTTTTGACATACAACTGAACATATCATCAACAGAGAGCTTGGTCTCCTGAATACAAAGGATGTCCAGAGAGTGCTCTACAACCAAACACTTCATAGCTCTTTGTCTGGGAATACTATGCAGTCCCCTTACATTCCATGATAACACTATCATTGGGTGGAATGGGTGAAGTGTTCATCCAGGGTCTTAACCACCCCTGACTCAACCAATAAATCCCTTGTGCATTTGATCTTCTCATGATCCTTTTTGCATCCCACTTTATAAGGAGTGGCAAAGGAGACTTTCTTGAATGGTCTCTGCATTAAACCCAACACAGACATCGAACCCTTATCTTTCCCAGAGACATCCGTGTCTTTAACCAAGTCTGCCCAACTGAAATCCTTATCCTGCTGAGCTGGATGAACTACCAACGCCCCTTCTTCTCGAGTAGCCTCAATTTCTTGGTTCTGCTGGATCACCATGTCTTGGGACTCAATGAGGAGAGAGCACTTATCTTCAAACGCTCAAGGTCCTCCCACCTCATCAGGTGGAATGCCATCCTCAATGGCCATGCTATCCAAGGTTTCAAAACGGTTGAAACCCACCTCCAGAAACTGGTCCTGATTCCTGCATTTTTTCCCCCTTCCTTTCACACAATGATAGACTTGGGTGAAGCCTTCATTGTCAGGGCCATTAATTTCAGGTGGGCCATGAGCCACATTAGCCAGATTCGATTGGGGTTTTCCTTTTGATGCATTACCAGGGATGTGACTTGATGAGTCCATCTCGGCCATAGAAACCTGTATCTTTATCACCATTTGGTTCTACTCCATTGCCTCTCGCAGCCTGGGAGCATTGTCGATGCAAGTGGCCATAGAGATGACATTCTACATCGAAACGAAATGGCTTCATAATCGATTTGTTGGACCCAGGATGTAACCCCTAGGGAAATTTCCATAGAATCAGGTAATGGATTATTTAAATCCATCTCCACACAAATTCGGGCATAGGTGATGAACTTTTTGTCTAGCGATTGATTGGCTATGGCTATTGGTGAACCCAGTAATGCAGCTATTTGACAGAATGTCCTCTCTCCAAAATTCTAGCGGGAGTCTCAGAAGACGGACCCACACAGGCACGCGGGTTGGCAGATCCTCTGTCGAATTAAACCCTGCATGCTAGGGTTTGATGGGTTTGATAAACAATCTAATTCGATCAAAGAAGTAGGGTCCTCCTTCAAAAATTTGCTTCTTGTCAGATACAGAGGAGAAATTTACCATAAAATAACTATTTCCTGCCAACATTAAATCTAGATCCCCCTCTACCTACCAGGTACAACGCAACTAGGCTTCCAAGGCCGACTAGGATATTCGTAAACCCATAAACTTGCAAATCAGGGTATGAGTAGATAAATAGTCCACATCCTCCTTAACAGTTTCTGGAGGGATCACCAGTACCAACCTGTCATGGCTTCGAGGAAAGCAGTCGTTTACCTTTGAGATCTTGGGTCGGTCACTGGAATAAAAAGACGTTTGCCCCTGGGGAGCCTCTTCCTGCATTCGACGCACTTCACCGGAGCCCTTACCAGGGCCGACAGTCTCCTTCCTGCCACTCGCAGCCATCGCCCTCCGAGATAAATATCAATTATCTAAAAGTCAAAAATTACATTTTTTAATAATTTTTTATATTTTAAGAATTCTCGTAATTTATATTTTTATATTTAAATATAAAACTGAATTTCAAGTCAACCTTTAAAGTTATTTATGTATGTAGAAAGTAAGAGATAATTATTAAACCTATTTGAACATGTATTCAAATATTTCTTAAAATTAATAACTTCTAAAAATAACAAATTCAATTTCCTAAAACTAATTTATTCTAAAAATAATTTGTTCAATTGATTCTAAATAAATTACTTTCCTTTAGAAAAAGGAGAAAACAGAAACAAGAAAAAAAAAAACAAAACAAAACACCATTACTACAATGAAAAATATCCAAATACCATAAAGGAAAGAAAAATCTCAAAGCAAATCTTCCTCAATATTATTAAATTTTATGGTCGTCTTAACAAAATCATCGCTATGCATGGGCTGTAGAAAACCATCAGGCTCTTCATCCTTTAAACATATGTTTGAGTTGAAATGGCAGGAAGTCGCCACTGAGCGAGGAAAAATAATAGATTGCATTTTTCACTAAGCATCAGAAGATTGCCAATTAATGACAGAAAGACGAAAAATTAACAAAAATATTTATTAATATAAAACAAATGAATATTTTTCACGTCAAGAGAAGCTGGCCCTCACAACATTTTATAAAAAGATATTAAATTTTATTATGATTGTTATTATGTCAACGAGGGAAAAGTATGACGGTAGAAAAGTGTCGTGAGATAATGCCAATAAAATCATAAATTGTAAAAAAAAAGAAATAATAACGATCAATCATAAATTCATAATAAAAGCTGAAAACGCTAAAAGAAATATACATATGTTTTAATAATTTGATGTGTTAAAAAATTTATATTGAATCTTATAAAAAATTATGATTGTATTAATATAAATATTTATATGTAAATTTATTATTCATACATCAATCAGATTTAGTTTACAAATTAGTAGCATAACTCCATTTTTTATTAAAATTATAGATGAATAATTTGTAAAAATATTGTGACTTAAGGATGTTACACTGTAATTGACATCTTGAGAAAATAATTTTTGTTCTCTCAAATTTTAGTTGAAGGCTCATCTAAGGGGGGGAAATCACATTTATTAATCCATTAGCATAATATTATTTCGAGCATAGAAATGAACCTAGTTTTATCCTTTCTATGTAATAGACTTTTATAGGTTTCCTACAATACTACTAAAAATATATTTGAGAGTTTTAGATGAAAGTAATATTGATTCAACAAAATCACACATCAGTATTGAAACTTAAATGAAAATAACTAATTTTATTGCACAAATTTAAAAAAAAATAAAATTCTTGACTCGAATTGGTATTCTATAACACAAATAGAAATACAATTTGCTATTATAGATAATCATAATAGTATAAATCTATAAGCTTACAACATTAATATGCCAAAACATCAAAAAATATTGTATGATAGTGGAAAGTGGGATGAAATTTAAAAATGTGTTATAAGTTCTTGATTTATAATAATATCTCTCATAAATTTATATTTTCAAGAAAAAATATTATGGTGTAATAATGTTAGTTGAGTATCTTCATAATATTATATTTTTAATAAAATTTAAAATGGTATAATAAGGTCAATTGAGTTTTTTTAAATAATTTTTTTTCTTAAGTGACGATCAAATAGATACCAAATTTAAGATTGGAATGAAAGGTGAACACACTCATTATATTGTAGCTCACCATCACCACCCGGATGTTATTGTAGAATACCTCTCTACATAAAGTGAATTTCATATCTTAGAAAAATTAATTTATATTTACTTTTTATTTGATTCAATTATACTTAATTTTTTTTTGTAAGTCGTTAATTGATTAGGCACATTTTATGATCATTTTAAAAAAGTGTTTGTTATAAAAGTGAATAGTCATGAAATGTATCTCAATATAACAAATTATTACATATATCTTAAATACATTTAGTTCAAAAATATAAGATATATCAATCTCAAGGTCTCATGTACTATAGTTTTTATTTTATAATTTTTGTAACTTATTCTTATTAATTAATGAATAAATCAAGTCAATCTAATTACACCAATGTGTTAAGTTCAAAATATTTTTTTTGAAAAAAATGGGCAAAATATTTAGATATTTTGATTGAATTTTTTAAGAAAAAATAAAATAATTCTAAGTGACAATGAAATAGATATCAAAATTAAGGTCAAAATTAAAAGTGAACATATTTAATATATTACAACCTACCACCACTACCCCCTGATGTCTTTATAAAACATCTTTCAACGTAATAATTTTGAAACAATTATATAATAAAATAAAAGGCATTAGATGGTGTTGAAGTTTAAGTTGATCATCATTAAGGCAACAAGTAGTAATAAAGCATTATCTCATTTTAAAAAAAAATAGTTGTACAAACTTAACCTAGTTAAAGTAAGGATGCTTTAAATATCATATCACCAAATGTTAAATTAAAATCATGTTTTTTTTTTTAATACCAGAATACATGTATGATCATATGTGAGTGCCGACTTTAATTTAAATTGATTTATAAGGTAGGGGTTTTATGGAAGGGGTTGTTGCTACTATTTTTAATGAGTTGGTAGTTCCATGAAAAATAAAAGACCTGTAATAGGATATTTTAGAATCTTTTCTTAAAAATAAAGAGCTGACTAATTTTTAGGAGGATAATTTGAAAGAGTGGAAAAAAGAGAGCTGGAAATTTTTCATATATGCTTTTATATTTTAGAAAGATATTCTACTAAATATAAATTTATAAGTAATTAAAATTTATTTAAATATTAATTATATATAAAAATATAATCATTTTAAATATTATCCTCTATAAAATTAAAATTAGAAGATAAATTAAAATTTTAATATTATGAAATCATTTTTAATATATATATACTCTTTCATTTATTCTACAATATTTGTTGAGAAAATTTAAGAATTCTCTCCTTGAGACCACTAAAATATAAAGATATGGTATAAAAGGTTTTAAAATATTGCTAGAGGATAACGCTTTTATTTTCACTTTCAATTATCTCAAAGTGGCACCCTCATTTATATTGACATTCATGTGTGTGGAGTGACTTACAAGTGAAGGATGTGGCGTGTATTAGATTTTTTCCTATGTTGTCCGGTTTCATACCTTCCTGCATGCACCAGAAACATACCCTTAATGCTCACCCAGCTTTCTGTTTTAGCTTGGAAACTCTACTTCTTCCATCTGCGGAGGACTGCTTCAGTTTTGAGCCAGACTTACACGATCGGAGCTTTAACTCAACATCATGCCTGGTCTGCAAATTATGAAAGCAGTAGCAGCAATCCATGGAACAATTATGAAAGCGGTAGTAGCATCGCCTGGAACGATCTTACAGAATGCTGCTATCTCAACTGACTCTGGTCTCCCAGTGGCTGCGCCTTCGGCAAAATCTTTTTATGTGTATCTCCAGATTCGTAGAGGTTATTATGCATTTAGATTTAGACAAATTGATAATCATGGTACACTGTTAAATGGATGCAGAATTTCGTTGTATTTGAGAGGAGATTTTTTAAAATCTTTGTATGTACAAAAATAGTTTTGAAAATGTTTGATTCGAAGGACGATGATGTACAATTCTGTTAAAGGGTTTTCTAGGATTTGGACCAAAGATTGCTTTGAGAGGATTACAACTGATTTGTCCAGTGTTGTTTCTGTAGTTCCTCAAACTGTGTGATATATTTTTGTAAGTTGTGTTAATTTAAATTAATAAATATTGTTTTAAGACAATCGATTTCTCATGATAAGGATCATGAAGTTCAAGTTAGCACTCATTGTATTTGAGTTATTACAATCCATCTTTAATTAAGGAAAGAACCAATAATTTAAGGCGCATTAGTAATATTTGAGAAAAAATCAAAAAGTTTTAGGTTAATTTTTTTTAATTATAATTTTTTGTTTCATTTAATTTTTTAAAATCCTAATGCCATATCTCCGTCTATTAATAATATGTATAGAAATAAATTTCAATCAAAAGTATACAGTTGTTGAAATTTTATTTTATATTATATTTTTAATTAAGATTTTTTCTTGAAATTCACAATATATAAAAAATAGTGTGTAAAAATAATTTATAATAAAAAATTGTAGGTTGATTGGTATATACAACTTAAAATTGAAGGATGGGTAGAAAAAAACCATCTCAAGGTATATTACGTCTATCACTATAAAAACATTAAAGGTTTGAAATTCCATCGAACACGCTAGCCATCATCATGGTAAGAAAGCGATCTACACTACACACAAGTGGAATCCAAAAAAATTATAACCAAGATCGTTAGCTCCCTGTAAAAGATAATCCCTTATTAAAGGCACAACAATAGCAAGATATTCCCTTTGTTCCAATTCAAAGACAAATGTTTGAAGGTCTAAATCCAAATGCCTAATAACCTGTACGAATCTCAAGATACACATAACAAAGATTTTACACAAATGATTATAATATTCAAAAAATAAAATAAAATAAAATCCTCCACAAGATGAGATAAAAATAATAATAAGATAGAAGAGATGAATATAAACTCAATTACATTTAGCATGGAGACAAGTCAAAGACAAATGTTTGAAGGTCTTTAGTCTAATACAAGTGGGAAATCTGAGATAGTAAACAACCAAAGATTGTATGGCTCACCAAGACATATTCCTTGATAGGTTACCATATAAAATGAGAAAAAATAGTTTCAATCCTAGCATTCCAAATGAATTTGAGGTGGTTTAATTACACCATAATATATGATTTGACTCTATCAACTAATAATCATGAATCTTTTTAATAATTTTAAAATCTTGTAAATGAGGCCATGTGTGCAGGTTTTAAAATGAGTATCATAATTTCTTTTTCAATTACATCAAAAAAGAAAAAGAAAAAAAGTACATGTCCATCTTGTGATGTATAGATTAAATAAAATATAAAATGAGAAATTGTCAGCATTGATCAATAGGTGATTTTATGGTAGAGTGAGCACACAATAATTATGTGATAATGATTCTTATTGTATTCAGAAATATGCAAGAGGATATGCAATAATTGCCTTCATTTAATAAATAGCCTTGCTTACCAATTGTCTACTCTATTACAATAGCCTAGTGAAGAGGAACATAAAGGAGTAGGGGGAGTTAACTCATATGAGAACTCACTTTAGAATTGAGTGTAACTCACTATGGAACTCATAAGAAAACTCACAATGGTACTCAGTTGAACTCCAAGTGGAACTCCAGGGGGAACTTTAGGTGGAACTCACCCTCTCACCCATTTAACCTCTTATAACACCTAAGTATGTTGAAGCTAAATGTGTAAGGATTATCTAATTAATAAGTAAATAGAACAATAAATATCCTACACTGACATCCCCCCTTAAACATTGTTTAGGTGGGCCAACAAGAGAAGATGGGTCTACAAAACAAGCTCATATGAGGTATCCACATACAATGCAACTCTTAAAAAGTGGAGTAAAACAAAAAAAAAATCAATGGGGAAAAATTCTACCCACACCATCCCCCATCTACCATGCCCCCAATAAAGCAACAAAAAAATGAAGGTAGGACCAGAAAGTGAAGACCAATACCCCCCCTTAAGCATAACTTAGGTGGGATGGAAAATTAGGTCCAATCAGTGAATCCTTCTGAGGTAGCCAAGTAAATAATAGTGATCCCAATATCATACAAAACATGAAGGATATATGCCTCCACAAAGAAGAGAGAGAAGGTAAGTCCAAAATCTTACATAGTGAATGTTATAACAGGTCCCTCTATAATAAATGACATCTCTTCCTTTCACAAGAAAGAAACCACGAGATATCAAACTGTTGAATTTCCACTCTAGTGGAATACAGATAGGAATCATGATGTAGATCTTGAGAAAATGTTCAAAATTCTCCCTGCTAGTGCTCAAATGTGTCAAAGTCCAATAAAAAATCACAAGCTTAACTATAGAAGATGGTAATAAGGAAGCATATAAAGAAGGAGAGAGAACATGAGGGTTTATAAGTACCCTCATTACATCCAGATAAAAAGAGTGACATGGAATATTCACTGAAAGAATGTATATGGGAAGAGGAGATCAATCCTCAACAACCATTGAAACTAAAGTCTTATGTACAAATGAAGCATTTAGATTTGTAAGATGAATGTCCATAAGAACATATGAGTCATCGATACTCTTAATGTATATACTCTCACTGAAATTTGTAGTCCTTTTAAATACAAGTCTATAAAAATGTTTGAAGAGTAATAATCTGCACATAAATGGATGTAGAATCTACAATGAGGCAACTGAGGTCTAGTAGAATTTTGTCTTGTAGTGGGGCCTCGCTAGAAGGAAGAGCATTATCCATCACAGATGTATCATCACAAGAAATAAAAGCAAGAAGAGAGAATACAATAGTCTCAAAAGAGATAGTTTGAAGAGGAGGTGTGACATAAAGCACTGTAAGACCATTAAAAAGATTCTTAAGAATGTTCCAAACAGTGGAGAGATACTATATGTGCTCCACATGGTGGTATAGATCCCATGAAACATGCAACAAATGACCATAAACATAGTCATAAGAGTTTTCCCAATCATCGTATTGACCTGGGTCAATAGGAGTAGGAATATATCTATATAAGAATGGAATAAGGCCCTGATCTATGAGTGAACGTTCCATGTACACATGCCATGAAGCATAATTGGTCTTCTCAAGAAGGACCACTAGCGTAAACTCAACCTTCCTCCTTTGAAGTCTCTAAAATGGATTCATCATGACTATGAGAAGACACCAAGGAAGTGCAATACTACACAGTATAAATTGTATGAACCTCTGAAGCATGCTTATGAATGTGATGTCATGGATAGCCGAGAATGGGTCTAAGTGAGTAATTAGTGTCGGAGTGATGAGAGATAATGTATGCTTAGAATGAGGATGTTAGATACGATAAAAAATGCATCCATCTGTGAGCAATTAGTGCATAAAGTATAATGCATAAAGTAGTAGGGCCCATAGCTTAGGTAACCCTTCCTGAATATGACAATTTATGAATTTATTGCATCTTACAATGAAAATAGGACCAATGGAACATGATTGAAAAATAAAGCGCTTCTATAAAAAATGGCACTCATATATGAATTATCAAGTAAAAGTTATGGCTAATAACATTTACCATCATTAACGACCTATTTAATGAATTTACACTTAAAAGATTAAAAATCTTGACCAATTTTAGATAAATGTAGTCTTCCAAGCACTCATTAAAATCAATATCAAATGTAGAATGCAATAGTTTAGATTGTGAGGGGGAATTGACCTCCTACCAATCCAAACCTCATACTTCATCTTTGATAAGTAAAAGTAAAAAAAATGAAAACCACATAATTCCTCCTTTACAATATATTATTTTATAAGAAATCAATAAAAAATTCCTTTATTATTTTTATTCAAATACAATTAAAAAATATTATGCCCCACAGTGTGTTACACAAATCCTCTGCCCACTTTACAAAATAACTCCCATGTGCGAAACAACGGAAGTTGACGCTTTTGTAGAATGGAAAAGGTCACCTTTATGAAACTCTAGCCACTGATAATTCTTCCATGTATGAAGCGATCCGATCTTTAAAGGTCATATAAAAATATTAAACGTACCTATTATCTTTGTTTTTATTAAATAGATAACAAGTCATGCTTGATAAATGTGAATAACTATGGGTCCCATTTGGAGACATCCGTGGAGAAATGCACATGATATGTAATAATAGGTAGCCAAATTCAATCAAAGAAGTATATAAAAATGTTGTTAGGGTTTCGAGTCTATCGATTAAGGCACATGTTTATAATATTTGAATTTGTTTTTAATTATAATATTGATATGAACAAAATATTTCATGACAATATATAATAAAATATTTCTTAATATTTGGTGTTAAATTTTGAAATGTAGATAGTATTTATTATTTCAAAGCTTTTTATTGGTTACAATAAGAAAATTATTAGTTTAATCGATTCATATAATACCCTGCAGGGCAGGGACTAATAATATGACAATGGACAAATATTTTGAGAAACCAAGATAAAATATATCCTACTTAACAAAGGCCCACTCAATTCTATCAAAATCTTCTTTAAAAAATTTTTAAAAAAATAATAAAAATCAAAAGTATTATTTTTATGGGGCTTCACGTTGAATCCATTTTTCTTAAATTTAAATGATATTTTCAACCATATATTGATATTTGATGAAACACATTTTTTCAATCAAATGCTTATTATATTATAATGAATATAAGAGGCATCTCAATAGGAGCCCAAAATGTATAGAATTGGATTCATTATCTTTCTTCAGCCTTATCACTTGGAGCTTTTCAGTTGGGTAATGGCCATCAAAATGGGCAACGTGAAGTAGGTTGGTCAATAGCATTTAAAGGGGGAAATGCTCCCTAAGTTTTATGCATTTATTTTGTGGGATTGCTTTTCAGATTTATTAATCTATTTCAGCAATTAAAGTTTATATATTCGATTATTTTTAATAATGAAGATATTTCTATGTTATATAGTTTTAATGGTAATTTTTTTATTTTTTATTTGGATTTTTTTTACATGTTTAAGTGTAAAAAGAAAAGGTGGTTATATAAAAAATTTATTTTCAAAATCTTCTTAGCTTTTATGGAAGTAATCGTCATGCCATGATCCATGCTTCTTACTATTCATTACATAGCACTTGTCAAGCAACACCTAGATCTTAACACAACTGATCCTATATTTTTCTAGTCCTTTTTTTGGTGATTCACTTAGACATAGTGGTGTGGATGGTGGTGAGATAGTGATGTTTTATGTGTTGTTTCATCTTCATTGGAGAATAAAAAATTATTTGTCTCATTTTGAGACCATGGAGAATGGGTAGGAGGAACATCCAATTTCAATTGAATCATTTTCTTGAGGAACTTAGTTCCTTAAGGTTGAGTTACTTCTATCTATTTTTGGTGTTATGATTTATACTTAACATTAGTACTTATGATTTGATCATCATATTTTACTTTTGTGTTATCATACTTAATTTATGATGGCTTGATATTTTCAACCTTTTTTTAATGATATAAAGATTAGAAAATAAATATTAATTGAGTACCTTTTATTATATTTATCTATTTATCATATATTTCTATATTTAATAAGTATAATAAATTTTAATAAAAATATAAAATATAAATAAATAGTCTTTAACAATATTATTATTTAATTATGCAATATCTATTAATTATTATACACACTTTCCAACATAAGCATATAAATGTAATATATGTCACTTTAGAGTCATCTTACCACACATTAATAGTCCTCCATCCCTAATTGACTTTAATGATAAAAAAAGCATAATACTCATGTTCTATGCTAATATACGTACGTACGTACGTACATACATACATACATACATACATACATACATACATACATACATACATACATACATACATACAAACAAAAATACATACATAAAATCCACATTTATGATATGCATACCTTTTTGTTCTTGTTTTGCCAATTTAATTATGTGTAAACTAGGACTTGTATGAAACTCTTATAGAAATAGTGTGCATCCAAATATACACACCCTATACTAAATGATGGGATTCCATGCATTCTTGAGAAAAATACATGAAAAGGTATTGGAGGAACATGCAAATACATTAAAAAATATGGCAAAATCACTTAAGGAAATTTCAGGATATAAAGCTAAGTGGGTGCGAACATTTGATGGTGTTGTGCCACATGATAAATCAATAAAAGTACATTTCATATTTGTTTATCCTTTCAAACCTCTTATGAGAATCCTTACCTAAAACTTATTATCACCTTCACTCATAAAAAGTAGGTAGTCCACCATTTTAATACTGATAATAATATCTCGTTAAATTCATAAAAATATATTAGTTTAATTTAATAATAAAATTTTAAAATGTTATGTGTGAAAATAATAATATATATTATTTTTAATCTTTCATGTTTATAATTATAGGTTGTGATTTGAGACCCGAATTTTTTTTATTTTTTTAATAATGATAATAAAATTTAAGAAGATTGAAAGTAAATTGTTAAATATATTTTCTTTATTATCTAGATTTTATACTATGATTTATATATGACTAAATCCTCAAGGATAAAGAGAGGGGCCTTTATTTCGAGTTGAGTTCTATTGAATATGTGGGTAGTTTCAAGCAATAAAATAATGATTCAAAATATCCATTTTCTATTAGGGTATTAATCGTAATATCAATTGATGTCATTACACTATAATTTTTTTTAAACATATTTTGAAATTATTTTTTTATAAAAAAAAACCATCAAAACCCATTTCGAATATTTTTTCTCCAACCACTCACTCATCCCTTTTAACTTGGTTTAGAGGAATGGTTTCTACAAATTACTTATAACTCATTTTTTCATGAACACTTCCTTTCTGCAACATAAACGGATCAATTTACTTATTTCTAAAATGTAATTTTTTTCCCTCTCCTTCGTCCTACATAAATTTAGATTAATTATGAACTATTATATCTCCTTATTTATTTGTTTTCTTAGGAAGAATGAGAAGTGAGTGAAAATAATGCATAAACGAGTGGATTTGATTATCATTTAATGGCTTGCCAAACTTTTCTCTTAGCTTGAGATCAATTTTTTTATACTTCGTTGCAGTCTAAGGAATTTTTTATTAAATAAAAAAAAAATTCTAATACTTAGTTGCAGTCCAACGTTTTATAAAAATATACCAAATTTTATTATGATTGTTATTATGTAAACGAGGGAAAAGCGTGACCGCAAAAAAGTGTCGTGAAATAATGCTCATCTGAAGAAACAAGTACTAGAATATTCTAATACACAATAGAAGTACTCAACATGAAAATCCTTAACTAACAAGAAAAAAACAGTAATTGCTTGAGGAATATTACTGAGGGAAAATAAGCAAAATGAGAGCATGTACAAATAGAGAATATTACTGAGGAGAGGAGAAAAAATTCTTAAAAGTCGCTCGCACAGGTAGATTACCAGCCAGCAGTCCAAGGATGTCTACTACGTCATAGTCCACATGGTTGGAAGTACTTAAAGTGATGTACAATAGTGGATTATATATAATATATATATATATATATATATATAATATTTCTTATTTTATTTTATTTTTCACTTTGGAGGTATTCAAACCCTCTTTTATCAATAAATTCAGAACACACCATTTTATAAATGGAATTGTAAAACTTTCTGACATGACAAAATCTTTTAAAATCACAATATTCAACAAACAAGAATGTCTTTTGGAAGCAAATAAAAGACAGGAGAATGTCTGTCTGCTTTCAATATATAGAGGAATATAGGTCCGAGGGAAAGGCCCACCTTTATTGTAAGGGACGTTTGTGGAGGAGAATTGGAATGGCCTATGCCTTCAGCAGAAACTAGACCCACAATGACTGACCATATATCTAAAATTATATTCAACTTTAGCTAAACTATATATTTTAGAAGAATCGCGTCTCGGATAGAAAAATAAATATTTTTAAATAGTTAAAAAATTCTCTTAAACAGAGAAAAACACATATATATAAAATCCAATCAAAAAATATAAATATATATATTTTTTTAAAATCAAATAAATGTTTATTATTATAATTTATTACGCTATGAAAATATTAGTAATAGATTTTCTTAAATTTTAAAGATTGATATTATTTTGTTTATGAGAACACAATTTTTATAAACATATTTGTAATAAATAATTGTTTTTAAATCACTCTTCAAAATGAAAATATTATTAAAATTTAAATAAAAACATATGATTTCATAATTTATTTATAGAATTTCTCAACATTTTTAATTGATGCGTTTTTTCGAAGATCTAATTTAATATTATTTTCATTGCATAAATAAGATTATGTAAGGATACATTTTTTTAGATAGATATGACGATTTTGATTGGAGCAAAAAGCGGTTATAATTCAACGGTCAATACTACACAATACTATTACAATTGGGGAATAACAACTGGTTACAATTCAACGGTCAATATCACACAATACCATCACAACCGACGATTGTGGCCTAATATCAACCATCACCATAACCAGCGTCTAATACTTTCAAACAACAGGTTACAATTCAACGGTCAATACCACACAATATCACCACAACTAGTGATTATGACCTAATACCAATGATCAGCCACAACCGGCCTCTAATACTTTTGAGATTTAAATTTAGGTGGTGCATGTGACAACCAAGTTGCTTCACCAACACACTCTCATCTCATCAATCATATGTAAAAATATGTTACATATAATAAAATAAAAAGATTATTTGCAATTTCAATTTAAAAATGTCAATTTTTTTTTCAAATTCTAACATCGTTAAAATATTATGTAGTTAAAATTTTTGGGACTTAGACTTTGTAGTAATGATGTAGATTAGGTTAATAGAGTTTTTATTTCAATAATATCCATCAATCTCCATATTAAAATTTAAAAAAATTATAAATTATAAACTAAACTCATATTTAATAATAATATTACACTAGTAAAAATAATTTAATTGATTAAATTATTTTAATTTTTTTATTTAATTATTTAAATTAAATAAATTATTTTAAAATATTTAATAAATACAAAACATAGAAATCTTTAGAAAAAAAAACTTAACTTTTATAAAATATTAGATAACCCTTTAATTTTAAATCTATTTTCACATGTGAACATATTAACACTTTAAGTATTTGACGAGATATGTTGACAACTGATTTAGAAAATATATAATACAGAATTCAAGTTGACCAACTTAAGTGCATTGGAGATTGGATCCACACAATTCATGAGGATGGGCATCATTCTGATGGAATGTGATGTCACGATCTGTCTTCCCATACTGTGGACTCGTGCTCATAATTGAAGTGGATTTGGACTTTATTTAGTCAGAATAAGTTGATTATCAAGATAACTTAACTTTTATGTTGATTTCAAAGGTCTATCAAATCATCGACCAAAATCACAAAAACAAGGTATGATTTAATTAAAGTTATTTCCTTTCATATAAATGTATATTTGCAACATTGTTATGATTTATAATTGTGAACAAAAGAAAATTTAATAAAATGAATGAATTAATATTAAACATAAATTTTATCAATTCAATAATATCAAAAAAATACATCAAAAATTATTTTAAATTAATAAAATGAATTTTTAAAAAAAAAAAAAAATTATTCTAAGAACTTTCAAATAAATTAAATCCTACCAATAAATTAACAATACTAAATAAGATAAAAAAAAGTCTAACCTAAGACCACTCTAAATCCACCATGCATGCAAATTTGATGACACGTGTTAACTGACCCTCCTACCATGCCACACGCATGAGGGAACAATCATTAAACTGTCAGTTCTAAAAATATCTTTCTTTCCGTTTAATTAAACCACTCCACCTCTCTAGTTTTGTCGTCCACCTTTATCTCATGCAACGCTTGGAATAACTGCCACATTACGACCACAAAAGAAATGGTAATAGCGTGAAGGGAGCGACCACTGCCACATAAGAGAGAGTTAAAAACTTTTAATGAAGGAGATTTGCATGAAAGAGTTTATAAATACACGAGGATTCACGTTTGGGGAGGAGGCGATGGATGATATATTGGAAAGGAGGTACCAAACCAGTAGGAGGCTTTTTTGTTATTGGTATGGCCTTCGACCACGAGGGAAGGGACTCACTTGGGCATGGCTGTTTGGACTACGAAATCTGAGTGCAGGTGATGGGTTTGGTCAGTTGGACATGGTGGTGTAATCCCTAAAGGAATACGTTCAGCCATAGAGGAGTTGGCGAGAGAATCTTGCCAATAATACAGACCAAACAAACATGTGGATAGAACGCGAGTAAAGGTCAAAGCAAGGAGGGTCTGAGCCTGTGAATGTTTTTTTTTGAAACCCATGAAAGATGTGTCTTTAAATGGATGCAGGCTATAAGCATTCTTTTTATTAGCTTGGCCCAAGCCGGGTCGATGTGTGAGATCATTGAAAGACAAAGCTTTTACATCTTTGACATTGGAGTCCTCTATCCCGATGGAGGAGGATCATGTCATTTTATTAAAACCCCTATGGCTTTAGCGATGGAGAACTCGTCAACAAAATAACAAAGGCAAAAATTGTGCAACATTAATTTTGGTCTATTGATCGAGACTGAGCCGAGCATTCAGGAATTTGATTTGGGTGGCTATCGGATGCCTTTATAAAGAGATCGACTATCTGCGTTCCACAACTAGTCTTTGCCTATTTTAGATAAGACCATTGGTGCTCGACAAAGGACCATTGATGACAGATCTGAAGCGTCAGTTTTAGAAAAGTCGAGGTGAGGAGGATCTGTATAAAGTGTTCCTCTATTTGAGTCAGAATTGAAGTCGAGTTTATCTTGTTCTTCTATTTGTTATGTAGAGTCGATATAGAGATGCATCTATATTGAGGATGTTGGTGTTAAGCCACACTTGGACCGAAGATGGACTGGTCCAAGAGGGACCAGTAGCTCAGTGGTAGAGCACTCCAGCTGCGTATGGAAGGTCCTAGGTTCGAGTCCTAGCTGGCCCATGAACCAACATGGTATCAGAGCTAGGTTCAGCCTAGGAGCCCCAAGCACACAAGAGGTGTGGCTTAAGAGAGAGGGGGGGGGGGGGAGGCTGGGTGAGGGGGCGCTCGGGGCGTGGGCTTAGAAGGTCCTAGGTTCGAGTCCTAGGTGGTCCATGAACCAATAGAGGATGCATGACATTCTATTGCAAACCCGATCATCAACCAATGCTTACAAGGGGAAGCCAACACTTAGAAAGGGAGCAATGTTTTGGTGCGCAGATCAATGCTTAAAGGTAGAAGGGAGGTCAACGCTTTGAAGGGGAGATTAGAAAGGATTGGCGATTTGAAGGTTAGTTCAATTTCATCATTCATAAAAGAAATAAAAAATTTCATCATTCAATTTCTTGCTCATTTTGGATAGAAAAGGTGAATAACACTAATATCCCTATCTTCCCATTAATAGTGGTGTAAGTATGAGGCACATTTGGTACTCCTACAAATTTAATAGCTTCATTTATAACTTCATCTATATCTACATTCCACCATTCCCCTCCATTAATAGCAATCCCAAATCATTAATCATTATTAATCACATATTTTATGTGATAATAAAATAAAATAAAATAAATGTTCTTAAAATTCATTTGCCTAACAATAATCAATTGTTATTTTATAATAAAATGAAATAATAGTATTTATTATCATAAAAATAATGTGATTTATTTATAAGTATCATTGGATAAATAACAGGTGTGTTATTTTGGGTAAAATAATAATAATTTTTTAAATATTGGTTTTTAGTGAGAAAAATATAAAAATGTGTCAAAAAATGTGCTTTAACGATTGATGGTGAAATTTTATGTATAAAGGATTTATTTAACATTAAATTTAAGTTCAAAATTGCATTCTTAAACTTCATGTGTATAAGTTATTTTCTAAATTTTTTTACTTAAGTAGACTAAAGATGTAATTGTCCAAAATATCATTTTTGAAGAATTGACATAATGACTAAACTAGATGATCATGTTAAAGATTTATTTTCTACCTTCCTTATCAAGAATTTGCTTTTGAAATATAATGCATTAATTTAGTTCAAGTATTCTTTAATTTTTAAATCTCAACTTAGACCAAAAATTTAAGTTCAAATAAAATTACATAACGTTTGTTATTAAGCAGTGCCTCTAGCTCATGTTTATGGGTAATATCATTGTGCTTGAGCTAATGTATCCATAACCTAACATAGCTATAACAATGACGTCTGGACATCATCCTTATAAACTATCAGGAAGAAATAAGGACTATGTCATGTGATTAAGGCTAGGAGGTGGGATAATCACTCTTGATGAACAACACTAATTAATATTAAAAAAATAGCTTTGACTGCCTTAAACAACTATGAATTGTGAACTTATGAAATAAACTAGAGAGAGTACATTTCTTACTCAAAACTCAGTATCATCAAAAATGACTAATAAAAACTAAGATTGAGAGTGTTAAATAAATTATTATCAAGAAACCACCAACCATATGGCTCTCAGATAAAGAAACTTTGGTAATAACAATGGTACAGATTAAGTTGTTTGAATCAATGATAAAAACCATTGTTGATGTAAATAACAACTAGAAAGGGGGGGCGGGGGAGGGGCGGGGGGATGTAGCTTGCAAATGGTCATTTCTATTTCTTGTTAGGACTTAGAGCTAGTTTAGTTAAACAAGTAATTAGTCACTTAAATTGATACTTTTACACTCTTATTTGGATAGTAATTACAGAAAAATTATCTAAAAAATTAGGCCATAGAAAGGGTTACATTCCCAGATTCATAGTTCACATGAAATTTAGAATATAAATAGAACTACATGCATACTACACCTAGAACCTGTTTGAAAGCAGGTATGTAACCAGTCTAAGAAGTGAAGGATGCTTCCAGTTCATAGGTGAATAGGATGGATTTGGAGTTGTGTGATAAACAAGATTAAAGTTAAATAAAAGGGAAATACCGTTATAATAAGACCCTAGTTGAGATAAACAAAACAAAGATAAGAATTTTGTGATATACTCAAAAGGATCCCAGTTGGATCATCATAATTTTTGAGGCTTTAGCCCAAATTTTGAGGCAGAATATGATTATTTATTATATATTTGATACTCTTATCATGGTGATCTTGGTGGTTATTTAGTGGACATAAGCAATGAACATTGAGTGGGTTAGGATCTAGTTGATCTCGATGAGTCAAGTCTTTAGCCAGAGCATAACCTACTTGTAAATAGATGTCTACCCTATATGGTTAGATGCTTAACTATTTAAAAAAGGATATTAGATTCCTAACTCATATGGTTAGATGCTTTCCCATTTAGTAAATGATATTAGATGCTTAACCCATATACTTAGATGCTTGCCCAATTGACAAAAGATATCCAATAAGATAAAGTATACCCAAGTTATATTCATAGACAAACATTAATTAAACTTTTTTTTCTATGTTTTAGGATCTAGGATAGGATCTAGGGTCCCTACATGGTCTTATCAGATCCTAGGTTTGAAAGCTAGGACATAAGCCTATTATGACCTCTGCTTAGTAAAAGAAGAATTATTGATTATAACTTGTTGAAAAAATTGAAAACAATGAGAAACTAATTTGGTTAAATTTAGTTGTTCAGACATGGCTCATGAAAAAACATCAAGGAAAGGAAAAGAAACAAAGAAAAAAGGGAAAATGAAACTTCTCTCCACTTCAAGAGAACCCATTTACATTTTTTAATCAGATACAATAGCTGCAATCTAGATTAAACTCAAATCTTTGAAAGTGGAGCCAATTAAAACAAAATATGCTATGATTGAACCTTTAGTCAAACGTTCATTTAAGAGGCCCTCAACAATATGATATTTTACATTTGGAATAGGTTATGATGCACCTTAGATAAGCCCTACTTTATGTAAGGAATATAATCAATCCCACCAATATGTGTTACACTCAGAAGATAAAGTTTTAAAAAAAATGAAATTGGATGAAGAAGATTCTATTTAGAAATTTTTTTGAATCAATGTTACGGAGATATCTATATGTTATAGCCATAAATTTTATCCTCTTTAAAACTAAGAACTCTATGTAATAAAAAGTTGAATAAGATTATCAAATTCTTATTTTTTGTCAATCCTATGTGTGACTATGATCAATAATAGAATGTATGAGAAAAATTTGTGTCATCCAAAAAAAAAGAATTATATTATCAATTGTCTTGAACAAAAACTTAGAATATTATGTTATTTTTATTAGGAAATCAAATGACAAGACTTAGACAATTAACTAAGAATAGAAGGGAAAATGTGAGATACGTAGACCCCAACAATGAAAATATTGAATAAATGGTTCCAAAAATAGAGACCTAGAGATAAAATCCCTCATCAATTTGTTGAATAAGAAAAGAGATAAAATAGATTCACTTGAGCAGGTGATTAATGATCTTAAGTCAAGGTAAGAAAATAAAAAATATATATTGGAACCTAACCTTGATAATCTGCCTAAAGAAAATCCACCACTAGTTAATGAAATGGAAGTTGTAGCTCCTAGAATTGAAGTTCCATTTTCTCATCTAAGTAAGGATTTGAAGAAGATTTTACTCCTAGGTTTCATGAGAAATAGTCAGTTGAAGGAGTTAAGAATTGGCTAAATGAGATGGATAAGTAATTTGGCTTGAGAAACTACAATGATGCAACTAAGGTGTTGTAGGGATCCTACCAACTGGTAGAAGAGGTAATAACATGAAGGAATTAAATAAAATAACCACAAAAAATTTGACTTAGGATCAGTTTGACCACCATTTCAGGAATAGATGGTTACCTCAGTTATTCTTTGATGAGTAGATGACTTTCTGATTTACTCTAAAAATGAGGATGAACACTTAGCACGTCTTCAATTGGTCCATCAGTGGTTGAGAGACTTAAAATATATGGTAAGTTGTCCAAATAAATTTTTCATAAGAAAGAAATCCAATATCTGAGCCACGTCATATCCAAAGAAGGAATTCCAATAGATCTAGATAAGATAAAGACAACAATGGATTGGCCAATCCCCAATAACATATGAGAAGTAAGGAGTTTCATGGGGTTAGCAGGATCTTATAGAAGATTTATTGAAGGTTTTTTTAGGATCACCAACTTGATTACAATATTTCAAAGGAAAGGTAAGAAGTTTATATGGAAAAGCAGTGTGATAAAGCTTTCTAGATTCTGAAGGAAAAGTTGATGATGGCACCCATCTTGAAGGAATGGGAGGAGTATTGTTTTAGAATGATGGTGTAATTTCATATGAGTCCAAGAAATTGAAAACCCATGAAGTAAATTATGCCCATCATGATTTAGAATTGGTATAAATTGTTCACGCCTTACAGAAGTAAAGATATTTCCTTATTGGGAAACCTTTTGAACTAAAAACTGACCATCAAGGGATAAAATACATATTCACTCAACCTAATCTGAATGCTAGTCAAAGAAGGTGGTTGGAGTTCTTGAGTGTGTATGATTTGAAAATTGAGTATAAAAAGGCAAAATAAAATAGGGTTGCCGGTGATTTGAGTAGGAGAAGACATCTAATGAATATAAGAATGCTTAGATATAATCTAAAAGGGAAAATACTAGAAGGACAAAAACAAGATCCTTGGTATAATCCAATTAGAGTGATGATAGAAGAAAAAAAAGACCCAAGAATTGAAGGATATACCTTGGATGTCAAGGGATTGCTTCGGTATAAGAATAGGATCTATGTTACAAATGTAGATTTAAGGAAGATAATTCTAACTGAAGCTTGTGATGCACCCTACTTAGGTCATATAGGGGTAAAAAACTGTATGCCAATCTTAAGAAACTATATTATTGGTAGGGGATGAAAATAGATATATTATTATATGTGGCATGATGCTTGAAATGTTATAGGGTTAAAATAGAACACCAGCATCCTGTAGGACTTTTATATCTACACGACATTCCACAATATAAATGCCAAGTTGTCAGTGTAGATTTCATGCAAGGATTACCTATGACACCATATAGTCATGGTGCTATTATGGTGGTAATAGAAATGCTTACTAAAGTAGTGCATCTCATACCTAGAAATTTGACTAATGATGCACCAACCTTAGCCAACCAATTTGTAAAGGAAGTGATTAGATTGCATAGATTTATAGAAAATATTATATCAGATAGAGATTCCAATTTTACTTCAAGGTTTTGGATGACTGTACAATAAGCTTTAAGTACACAATTAAACTTTAGCTCCACATTTCATCCTGACATGGATGGGTAGACATAAAGAACAAATCAGGGTATAGAAGACCTTCTAAAGGTGTACTATATGGATCAACAAACCAAATGAGAAACTTATCTCCCATTGGTAGAATTTTATTATAATAACTCATTTGAAATATCTTTAGGTATGGCTCCATTTGAAGCTCTATATGGGAGAAGTTGTCAAACACCACTTATTTGGGATAACCTTGAGAACATAACAGTAATCGGTCTTGAAATGTTGAATGATATGAAGGAACAAGTGAAAGTTATAAGACAAAGGTTGAAGGAAGCATCAGATAGACAAAAGAGATACGTAGATAGGAAGAGAGTTTAGAGATAATACCTAATTTGTGATAAGGTATTTTTAAATGTTAGACTGCACAAAAGTTTCTTAACCTTTGGGAAAAAGGTGAAGTTAGCTCATTGCTTTGTAGGACCTTTTGAGATCCTAGAGTCAATCAACCTAGTAGCCTATCAATTGGACTTACCCCCTCAGCTATGTTGCATTCATGATGTTTTATATGTATCACCTCTTAATAAATATGTGCTTAATAGTAAACACATTTTAAAATGGAATTATTTGTCGGTCTAAGAGCTGGCTAGAATAACAATAGACCTATCCAGAGTGCTGGAGAGGCACTAGTAACAATTCTATTATAGAGAGGCTGATCAGTGTAAGGTATAGTGGGATCAATATGGTGAAGGAAGTGAAACTTGAGAGCACATTGAAGAAATTAAAAAACATGTTTTCATTTTTATTTTAAAATTTATGAACTTAGTCAAACTTTTATAGTGCATTGGGACAATGCATCATTTAAGGGGGGGAGGATGTCATGACCTATTTTCCCTCACTGTGGACTTGTGCTCATAATTTAAGTGGATTTGGACCTCATTTAGTTAGAATAAGTTGATTATCAAGACAAATTAACTTTTGTGTTGATTTCAAAGGTCTATAAGGTCATCGACGGGAAATTGTGAAAGCAATGTATGATTTAATTAAATTTATTTCCTTTATAGAAATATATATTTTCAATGTTGTTATGATTTACATTTGTGAAAAAGGGAAAATTTAATGAGATGAATGGATTAATATTAGATAGAAATTTTATTTGTTTGATAATATCGAATAAATACGTCAAAGGTTATTTTAAATTAATAAAATGAACTTTTCTTTTCTTTTTTATTATTCTAAGAACTTTCAAATAAAGTATCATAAATTATTTAAGATTTTAATTATTATTAGTTAATAATATTATCATAAATAATTTAAGTATTTTTACATGTTAGACTGCACAAAAGTTTCATAACCTTTGGGAAAAAGGTGAAGTTAGCTCATTGCTTTGTAGGACCTTTTGAGATCCTAGAGACAATCAACTTAGTAGCCTATCAATTGGCCTTACCCCCTCAACTATGTTGCATTCATGATGTTTTATATGTATCACTTATTAATAAATATGTGCTTGATAGTAAACACATTTTAAAATGGAATTATTTGTAGGTCTAAGAGCCAGCTAGAATAAAAATAAACCTATGCAGAGTGCTGGAGAGGCACTAGTACCAATTCTATTATAGAGAGGTTGATCAGTGTAAGGTACAGTGGGATCAATATGGTGAAGGAAGTGAAACTTGGGAGCACATTGAAGAAATGAAAAAACATGTTTTCATTTTTATTTTAAAATTTATGAACTTAGTCAAACTTTTATAGTGCATTGGGACAATGCATAATTTAAGCGGGGGGAGGATGCCATGACCTATTTTCCCTCACTTTGGACTTGTGCTCATAATTTAATTGGATTTGGACCTCATTTAGTTATAATAAGTTGATTATCAAGATAAATTAACTTTTCTGTTGATTTCAAAGGTCTATAAGGTCATCGACGGGAAATTGTGAAAGCAATGTATGATTTAATTAATGTTATTTCCTTTCATAGAAATATATATTTTCAATGTTGTTATGATTTATAATTGTGAAAAATGGAAAATTTAATGAGATGAATGGATTAATATTAGATATAAATTTTATCTGTTTGATAATATCGAATAAATACGTCAAAGGTTATTTCAAATTAATAAAATGAACTTTTCTTTTTTTATTATTATTCTAAGAACTTTCAAATAAAGTATCATAAATTATTTAAGATTTTAATTATTATTAGTTAATAATATTATCATAAATAATTTAAGTATTTTTAAATGTTAGAATGCACAAAAGTTTCATAACCTTTGGGAAAAAGGTGAAGTTAGCTCATTGCTTTGTAGGACCTTTTGAGATCCTAGAGACAATCAACCTAGTAGCCTATCAATTGGCCTTACCCCCTCAACTATGTTGCATTCATGATGTTTTATATGTATCACTTCTTAATAAATATGTGCTTGATAGTAAACACATTTTAAAATGAAATTCTTTGTAGGTCTAAGAGCCGGATAGAATAAAAATAAACCTATGCAGAGTGCTGGAGAGGCACTAGTACCAATTCTATTATAGAGAGGTTGATCAATGTAAGGTACAGTGGGATCAATATGGTGAAGCAAGTGAAACTTGGGAGCACATTGAAGAAATTAAAAAACATGTTTTCATTTTTATTTTAAAATTTATGAACTTAGTCAAACTTTTATAGTGCATTGGGACAATGCATAATTTAAGGTTGGGGGGGAGGATGTCATGACCTATTTTCCCTCACTGTGGACTTGTGATCATAATTTAAGTGGATTTGGACCTCATTTAGTTATAATAAGTTGATTATCAATATAAATTAACTTTTGTGTTGATTTCAAAGGTCTATAAGGTCATTGACGGGAAATTGTGAAAGCAATGTATGATTTAATTAAAGTTATTTCCTTTCATAGAAATATATATTTTCAATGTTGTTATGATTTACAATTGTGAAAATGGGAAAATTTAATGAGATGAATAGATTAATATTAGATATAAATTTTATTTGTTTGATAATATCGAATAAATACGTCAAAGGTTATTTTAAATTAAGAAAATGAACTTTTCTTTTTTTATTATTATTCTAAGAACTTTCAAATAAAGTATCATAAATTTTTTAAGATTTTAATTATTATTAATTAATAATATTATCATAAATAATTTAAGTATATTAATTTATTTATTATTTATTATATACCTATTAAATCATAGAAATAAACTAACAATACTAAATAAGATTGTTCTAACCTAAGACCACTTTAAATCCACCATGCATGCAAATTTGATGACATGTGTTAATTGACCCTCCTACCATGCCACACACATGAGGGAACAATAATTAAACTTTTAGTTGTAAAAATATCTTTCTTTCAGTTTAATTATATCACTCCACCTCTCTAGTTTCATTGCCCGCCTTTATCTCATGAAACGCTTGGAATGACTACCACATTACCACCACACAAGAAATAGTTAAGGGCCATCAAACTCAAGTTGAAAGAGGAGTCTAAAATCATAAAAGTGAGGGAGGGACCACTAACATATAAGGGAGAGTTAAAAACTTTTAATGAAGGATATTTTCTTAAAAATGTTTATAAATACATGAGGATTCATGTGTAGAGGGGAGGAGGAGGCAAAGGATGATATATTCGTAAGGAGGTACCAAACTAGTATCAGGATTTTTTGTCATTGGTATGGCCTTTGACCATAAGGGAAGGGACCCTCTTGGGCATGGATATTTGGACTACGTAATTTCAATGCAGGGGATGGGCTTGGTAAGTTGGACATGGCAGTGTAATCCCTAAAGGAATACATTTTTCCATGGACGATTTGGTGAGAGAATCTTTCCAATAAAATGGACAAAGCAAAGATGTGGATATAACCTAAGTAAAGGTCAAAGCAAGGAGGGTTTGAGCCTCTGAAAGTTTTTTTTTGAAACCCATGAAAGATGTGTCTATAAATGGATGTAGGCTATAAGCATTCTTTTTACTAGTTTGGCCCGAGCTAGGTCAACATGTGAGATCATTGAAAGATAAAGTTTTTACATCTTCGACATTGAAGTTATTAATCTTGATGGAGGAGGATCATGTCCTCTTATTAAAACCCATATGGTTTTAGTGATGGATAACTCATGAAAGAATAATAAAGGGAATAAATGTGTAACATTTATTTTGGTCTGTTGATCAATACTAAGCCGAGCATACATGAATTTGATTTGGGTGGTTATCATATGCCTTTATAAATAGATCAACTATTTGTGTTACACAACTAGTCTTTTCCTATTTTGGATAAGACCATTGATGCTTGGCACAAGACCATTGATGACAGATTTGAAGCATTAGTTTTAGAAAGTCAAGGTGAGGAGGATCTATATAATGTGTTCCTCTATTTGAGTCAAAATTGAAGTTGAGTTTATCTTGTTCTACTATTTGTTATGTAGATTCGATATAGAGATGCATCTATACTGAATATGAATGACATTCTATTGTAAACCCAATCATGAACTAATACTTAGAAGGAGAAGCAAATGCTTGGAAGGAGAAGCCAACGCTTAGGAAGGGATCAACATTTTGATGAGCAGATCAACATTGAAATGGAAAGCGAGGTCAACGATTTGATGGGGAGAGTAGAAAGGATCAATGATTTGAAGGATAGTTTAATTCCATCATTCATAAAAGAAATCAACAATATTTAATATTTATATTAATCAATATGTCTTTCTTTCTCATTTTTGATAGAAAAGGTGAATATGCCTAATATCCCTAGCTTCCCATTAATAGTGGTGTAAGTATGAGACACATTTGGTACTCTTACATATTTAATAGCTTCATTTATAACAACTTTGAAGTCTACATTCCACCATTCCTCTCCATTAATAGCAATCCCAAATAATTAATTATTATTAATCACAAACTTTATGTGATAATAAAATAAAATAAAATAAATGCTTTTAGTATTCATTTGCCTAACAATAATAAATTATTATGTTATAATAAAATAAAATCATAGTATTTATTACCATAAAAATAACGTGATTTATTTATAAGTTTCATTGGATAAATAATGGGTGTGTTATTTTGTGTAAAATAGTAATAATTTTATAAATATTGGTTTTCAGTGAGAGAAATATAAAATTGTGTTAAAGAATGTGCCTTAATGATTGATGGTGAAATTTTATGTATAAAGGTTTTATTTAACATTAAATTCAAGTTCAAAATAGGATTCTTAAACTCCATGTGTATAAGTTATTTTCTATAAAAGTTTACCTAAGTAGACTAAAGATGTAATTGTCCAAGATATTATTTTTGAAGAATTGACATAAGTACTAAACTAAAAGATCATGTTACGAATTTATTTTTTACTTTCTACTCAAGAATTTTCTTTTGAAATATAATGCATTAATTTAGTTCAAGTATTCTTTACTTTTTAAATCTCAACTTAGACTAAGAATTTAAGGTTAAATAAAATTACGCAATGTTTGGTATTAAGTGGTGCCTCTGACTCACATTTACAGGTAATGCCATCGCGCTTGAGATATTGCATCTATAGCCTAACATAAATTTAACAATGATGTTTGGAAAACATCCATATAAACTATCAAAGAGAAATAAGGACCATGTCATGTCATTAAGGCTAAGAGGTGGGACAATCCCTCTTGGTCAACAACACTAATTAAGATAAAAAATTTTGACTTTGACTACCTTAAATGATTATGACTTGTGAACTTATGAAACAAAAATAGAGAAAGTACATTTCTTATTTAAAACTCAATATCATTGAAAATGAGTAATAAAAACTAGGATTGAGTGTTAAACTAATTATTATCAAGAAACCACCAACCATATAACTCTCAAATAATGAAATTTTGACAAAAATAATTGTATGGATTAAGTTGTCTAAAGCAATGATAAAAAACATTGTTGATGTAAATAACAAGTAGAAAGAGGGGGATATAGCTTGTAAATTTTCATTTCTATTTCTTATTAGGACTTAAAAGCATACTACACCTAAAATCTAACCATACGGGTTAGGATCAAGGTGTAGTATGCATGTAGTTCTATATTATATTCATCTAACAAGAAATATAAATGAACATTTAACCATACGTGTTAGGCAACTACATACATATTTAAACTTAGAATAGAAAATAGAATTACATACATACTACACCTTGATCTTATTCAGAAGCAGATATGTAGGCAGTCTAGGAAGTGAAGGATGCTTCCAATACATAGATGAATAAGATGGGTTTTGGGGTTATGTGCTAAACAAGATTAAAGTTAAATGAAAAGATAAGACCATTATAATAAGACCCTTTTTTAGATAAATAAAATAAAGATAAGAATTTTGTGTATACACAGAAGGACCCCAGTTGGATCATCGTAGTTCCTGAGGCTTTAGGCCAAAATTTGAGGCAAAATATGACTATTTTTTATATGTTTGATAATCCTATCATGGCGACTTTAGTGCTTATCTAGTGGAGATGAGAAGTGAACAGTGAGCGACTCAAGATCCAATTGATCCCAATGAGTCAAGTCTCTAACTAGAGCATAACCTACTCTTATGTAGATGCCTAACCCATATGGTTATATGCTTTCACATTTAGCAAAGGCTATTAGATGCCTAACGCGTATGGTTTGATGCTTGTCTATTTGATAAATGATAATAGATACCTAACTTGTATGGTTAGATGCTTGCCTATTTGACAAAGGATATTAGATTCCTAACCCATATGGTTAGATGCTTTCTCGATTGGAAAATGATATCCAATAGGATAAAGTATACTAGAGTTATATTCATAGACAAACATTAATTGATTTTTTTTCTTTTGTATTTTAGGATCTAGGATAGGATATAGGGTCCCTACATATGATGTGGATCACACACAATATATTTCCTACTTCTCTCTTGTATTAAGAGATATGGTCATGAGAATATTAGAGGAACTTGCATTTTCTTGACATTGCTTTTGTGGAAACCAATTGTTATTCCAAGTCTAATATTTGCTCTTCTAGTTGACATTTTTTTAATGTACAACTATACACCACGTCTTCTATCCTAACACTTAATACATGCACAATTATGATAAGAATATCTCCTCTCTTCTCATTGGAGACATCCTCAAACAAAATGAAAAGATAAAGTGTATTGACATGTTGCTTCATGTTGATTCAAAAAGGGTCCTTTTTATTGGCATTAATTATTCTTGGAGATTGACATTCACAAACAATAGCTGGGTTTAATGGTATATAAAATAAGGGAAAATAAAATAGGGAATGCAAACATGCAAAAGAAATGTAAAAATGAGGAAGTCAAATTAAATTGTAAATCTTTATAAAAGATATTAAAAAATATAATACTTAAAGTATTATATGATTTAGATTTATAAAATACATGTAATAAGATATTTTAAGAATGATACCTCTCACATATTTTATATATATTTAAGATATGTATGTTAATTAATTATTAATTACTAATAATAAAAAACAATATAAAAAAATAATTAGATTAACTAATATAACATTTAAATAATTAATTTTTTAATTAAATTATTTTTTATAATTCATTACTTATTTATTATAGACATTTTCTCTAATATATAAAGTTTCACGTAACAATTATATATAGGTCCTTTGTATATTATTTGTAATAATAACTCTGAAGATTGAGAGTCATTTTAGAAATTTTTATTTTTTCTAAAGTCATCTATAATAGACTTCACTCAAAAAAAATTTAATAGTTATTAATTTATTACAAAAAAATTAACATTTATAGTTTTATTTTATAATATATTTAGTTTGAATGGGTCTAAATTTTTTCTTGATCAACATCACCTATATAATCAATAATACAAAATGAAAATACTAAAAGAAATGTACAGATTTTAATAGTTTTATGGGCTTAAAATTTCATGTTACATCTAAAGATGATTATGAATGTAATTTAATAAAAATAACTTTACAAACCTAAGCATTACTTTATTCTTTTAATTCAAATTATAGATAAATAAATTTGTAAAAAATATTGTGACCTTGAAATATTACACTATAATTAAAATTTCAATAAAATATTTCTTCTTCTCTCAACCTCTATTTAAAGGTTCATTTAAAGAAACAAAATTACATAAAGTAATTCATTAGAACAATATTTTTACAACATAGAAATGAACATAGTTTTATGTATACTATTTAATAGATTTTAGGAGTTTGGTTCTAATGCCACTAAAAATACACTTCGAAATTTTAGATGAAAGTAAAATTGAATCATTGAAAACACACATGAGGATTGAAAATTAAATTACAACAATTAATTGGATTGCATTGTAAATAAAAAAATAAATTTATTTAGTAGACTTGCCAATACATAGAGAAAGTGGAAATGGATTTTGGTATTATGCATAATTATAATAGTATAAAATTATAAGTTAATAATTTAAATATGTCAAAGAAGTGAAAATTATTTTGCGATAGTTGAGGGTCCTTTGAAATAAAAAAAATATGTTTGAAATTTTTGACATGTAAGTGTTTGTTTGTAAATTTATATTTTTAATAGAAGTTAATATGACATAATAATATCAGTCGAGTGTTCAGTGATACACTTATATTTTTAATAAAAGTTAATATGGTATAATAAAATCATTTGATTTTTTTTAAATTAATTTTTTTTAGGTGACAATCAAATAGATATTAAATCTAAGGATGAAATTAAAGTAAACATACTCACTACATTACAACCTAGCAGCACCCAAATGTTATTGTAGAATACCTCTCCACATAAATAGAATTTCATATCTTAGAAAAAATAATTTATATATACTTTCTGGTCGATTGAATTATGGTTAATTGATTTTTTGTAGGTTAATTTTTTATTTAGATTTGATGGTCATTTTTTAAATTATTTGTCATAAAAGTGAACATGCTTATGCATAATATAGCCCTTCATCACTCTTTGGATATCATTGTAAGAATGCTTATCAACGTAATAAATTAGTACACACAATATCAATCTCAAATCCCTTGTCCTCGATTATTCATGTGCCACAATTTTTTATAATTTCAATACTTTTTTCTTAAATTTTCTACTGGTTATGAATAAATCATGTCCATTTAATTAACCAACATGTCAAATTCAAAATAATCTTTTAAAAAGAAAATGTGGATACTAAAATTTACCGTATGATTAAGATATTAGAATTTTTCTATTGAATTTTTAAAAGAAAAAAAAAAAACATTTAAATGATAGTGAAATAAACATCAAATTTTAAATTACAGTTAAAAATGAATACATTCTCTATATTACAACTCACCACCATTTCCAAATACCATTGTAAAACATCTCAACATGATAATTTTGAAGGTGCCGTATAATAAAATGAAAATGGCAATAACAGGCGTAAGGTGCAAATTGATCGTCATCATGACAACAATTAATAATAATGCATTCTCACGTTAAAAACAATTAGTGCTAAGAAGTAAGGATAATGCATTATCATATTACAAAACGTAAAATTAAAATCATGTCTCTCTTTTGACACAAAAATTCATACACGACCGTATGCGAATATCGACCACAGCTTTATTTAAACTGATTTATAACAGAAGAAGATATGATTTAGAAGGTTTAAAAAGATTGCTAGAGGATAATGCTTTTGTTTTTTCTTTTAATTATCTTAAAGTGGCGCCCTCATTTATATTGACATTCATGTGTGTGGAGGAACTTACAAGTGAAGGATGTGGCGTGTATTAGATTTCTTCTTGAGTTGTCCGGTTTCATACCTTCCTGCCTGCACCAGAAACATACCCTTAATGCTCATCCAATTTTCTGTTTTAGCTCGCAGACTCTACATCTTCTATCTGCGGAGGACTGTTTCAGAAATGAGGCAGAGATACCCGATTGGAGGTTTTACACAACATGATGCCTGGTCTGCAAATTATGAAAGCAGTAGCAGCATCCCAATTATATATATATATATATTTTGATATCATTTTTAAAGCAATTACAATTAATATATGAAATTCTCACTTCTTGATATCTAAAGAAATCAAGTATTTAATTTTCATTTTCTAATATTTATCAATTAATAAAGAAAAAAGACAAAATATTAATATAAAATAAAATTAACACAATAACAAATAACAAATATAATTCACCTATTGGGAAAAATATAAATAAATTTATGTAAAATATATTGATAAATATCATTTTCAAAGTAATCACAATTATATATGATATAAGTGGTTCTAAAATGATATCTATAAGTGTATTCTATATAGATTTATTTAAGACATATATGCTAGTTACATTCTATTGTATAATTTTTAATATCAAATATTTACTAATATTTTTAATGTCAAATTTTAATTATAATTAATTTTATATTTTCATCTCATTTTTAGTGTCAAATATTTATCATTTTCAAAATTAAAGGGATAATTTCATCTCTTGAATGAAAAAATTGACTTAAATTAATATATGAAACTCTCAATTCTTGATATCTAAAGAAATCAAGTATTTAATTCTCATTTTCTAATATTTATCAGTTAATAAAGAAAAAGGACAAAACATTAATATAAAATAAAATCAAGAAAATAATAAATAACAAATATAATTCACCTACTGGTAAAAATATAAATAATTTTTTTATTTTAAAGTAAATAAAATTACTACAATAAAAAAAAATACCACAATAAAAAATATATTTCACTTATCATATATTCCAGCATGGTAAATAAATAAATAATTAATTAAATTCTTTTATTTTAAAATAAATAAAATCACCACAATAACAAATATAGTTTGCTATGGTAAATATATAATTAAAAATACTTTATTTTACATGTAGTGTCAATTGTAAAATTATTAATTACACTCTTCCACACTTCCCTATGTTAAATTTATTTTATTTTTTATTTTATTAAGTCAGCTTCTAATTAATTATTTAGCAACCCACTCACGCCATTACAACCTTTCACCCACCCTTGGATGCCACTATAGGAAACACTTATGGGTGTAACGAAATATAATAAATCTTTAAAGTGGGCATTTTTGTTTATAAATGCAAGAAACATGTCATATTGAAATTGTCCATTCAAGAGTTATCTTGGTTGTGAAGAAGATTAATACATTTGATCAACCCTTTGTTAACCTTATCTAATGAAAGATTCCCATAGACTCTACAACTATAGCATAAAATGAGAAGGAAAAATGTATCCTTTATTTATAGAGTAAAATAAACAAAAAATTTATGAAACATGTCTATGTTGGTGATAAATAAACAAGGGTTGGATAGAGGCTAGTCCTTGCCTTCAGTAATTGCATTAGCTTAAATTTACGATGATGTTCAAAGCTATTTTTAATATTGCAAAAATATAATTAATGAAGATATCGCTATGTCAACTAGCGGAAAGTGGTAGTGCTTTATTTAGAAATAGAAAAGCTTAAGTATTGTAAATTGTTGAAAGTCCAGTTTGCATATAAATTTGTAATGTAAACTCAATGTAACAGTGAATGATAGAAGTAATGGTTATTATATAATAAAAATTCTAACATGTTAATAGTAATATACTATATCATTCAACATTTTCTATAATACATGATTAGAGAGATTTATTTGTATATAATGTTAAGACTACCTAAGTGGGATTCAGAAGGGAATAGATTTGCCAGGTATCGTGTGTTGTTTGGCATATGACAAAACACATTTCTAAAATTACATGTAGTAGAAATGTTGATTGTTTTCCACATTTTTATATATTCTTAAAATCTCATGCAATTAGCATAGTGTTTAGTTCTTGCATTTGTATAAAGAATTCGTTGTGATTTAGTTTGTTGTAATTTTGTAATGTATACTTACTTTAATAATTGAAACTAATGAATTTGATTTTATATCCATTTAAATTAGTGTTATAAAACATTGTGATTAATTATCTAAATATGGTATATGTTTTTTTAATATGGTTTTGTTGCTTTAGATATAAAATTATAATATTGCAGTAGTATACATGTATACTTTTTTATTTATATTTTATTAAAATCATATTTAAGAAAAAAATGATTATACACTAAGCTGAAATGTAGTTGGACAAAATATATATGGTGATGTTCAATTAGTAATATCCAATTGTGTTTCCCAATGTTTATGTAATATTTTTGATGTGTATGGGTATTATGTTAAAGATATACATTGGAAAAGTCGATAGGGTACTAAAATTTTAAGGGATCTAAGATTTAATTATTTGGAACATTTTAATTCATTTGGGGCCCTTCCACATATTCTATCATCAAAATATCATGTGTTAGGATGTGTCTATAATGTGCCAAGATGCCCATGGGAGCATGATGTTGCCACATGGTATCATCGTGGGTGCCCTAGTGCTATGAGTTCAATGGATTTGCTCAGATCTTATGGCACATGATGTCACCTAGGATGCTATCACATGACAACATCCCACACATCTAGGTAGATGGAAATGACTCTAATATGTGATTACTTGGGATGCTACCATGTGGAAGCATCTTGCGTAACCTAGTATTGGGAAGCCACTACACTTGTCTAGTCCCTAGAGCATGCAGGATATTACCTCATGGTAGCATCCCGCACATCTTGGTGCCCATAGATGATTGGGATGTCCCAAAAATTCTTGGCATACGTGATGATACTATGTGGTAGCATCCAAGTTATGTAGGTGATTGGAGGCCACTATACTTGTCTAAACCATGAAACATGCAACATGTTACCACATGGAAACATCACATAAACTTGAGTTCCTAGAGTTGAATAACATGCCTTGTAACCACTAGGTGCCAAAGATGCTACCATGTGGTAGCATCCCATACATTCAGGTGTCTGGGGATGACCTAGATATGTAGGGCACCCAAAATGATACCACATGGTAGCATCCTATGTAATCAAGGTGCCTGGAGGTCATTGGGTTTGTCAAGACCCTAGGGCACATGATATCCTACCACATGGCAACATTTTACATTCCTAAAAATGACTACTATGTGCATAAAATCACATATAAGATTTCCACATCTTCAAAAGGATTTCATTAGTTACTAGCACCATGTATGTCTTTCACGATAGGATTGGGCCTATTCAATTTTGCCTAATAATGCAATAATTTTGGTGGTGCTTTAAGATAGAGAGAGTGTGAGGATGCCACATGGAATAACCTTGATACTTTACTATCACAAACATGTTTGTGCCACTACAATCCCTTTAGACAATCATTTATTTATTTTTAGAATATATTTTTCTAGATGTTTGTGTGTTTTTCAAGGGGAAAATATTTGATTCTCCTTATTCTTTATGTATATGTTGGTTACTAATTTTCATTTGAAATTATATTTAGTTTAGCTATATTGCACATGGTTTTTATTCATGCAAAATGACTAATTTGTAGGCTATCGAGGAAAAAAAGTGGAAAGCAATAACAGCTTCTTTTAAAATATAAACAAGAAAATGTATAAGTTTATAAATTTCCATAGTTTAATTTTTTAAATATGTTTTACTAATTTTTGAATTTTTCTTGGTGGAAAATTGATGTCTTTGGCATGAAAGTAAAACAAAATTATACCAAATTAAATATCAAACAAAAAATAAACTAAAAAAGATTTATCTTGTGCATGTTTTGGTCTTTTAGATTTGTATTGTATTGCATTGTTAACGATATGTTTGGATACATTTAAAAAAATTAGATGTGAAGCTAGTAGCAATGACGATTCATTGAAAATACTTTGCATTCAAAATAAGAAAGGAAGTACATATCCAAAGTATTTGGAATGAGAGATGGGTTAGGAAAGGTTCCTAAATGAATGAAATAATTACATAGAAGTTCATAAATAAAATTCAAGTGATTTTTATATGTTTGGGTGCCTTGATGTGATCGAGCTTGCCAGAACCATAGGGTACAGAGGATGATGCCATGTGGTAGTATATTGGGCACCCAAGTGCTTAGAGGTGATAGTGTTTGTTGATACACTAGGGGAACCAACCATGCTTCCACATGATCGCATCTTGGATGTTCATGTTTGTTCTATTGATTGGGATTTTGAAGACACTAGGGTACCCAACATGATTCAACATGGTAGAATGTGGAGCAATCAACTTCCTGAATGTGACTGGGCATAGGTGATTGGATTGCACCATGCGACGTGTATACCATGGGGGAAAATGTATTTGATCAATCTTATGTAACATTCCCTATACAATGCATAATAAAAAGAATTTATATTTAAAGAATTGCTTACAAGAAGTAGGATGGACAATCATATTCCCAAAATATTCCCAAAATAAATTAATAGAATATTAATTATTTAGTAATATATTTAATAACATTAAATATATTACATGCATTCCTTATTCAAATCTGAAACTTCATTACCAGTTTAATGTTGGAGCTCAACCTATTAATGTGGTGTTTTTCCTCTGGATTTTTTTATTGGACTCTCAAACCTTTAAATTCTATATAGAATCTTATAAAAACACACTGCATGTCTCTTAATTCTAGTCCACACGTTGGCAATGAACGCTGCAACCAATGCAATATTTATCATTATTATAGCAATATAAGGCCTGCATTAGACCTTACAAACAACAAAGCCTAAAATAAATAGCTTGGCGATAGAAGTAAAACCATTATATGAATTTAATAAATAAAACATTTTACCCAATGTTTTTTATATGAATTTTGGAATATTCTCAAATAACACCTTTGGGAATATCCTAAATTTATATGTAAAAAAATTAGACAATATTACAATTATTAAACTCAAATGCATTTTAAAAAAATGATTGGATAAACCAAAAATGACTAATTGCAAAGTGAAAACATTAGGGCCCTTCCTTGACAGGGACTAATAAGATTCCCATGGAAAAATGTTTTGGATAACCGAAAGAAAAGATATCCAATGTAACAAATTCACAAACTTTTTCAAAATATATTTTTAAGGAAAACAATTTGGTCTTTTTATTATGGTTCAAGTTAAATCTATTTTTTCTAAATTTTAAAATACCTTAATGAATATAACAACTTTTGATGAAACATATTTTCTTCAATCTCCTGAATTTTTTAAAAAAAGAGGTGATGTGCATACATATGCAATTTAAATTTAGATTAGGACCACATTGACATCATAGAATTGGGATAACTAAAAATTACCCAAAAAAAAAATTGGAGTAGATACAAAGGATATAATTGACATGACTAGAACTGTATCATATCAAAGTAGTCATAAATATCATTAACTTATATGATTATATTTAAGATGAAAAAAACATAAAAAATGAGAAATAAATTTATAAAAATATATTTAAGTATAATTGATGAAATAAATGATCTTCAAATGTTTATGAATGTTTATGAGTGTTTCATTGCAATTAAAAATATGATAATAAATCTAATATATATTAATAATTCATATACAAGAAAACATGATAAAAACATTGTAATTATATAACTTACACAAAATTTAAGTGTTAATAAATAACAATGTTAAAAGTCAGTTAATCCTAAAGAAAATGACATTTAAAATAATAGAGAGACGGCCAGAAAAAAAGAATAGCAAATGAGTGTTTTTAATTAAACAATGTCATAAATAATGTGAGGGAAATCCTCACTCTATATTCAAAGTTATTATTTCTAAATTAATTATTTTTACCGTGTTGTATTAAATTCCATCTAAAACATAAAAATTTCCTAAATGGGGCCTTTAATCCTTGACCATGATTGAATTAACACGACCATTTAAATTTATGGACTTTCCAATATTACAAGGACGGTATCATAAAAAATGCTTATGATGTTATAATGAATATAAAAAGGCATATTCAAGAGACCAAAATGTATGGAATTAGATTCATACTTTTAAACTTTATTAGTACCTACTGGTACTATTGTATTCACCTACAACAATTATTTTTACATGACCGATGTTGACTAACAATAAAAAATTGTGGGTGGCTACAAATCAAAATCAATTTATAATGTTTGTTGAACATTAGAAATAGTTTAGTGTTAATTTATTATTTTTTTCATTAGCATTAAAATGTGAATAATGTTTGCGGATCAGCCCAATGAAAATTTGTTGTTTTACAATCGATAACTTTTGTTGCCCTTAACATGTGCATTTTTTAACAGTATTTAGTTCATTTAAATTTTGAAATGCAATGACAGTTGGTTCCCGAAGGTGAACCAAACATAGGTGCAAGCTGTTGCTAGTTCTACATTTTTACTTGGCTGGCAGGTACGTGATGCTGGGAATGTAGATAATACTGCAGTCTTTTGATTCTGCTAAATATAGCTAAAGACAATGCAAATTTTAGAGATCTAGTCCTCAGTCATGTTGCCCTTATACCAGTCCTGGCTTAACTGAATGTGTATACCACACTGTCATTACAAAGAAATGCCAATTGGGTAGTATCTAATTTATGAAATAACAAGCCACAGGCACCATCTTTTGAGCATGTGTAAATTATGTGATGTGTTTTCTGGTGTTTGATAATTTAGAGAATTAAGAAATTTTAATCACAAGATATTTTAAGGATAATATAAGTCTGTGTATGCTACTGACCTAAATTTTCTTATTTGATGCACAGATGAAGCCATGACTTCCAACTCTTGAACATCTTATTCTCTCAGATGATGAAAAGGTATTGGCAAATTCATGTTGTGCTTTGTCTCACTTATCAGAAGGAACAAATGATAAAATTAAAGATGTAATAGAGGCTGGTGTATGTTGAAGCATTATTGAGCTTCTTTTGTATGTATTATATTCCTATTAACTAAACTAATATCTGAGCAAAGTCCATTGAAATTACAGATTAAGCATTAGCGCTCCTTAAACGCGGTCTGCTTCCATCTCGACTTTGATTGTTTTAGCAATAAAAACTGAAGATGAAGATGAATGCATTAGGATTTCTTTGTATTTTTCATTGGAAAGGTCCTGTAAACACACAATTTTCTCTACTCACATATTATTGTTCAGTTGTTATTGTGGGTGGACTTATTTTTAAATTAAAAAATATGTCTTTGTTGTATTTGGCCAGAATTTAGCCACCCACTCCTAAATTTGATTGAACCAAACAAAATTGATAAACATGTTAAATTCAGTTATTGGTGATCTGGTTTTTAAGGAGAATGCACACTTGATGCTAACCTCTACTTACGTTTAGGGTTTTAATTTATTATTTGTGTTGATATCATGAAGTTTCTTGAATCTATTTTTAACTTTAGTTCACAAGACAAAGCCCCGTTAGGTTTATCTTCAAATATACGTTAAAAATAGTTCCTAGACTGTTATAAATCTCTCTCTGTAGTGGACTTGACTACAACCAATTACTCTTACAAGGTGTTGCACTGGTTTAATAAAGTATCCAAATAATTTTATCAAAAGTTCATTTGGCAGGGCACTTTAACTTGTGTCTTTAATTATTTATGAATAAGGCCATTTGATGGATTTTGGTGTTTTGTATTGTTTTTCATTGGGGTGTTGTGATAGATCAATAGCTGAGCTTTGCTATATACTTTTACTACCTACACACATAAATCTCTATGTCACTTTTGTTTCAGACATACAAGATTTCTCCTTCTCCTATTTTGTTGCTAGACATAAATCTCCTGGCCTCATCCTTCCCTCACTCAATCGCTACTCTTCGTGTCGTTGGTAATATTGTTTCCGGACATGAGCTGCAGACATCAAAACATACATATGTGGTTTTCAAATTTATGAATATTAGTGTTCAACTAAATGTGCTTTTAATTTCCTAAGGCTAGTATCTAATGTAGAAGATTGAGTTTTTGAGGTATGCATTAGGATGGAAGAAATTTGGGAATGTGCTGGTCAAATTAGGGTATTTTAAATTTTTTTAAAGAGGATTGCACAGCTTGCATTCATCATAATATTATCATTCTGTGGGTCCATCTGCTCATAAACTTCTACTATAGTTGCTAGGTTGATTGTCTTTAATGAGATTCTTCTGGCTGTATATGGATATTGGAAAAAAAAAGGAAATGACAACATAGGATATATTACC
This sequence comes from Torreya grandis, assembly GCA_037957365.1. Lineage (NCBI taxonomy): Eukaryota > Viridiplantae > Streptophyta > Pinopsida > Cupressales > Taxaceae > Torreya > Torreya grandis. The sequence goes on along the minus strand of JARHVA010000630.1, from coordinate 1,545,032 downwards.
TATTTATAGGGACAACATAAAATAGAGGGTATGACATAATGGAAAGGAAAATCGACATTTTATTTTTAAAATGCATCGCAGTTATAGTTTAAATGTAAAGGTTATTGACGCATTACAATTACAATGTTTATGACATACATTAAAATAAATGGCTAAAATGTAATTACTTTAATGAAAAAGGCATTATATATTTGACAACAAATTTAGTTATATATTTTTTAGTGTATACCTCAGCTTTTTATATAGACCCATTTCATTTACAACGTGCTACCATGGGATACCATGACACAATTTGCATCTGCAATTACAAATTCTTCTCTGAACCTCTTTTTCTCCTTCTAATATTGTTACTTACTCCCACGAGTAAGTACTAAAGTTGCATCATGACACTTGTTAATTATATATTTTAAATTGGCGAATGACTTTTAAAGAGCATAATGTTCAATGGTTTTTATACATTTCATTTATGTGATTGTTTTTCAAATCTATCATTCTATTTTTTAGTTATGGAAGTCTATACATTCAACTATTTATAAAAATTACTGTGAAATGGTTTTGGTACCTAATCTTAATAAAAACATTTGGATTGAAATAGATTTAATAAATGTCACTATCTCATCCACTCAAATTTTAGAATTTCTCGATGAGGACTTTTGCTTGAGATCTTGGTGGTTGGGATCATTAGCTTAATAAAAATGATAGTGGAAAAGCCATCGAAATTAGTCATCATAAATTAACTATTATTACTAATATATATACTATTTGAATTTATATACTACATTTGTAATATAAACCAACTATAATTTAATTATAAACATTTACGATATATAAAACTAACTCTAACATAACTTTGGTGGATTTTGACTTTGTTAATAATAACATATAATTATTAAGTAAAAGACCATACTAAATATCTGATAACCATTTTATTATGTTGAATTAAATATATATTAACTCATAATATATTAAAATTAATGAAGTGATACCACTAAATAAAGCTAATTATTCACTAAAAACTATTGACCAAGCTACAATTAATTTAATAATATAAAAACTTAAACAACCTATACATAATCGACATGGCTTATTCAACAAATTTTAATAGATAATAAACCAAACATATGACATGCAGCGAATATAACTATAGCACACATGAAGAGCCACTACACTAAGCATGCCCATTACCAAACGAAAGGAGCCCAACGAGATAACTAAAGAGGAAACATGTGCCTGAAGGTGAACCATTCATATTTGTATCAATAATTACAATTGCACTATAGCAATAGTCCAATTCCCAAATTCCCCAACATAAACATCCGTCGAGATGATTGTGCAACACCTGTTGACTTTACGTGTGTTATAATCCAAAGAAAGTCAAGTGACAAATGAGCAAAATGACAAACAAATAAACTCTGTCAACACCACACAAATGGTAGGCATAATTAACGTAAGATGGATTCAAAGATATCTCAATTCAGCAAAATATTGATGAAGTAAATAGATTAATATAAAAATAGTAATATACACGTAATCCATTGTGTTGTCTGAGTACGAGTTGGAACTGCAATCTAAAATCGTCATCTGCAAATGCTCTCATCATGTATACTACCTCATGAAATTGCTCACCAAATCACACCTTATTAAATTGGGAATGAGCGGACTAGTGTAGACGATTCAAGCCCTACCCCTGTTCGGATCCATATGTTATACCTTTAACATCATGTAGGGATAGAAAAAAATACTTAATCTATCAAACTTAAGTTTATTGTTTTTTCTGATTTTTTATAGATATTAAATAAAAAATACAATTTTCCATATAAGCATACACCTTGTTGTTGAATCAATGTGTTGAGTTACATATCTATTGATGGGAACATCAAAATTATTCCAATACTGAAAAACATAATTCAACAAGGTGTATGTGCTTGTATTTTCAGGTAAGCATTAACAAATAAGGTGATTGTATATTTTGATTTTTATATCTTAGAAAGGGAGGCAAATGGTTTTCTTATAATATCAAACTTGTTGACTGTTACTTTTACATCTCGGTAAAAATTCATGTTCTTACTCAAGCATAATGTAAATTCTGGCATAATCCTCTTTTTTTCCCATGCTCATATTCTTTTTCCTTTGAGATAAACTTGCGTAAAAAATATCTGGATTTAGTTATTCGTAACTTGATAGTTGATGTGATTTCAATGCGATCCTAATTTCAAACTTATCTAGGATTAACCATTTGAATATAAAATGCGTTATATGGAATTGTATTATGGTAAATTAATGCTATGCTTGCAGTCAACCTGATTCAATCTTCACAGTGAGTGTTGTATTTATCCTTTATCATTATCGCAGCCAACCTATCATGGAGCGACAAATTCCACTATTTTTTAGTGTTTTGGTCTAGTTTGCTATTGAGTAGTTAGTGAATGAGTTGGTAATTATGGAAGATTAATTATATATGGTATATCAGTAAGTGTTTTAAATTTTATTTTATAAATTTATAAATTTTTTAATTTTATTTTTCCATGTAAATAAAAATTTAGGCAAGATTGCAGTTGAAAAGTTGGAGGAATTAAATATAATCAAGGGAAATGATATAGTGAAATTTGCTTAGGTTAACATTGATAGTTGTTACAAATAATGGAATTATGAAGCTTCTAAAGTTGGCATCGATGGATAAATTAGTATATGCACAGTGTATTGTAGCCAAGTATACCTTGGTAAGGGTTCTAGTACCACATGTTATGATCATGGTACAATTTGATTCACGCCCCATCATTTCAACATCCCATCACTGACTATTGATTAATGAAACAAATTATAATCCATGTTCAATTTTTTTGAATTAATTCAATTCTATTGGATGACACAAAGTATTTTTGTAATTTTTAATTCAAAATAATCTCATTTAGCAAGAAATTTGGGATTTCAATGAAGTTAAACAAATCAGACACCAAAAAAATATTTTATTTCTTAATTTTTACAACAAAATATTCTAAAGCTAATGTTAAAACCCAACAATATGGAAAATGACTCGATTTGATAGGTGGCATGAATTTCTATGCAAAACTAATTGATATAGATGATTATAGTATATACCTATTGCACAGGTACTAACAATAAACTTCCTTCTATTTTATTTTGTGTTAATGATAAAGAAGTTATTCTTATTTTTTTTTAGGGCTGTTTTGCATATCGAAGTGCAAGACGCAATATTTTTATAGTCTTTTGGTATTTTCAATAAAAAGCTAAGTGTATATTTAAGTATATAAATACTTAAATTTAGATTAGGATCAAATTTTCACTTGATACGATGACATATAAATGGGATAACTTAAAAAACACATAAAAAATCATAGAGTAGATAATCACTCTTGATGAACAACACTAATTAATATTAAAAAAATAGCTTTGACTGCCTTAAACAACTATGAATTGTGAACTTATGAAATAAACTAGAGAGAGTACATTTCTTACTCAAAACTCAGTATCATCAAAAATGACTAATAAAAACTAAGATTGAGAGTGTTAAATAAATTATTATCAAGAAACCACCAACCATATGGCTCTCAGATAAAGAAACTTTGGTAATAACAATGGTACAGATTAAGTTGTTTGAATCAATGATAAAAACCATTGTTGATGTAAATAACAACTAGAAAGGGGGGGCGGAGGGGGGGCGGGGGGGGGATGTAGCTTGCAAATGGTCATTTCTATTTCTTGTTAGGACTTAGAGCTAGTTTAGTTAAACAAGTAATTAGTCACTTAAACTGATACTTTTACACTCTTATTTGGATAGTAATTACAGAAAAATTATCTAAAAAATTAGGCCATAGAAAGGGTTACATTCCCAGATTCATAGTTCACATGAAATTTAGAATATAAATAGAACTACATGCATACTACACCTAGAACCTGTTTGAAAGCAGGTATGTAACCAGTCTAAAAAGTGAAGGATGCTTCCAGTTCATAGGTGAATAGGATGGATTTGGAGTTGTGTGATAAACAAGATTAAAGTTAAATAAAATGGAAATACCGTTATAATAAGACCCTAGTTGAGATAAACAAAACAAAGATAAGAATTTTGTGATATACTCAAAAGGATCCCAGTTGGATCATCATAATTTTTGAGGCTTTAGCCCAAATTTTGAGGCAGAATATGATTATTTATTATATATTTGATACTCTTATCATGGTGATCTTGGTGGTTATTTAGTGGACATAAGCAATGAACATTGAGTGGGTTAGGATCTAGTTGATCTCGATGAGTCAAGTCTTTAGCCAGAGCATAACCTACTTGTATATAGATGTCTACCCTATATGGTTAGATGCTTAACTATTTAAAAAAGGATATTAGATTCCTAACTCATATGGTTAGATGCTTTCCCATTTAGTAAATGATATTAGATGCTTAACCCATATACTTAGATGCTTGCCCAATTGACAAAAGATATCCAATAAGATAAAGTATACCCAAGTTATATTCATAGACAAACATTAATTAAACTTTTTTTTCTATGTTTTAGGATCTAGGATAGGATCTAGGATAGGATCTAGGGTCCCTACATGGTCTTATCAGATCCTAGGGTTGAAAGCTAGGACATAAGCCTATTATGACCTCTGCTTAGTAAAAGAAGAATTATTGATTATAACTTGTTGAAAAAATCGAAAACAATGAGAAACTAATTTGGTTAAAATTAGTTGTTCAGACATGGCTCATGAAAAAACATCAAGGAAAGGAAAAGAAACAAAGAAAAAAGGGAAAATGAAACTTCTCTCCACTTCAAGAGAACCCATTTACATTTTTTAATCAGATACAATAGCTGCAATCTAGATTAAACTCAAATCTTTGAAAGTGGAGCCAATTAAAACAAAACCAGCTATGATTGAACCTTTAGTAAAACGTTCATTTAAGAGGCCCTCAACAATATGATATTTTACATTTGGAATAGGTTATGATGCACCTTAGATAAGCCCTACTTTATGTAAGGAATATAATCAATCCCACCAATATGTGTTACACTCAGAAGATAAAGTTTAAAAAAAAATGAAATTGGATGAAGAAGATTCTATTTAGAAATTTTTTTGAATCAATGTTATGGAGATATCTATATGTTATAGCCATAAATTTTATCCTCTTTAAAACTAAGAACTCTATGTAATAAAAAGTTGAATAAGATTATCAAATTCTTATTTTTTGTCAATCCTATGTGTGACTATGATCAATAATAGAATGTATGAGAAAAATTTGTGTCATCCAAAAAAAAAGAATTATATTATCAATTGTCTTGAACAAAAACTTAGAATATTATGTTATTTTTATTAGGAAATCAAATGACAAGACTTAGACAATTAACTAAGAATAGAAGGGAAAATGTGAGATACGTAGACCCCAACAATGAAAATATTGAATAAATGGTTCCAAAAATAGAGACCTAGAGATAAAAGCCCTCATCAATTTGTTGAATAAGAAAAGAGATAAAATAGATTCACTTGAGCAGGTGATTAATGATCTTAAGTCAAGGTAAGAAAATAAAAAATATATATTGGAACCTAACCTTGATAATCTGCCTAAAGAAAATCCACCACTAGTTAATGAAATGGAAGTTGTAGCTCCTAGAATTGAAGTTCCATTTTCTCATCTAAGTAAGGATTTCAAGAAGATTTTACCCCTAAGTTTGATGAGAAATAGTCAGTTGAAGGAGTTAAGAATTGGCTAAATGAGATGGATAAGTAATTTGGCTTGAGAAACTACAATGATGCAACTAAGGTGTTGTAGGGATCCTACCAACTGGTAGGAGAGGTAATAACATGAAGGAATTAAATAAAATAACCACAAAAAATTTGACTTAGGATCAGTTTGACCACCATTTCAGGAATAGATGGTTACCTCAGTTATTCTTTGATGAGTAGATGACTTTCTGATTTACTCTAAAAATGAGGATGAACACTTAGCACGTCTTCAATTGGTCCATCAGTGGTTGAGAGACTTAAAATATATGGTAAGTTGTCCAAATAAATTTTTCATAAGAAAGAAATCAAATATCTGAGCCACGTCATATCCAAAGAAGGAATTCCAATAGATCTAGATAAGATAAAGACAACAATGGATTGGCCAATCCCCAATAACATATGAGAAGTAAGGAGTTTCATGGGGTTAGCAGGATCTTATAGAAGATTTATTGAAGGTTTTTTTAGGATCACCAACTTGATTACAATATTTCAAAGGAAAGGTAAGAAGTTTATATGGAAAAGCAGTGTGATAAAGCTTTCTAGATTCTGAAGGAAAAGTTGATGATGGCACCCATCTTGAAGGAATGGGAGGAGTATTGTTTTAGAATGATGGTGTAATTTCATATGAGTCCAAGAAATTGAAAACCCATGAAGTAAATTATGCCCATCATGATTTAGAATTGGTATAAATTGTTCATGCCTTACAGAAGTAAAGATATTTCCTTATTGGGAAACCTTTTGAACTAAAAATTGACCATCAAGGGATAAAATACATATTCACTCAACCTAATCTGAATGCTAGTCAAAGAAGGTGGTTGGAGTTCTTGAGTGTGTATGATTTGAAAATTGAGTATAAAAAGGCAAAATAAAATAGGGTTGCCGGTGATTTGAGTAGGAGAAGACATCTAATGAATATAAGAATGCTTAGATATAATCTAAAAGGGAAAATACTAGAAGGACAAAAACAAGATCCTTGGTATAATCCAATTAGAGTGATGATAGAAGAAAAAAAAGACCCAAGAATTGAAGGATATACCTTGGATGTCAAGGGATTGCTTCGGTATAAGAATAGGATCTATGTTACAAATGTAGATTTAAGGAAGATAATTCTAACTGAAGCTTGTGATGCACCCTACTTAGGTCATCTAGGGGTAAAAAACTGTATGCCAATCTTAAGAAACTATATTATTGGTAGGGGATGAAAATAGATATATTATTATATGTGGCATGATGCTTGAAATGTTATAGGGTTAAAATAGAACACCAGCATCCTGTAGGACTTTTATATCTACACGACATTCCACAATATAAATGCCAAGTTGTCAGTGTAGATTTCATGCAAGGATTACCTATGACACCATATAGTCATGGTGCTATTATGGTGGTAATAGAAATGCTTACTAAAGTAGTGCATCTCATACCTAGAAATTTGACTAATGATGCACCAACCTTAGCCAACCAATTTGTAAAGGAAGTGATTAGATTGCATAGATTTATAGAAAATATTATATCAGATAGAGATTCCAATTTTACTTCAAGGTTTTGGATGACTGTACAATAAGCTTTAAGTACACAATTAAACTTTAGCTCCACATTTCATCCTGACATGGATGGGTAGACATAAAGAACAAATCAGGGTATAGAAGACCTTCTAAAGGTGTACTATATGGATCAACAAACCAAATGAGAAACTTATCTCCCATTGGTAGAATTTTATTATAATAACTCATTTGAAACATCTTTAGGTATGGCTCCATTTGAATCTCTATATGGGAGAAGTTGTCAAACACCACTTATTTGGGACAACCTTGAGAACATAACAGTAATCGGTCTTGAAATGTTGAATGATATGAAGGAACAAGTGAAAGTTATAAGACAAAGGTTGAAGGAAGCATCAGATAGACAAAAGAGATACGTAGATAGGAAGAGAGTTTAGAGATAATACCTAATTTGTGATAAGGTATTTTTTAATGTTAGACTGCACAAAAGTTTCTTAACCTTTGGGGAAAAGGTGAAGTTAGCTCATTGCTTTGTAGGACCTTTTGAGATCCTAGAGTCAATCAACCTAGTAGCCTATCAATAGGACTTACCCCCTCAGCTATGTTGCATTCATGATGTTTTATATGTATCACCTCTTAATAAATATGTACTTAATAGTAAACACATTTTAAAATGGAATTATTTGTCGGTCTAAGAGCTGGCTAGAATAACAATAGACCTATGCAGAGTGCTGGAGAGGCACTAGTACCAATTCTATTATAGAGAGGCTGATCAGTGTAAGGTATAGTGGGATCAATATGGTGAAGGAAGTGAAACTTGAGAGCACATTGAAGAAATGAAAAAACATGTTTTCATTTTTATTTTAAAATTTATGAACTTAGTCAAACTTTTATAGTGCATTGGGACAATGCATCATTTAAGGGGGGGAGGATGTCATGACCTATTTTCCCTCACTGTGGACTTGTGCTCATAATTTAAGTGGATTTGGACCTCATTTAGTTAGAATAAGTTGATTATCAAGACAAATTAACTTTTGTGTTGATTTCAAAGGTCTATAAGGTCATCGACGGGAAATTGTGAAAGCAATGTATGATTTAATTAAACTTATTTCCTTTATAGAAATATATATTTTCAATGTTGTTATGATTTACATTTGTGAAAAAGGGAAAATTTAATGAGATGAATTGATTAATATTAGATAGAAATTTTATCTGTTTGATAATATCGAATAAATACGTCAAAGGTTATTTTAAATTAATAAAATGAACTTTTCTTTTCTTTTTTATTATTCTAAGAACTTTCAAATAAAGTATCTTAAATTATTTAAGATTTTAATTATTATTAGTTAATAATATTATCATAAATAATTTAAGTATTTTTACATGTTAGACTTCACAAAAGTTTCATAACCTTTGGGAAAAAGGTGAAGTTAGCTCATTGCTTTGTAGGACCTTTTGAGATCCTAGAGACAATCAACTTAGTAGCCTATCAATTGGCCTTACCCCCTCAACTATGTTGCATTCATGATGTTTTATATGTATCACTTATTAATAAATATGTGCTTGATAGTAAACACATTTTAAAATGGAATTATTTGTAGGTCTAAGAGCCAGCTAGAATAAAAATAAACCTATGCAGAGTGCTGGAGAGGCACTAGTACCAATTCTATTATAGAGAGGTTGATCAGTGTAAGGTACAGTGGGATCAATATGGTGAAGGAAGTGAAACTTGGGAGCACATTGAAGAAATGAAAAAACATGTTTTCATTTTTATTTTAAAATTTATGAACTTAGTCAAACTTTTATAGTGCATTGGGACAATGCATAATTTAAGCGGGGGGAGGATGCCATGACCTATTTTCCCTCACTTTGGACTTGTGCTCATAATTTAATTGGATTTGGACCTCATTTAGTTATAATAAGTTGATTATCAAGATAAATTAACATTTCTGTTGATTTCAAAGGTCTATAAGGTCATCAACGGGAAATTGTGAAAGCAATGTATGATTTAATTAATGTTATTTCCTTTCATAGAAATATATATTTTCAATGTTGTTATGATTTATAATTGTGAAAAATGGAAAATTTAATGAGATGAATGGATTAATATTAGATATAAATTTTATCTGTTTGATAATATCGAATAAATACGTCAAAGGTTATTTCAAATTAATAAAATGAACTTTTCTTTTTTTATTATTATTCTAAGAACTTTCAAATAAAGTATCATAAATTATTTAAGATTTTAATTATTATTAGTTAATAATATTATCATAAATAATTTAAGTATTTTTAAATGTTAGAATGCACAAAAGTTTCATAACCTTTGGGAAAAAGGTGAAGTTAGCTCATTGCTTTGTAGGACCTTTTGAGATCCTAGAGACAATCAACCTAGTAGCCTATCCATTGGCCTTACCCCCTCAACTATGTTGCATTCATGATGTTTTATATGTATCACTTCTTAATAAATATGTGCTTGATAGTAAACACATTTTAAAATGAAATTCTTTGTAGGTCTAAGAGCCGGATAGAATAAAAATAAACCTATGCAGAGTGCTGGAGAGGCACTAGTACCAATTCTATTATAGAGAGGTTGATCAATGTAAGGTACAGTGGGATCAATATGGTGAAGCAAATGAAACTTGGGAGCACATTGAAGAAATGAAAAAACATGTTTTCATTTTTATTTTAAAATTTATGAACTTAGTCAAACTTTTATAGTGCATTGGGACAATGCATAATTTAAGTTTGGGGGGGAGGATGTCATGACCTATTTTCCCTCACTGTGGACTTGTGATCATAATTTAAGTGGATTTGGAAGTTATAATAAGTTGATTATCAAGATAAATTAACTTTTGTGTTGATTTCAAAGGTCTATAAGGTCATTGACGGGAAATTGTGAAAGCAATGTATGATTTAATTAAAGTTATTTCCTTTCATAGAAATATATATTTTCAATGTTGTTAGGATTTACAATTGTGAAAATGGGAAAATTTAATGAGATGAATAGATTAATATTAGATATAAATTTTATTTGTTTGATAATATCGAATAAATACGTCAAAGGTTATTTTAAATTAAGAAAATGAACTTTTCTTTTTTTATTATTATTCTAAGAACTTTCAAATAAAGTATCATAAATTTTTTAAGATTTTAATTATTATTAATTAATAATATTATCATAAATAATTTAAGTATATTAATTTATTTATTATTTATTATATACCTATTAAATCATAGAAATAAACTAACAATACTAAATAAGATTGTTCTAACCTAAGACCACTTTAAATCCACCATGCATGCAAATTTGATGACATGTGTTAATTGACCCTCCTACCATGCCACACACATGAGGGAACAATAATTAAACTTTTAGTTGTAAAAATATCTTTCTTTCAGTTTAATTATATCACTCCACCTCTCTAGTTTCATTGCCCGCCTTTATCTCATGAAACGCTTGGAATGACTACCACATTACCACCACACAAGAAATAGTTAAGTGCCATCAAACTCAAGTTGAAAGAGGAGTCTAAAATCATAAAAGTGAGGGAGGGACCACTAACATATAAGGGAGAGTTAAAAATTTTTAATGAAGGATATTTTCTTAAAAATGTTTATAAATACATGAGGATTCATGTGTAGAGGGGAGGAGGAGGCAAAGGATGATATATTCGTAAGGAGGTACCAAACTAGTATCAGGATTTTTTGTCATTGGTATGGCCTTTGACCATAAGGGAAGGGACCCTCTTGGGCATGGATATTTGGACTACGTAATTTCAATGCAGGTGATGGGCTTGGTAAGTTGGACATGGCAGTGTAATCCCTAAAGGAATACATTTTTCCATGGATGATTTGGTGAGAGAATCTTTCCAATAAAATGGACAAAGAAAAGATGTGGATATAACCTAAGTAAAGGTCAAAGCAAGGAGGGTTTGAGCCTATGAAAGTTTTTTTTTGAAACCCATGAAAGATGTGTCTATAAATGGATGTAGGCTATCAGCATTCTTTTTACTAGTTTGGCCCGAGCTAGGTCAACATGTGAGATCATTGAAAGATAAAGTTTTTACATCTTCGACATTGAAGTTATTAATCTTGATGGAGGAGGATCATGTCCTCTTATTAAAACCCCTATGGTTTTAGTGATGGATAACTCATGAAAGAATAATAAAGGGAATAAATGTGTAACATTTATTTTGGTCTGTTGATCAATACTAAGCCGAGCATACATGAATTTGATTTGGGTGGTTATCATATGCCTTTATAAATAGATCAACTATTTGTGTTACACAACTAGTCTTTTCCTATTTTGGATAAGACCATTGATGCTTGGCACAGGACCATTGATGACAGATTTGAAGCATTAGTTTTAGAAAGTCAAGGTGAGGAGGATCTATATAATGTGTTCCTCTATTTGAGTCAAGATTGAAGTTGAGTTTATCTTGTTCTACTATTTGTTATGTAGATTCGATATAGAGATGCATCTATACTGAATATGAATGACATTCTATTGTAAACCCAATCATGAACTAATACTTAGAAGGAGAAGCAAATGCTTGGAAGGAGAAGCCAACGCTTAGGAAGGGATCAACATTTTGATGAGCATATCAACATTGAAATGGAAAGCGAGGTCAACGATTTGATGGGGAGAGTAGAAAGGATCAATGATTTGAAGGATAGTTTAATTCCATCATTCATAAAAGAAATCAACAATATTTAATATTTATATTAATCAATATGTCTTTCTTTCTCATTTTTGATAGAAAAGGTGAATATGCCTAATATCCCTAGCTTCCAATTAATAGTGGTGTAAGTATGAGACACATTTGGTACTCCTACATATTTAATAGCTTCATTTATAACAACTTTGAAGTCTACATTCCACCATTCCTCTCCATTAATAGCAATCCCAAATAATTAATTATTATTAATCACAAACTTTATGTGATAATAAAATAAAATAAAATAAATGCTTTTAGTATTCATTTGCCTAACAATAATAAATTATTATGTTATAATAAAATAAAATCATAGTATTTATTACCATAAAAATAACGTGATTTATTTATAAGTTTCATTGGATAAATAATGGGTGTGTTATTTTGTGTAAAATAGTAATAATTTTATAAATATTGGTTTTCAGTGAGAGAAATATAAAATTGTGTTAAAGAATGTGCCTTAATGATTGATGGTGAAATTTTATGTATAAAGGTTTTATTTAACATTAAATTCAAGTTCAAAATAGGATTCTTAAACTCCATGCGTATAAGTTATTTTCTATAAAAGTTTACCTAAGTAGACTAAAGATGTAATTGTCCAAGATATTATTTTTGAAGAATTGACATAAGTACTAAACTAAAAGATCATGTTACGAATTTATTTTTTACTTTCTACTCAAGAATTTTCTTTTGAAATATAATGCATTAATTTAGTTCAAGTATTCTTTACTTTTTAAATCTCAACTTAGACTAAGAATTTAAGGTTAAATAAAATTACGCAATGTTTGGTATTAAGTGGTGCCTCTGACTCACATTTACAGGTAATGCCATCGTGCTTGAGATATTGCATCTATAGCCTAACATAAATTTAACAATGATGTTTGGAAAACATCCATATAAACTATCAAAGAGAAATAAGGACCATGTCATGTCATTAAGGCTAAGAGGTGGGACAATCCCTCTTGGTCAACAACACTAATTAAGATAAAAAATTTTGACTTTGACTACCTTAAATGATTATGACTTGTGAACTTATGAAACAAAAATAGAGAAAGTACATTTCTTATTTAAAACTCAATATCATTGAAAATGAGTAATAAAAACTAGGATTGAGTGTTAAACTAATTATTATCAAGAAACCACCAACCATATAACTCTCAAATAATGAAATTTTGGCAAAAATAATTGTATGGATTAAGTTGTCTAAAGCAATGATAAAAAACATTGTTGATGTAAATAACAAGTAGAAAGAGGGGGATATAGCTTGTAAATTTTCATTTCTATTTCTTATTAGGAGTTAAAAGCATACTACACCTAAAATCTAACCATACGGGTTAGGATCAAGGTGTAGTATGCATGTAGTTCTATATTATATTCATCTAACAAGAAATATAAATGAACATTTAACCATACGGGTTAGGCAACTACATACATATTTAAGCTTAGAATAGAAAATAGAATTACATACATACTACACCTTGATCTTATTCAGAAGCAGATATGTAGGCAGTCTAGGAAGTGAAGGATGCTTCCAATACATAGATGAATAAGATGGGTTTTGGGGTTATGTGCTAAACAAGATTAAAGTTAAATGAAAAGATAAGACCATTATAATAAGACCCTTTTTTAGATAAATAAAATAAAGATAAGAATTTTGTGTATACACAGAAGGATCCCAGTTGGATCATCGTAGTTCCTGAGGCTTTAGGCCAAAATTTGAGGCAAAATATGACTATTTTTTATATGTTTGATAATCCTATCATGGCGACTTTAGTGCTTATCTAGTGGAGATGAGAAGTGAACAGTGAGCGACTCAAGATCCAATTGATCCCAATGAGTCAAGTCTCTAACTAGAGCATAACCTACTCTTATGTAGATGCCTAACCCATATGGTTATATGCTTTCACATTTAGCAAAGGCTATTAGATGCCTAACGCGTATGGTTTGATGCTTGTCTATTTGATAAATGATAATAGATACCTAACTTGTATGGTTAGATGCTTGCCTATTTGACAAAGGATATTAGATTCCTAACCCATATGGTTAGATGCTTTCTCGATTGGAAAATGATATCCAATAGGATAAAGTATACTAGAGTTATATTCATAGACAAACATTAATTGATTTTTTTTCTTTTGTATTTTAGGATCTAGGATAGGATATAGGGTCCCTACATATGATGTGGATCACACACAATATATTTCCTACTTCTCTCTTGTATTAAGAGATATGGTCATGAGAATATTAGAGGAACTTGCATTTTCTTGACATTGCTTTTGTGGAAACCAATTGTTATTCCAAGTCTAATATTTGCTCTTCTAGTTGACATTTTTTTAATGTACAACTATACACCACGTCTTCTATCCTAACACTTAATACATGCACAATTATGATAACAATATCTCCTCTCTTCTCATTGGAGACATCCTCAAACAAAATGAAAAGATAAAGTATATTGACATGTTGCTTCATGTTGATTCAAAAAGGGTCCTTTTTATTGGCATTAATTATTCTTGGAGATTGACATTCACAAACAATAGCTGGGTTTAATGGTATATAAAATAAGGGAAAATAAAATAGGGAATGCAAACATGCAAAAGAAATGTAAAAAGGAGGAAGTCAAATTAAATTGTAAATCTTTATAAAAGATATTAAAAAATATAATACTTAAAGTATTATATGATTTAGATTTATAAAATACATGCAATAAGATATTTTAAGAATGATACCTCTCACATATTTTATATATATTTAAGATATGTATGTTAATTAATTATTAATTACTAATAATAAAAAACAATATAAAAAAATAATTAGATTAACTAATATAACATTTAAATAATTAATTTTTTAATTAAATTATTTTTTATAATTCATTACTTATTTATTATAGACATTTTCTCTAATATATAAAGTTTCACGTAACAATTATATATAGGTCCTTTGTATATTATTTGTAATAATAACTCTGAAGATTGAGAGTCATTTTAGAAATTTTTATTTTTTCTAAAGTCATCTATAATAGACTTCACTCAAAAAAAAATTAATAGTTATTAATTTATTACAAAAAAATTAACATTTATAGTTTTATTTTATAATATATTTAGTTTGAATGGGTCTAAATTTTTTCTTGATCAACATCACCTATATAATCAATAATACAAAATGAAAATACTAAAAAAAATGTACAGATTTTAATAGTTTTATGGGCTTAAAATTTCATGTTACATCTAAAGATGATTATGAATGTAATTTAATAAAAATAACTTTACAAACCTAAGCATTACTTTATTCTTTTAATTCAAATTATAGATAAATAAATTTGTAAAAAATATTGTGACCTTGAAATATTACACTATAATTAGAATTTCAAAAAAATATTTCTTCTTCTCTCAACCTCTATTTAAAGGTTCATTTAAAGAAACAAAATTACATAAAGTAATTCATTAGAACAATATTTTTACAACATAGAAATGAACATAGTTTTATGTATACTATTTAATAGATTTTAGGAGTTTGGTTCTAATGCCACTAAAAATACACTTCGAAATTTTAGATGAAAGTAAAATTGAATCATTGAAAACACACATGAGGATTGAAAATTAAATTACAACAATTAATTGGATTGCATTGTAAATAAAAAAATAAATTTATTTAGTAGACTTGCCAATACATAGAGAAAGTGGAAATGGATTTTGGTATTATGCATAATTATAATAGTATAAAATTATAAGTTAATAATTTACATATGTCAAAGAAGTGAAAATTATTTTGTGATAGTTGAGGGTCCTTTGAAATAAAAAAAATATGTTTGAAATTTTTGACATGTAAGTGTTTGTTTGTAAATTTATATTTTTAATAGAAGTTAATATGATATAATAATATCAGTCGAGTGTTCAGTGATACACTTATATTTTTAATAAAAGTTAATATGGTATAATAAAATCATTTGATTTTTTTTAAATTAATTTTTTTTAGGTGACAATCAAATAGATATTAAATCTAAGGATGAAATTAAAGTAAACATACTCACTACATTACAACCTAGCACCACCCAAATGTTATTGTAGAATACCTCTCCACATAAATAGAATTTCATATCTTAGAAAAAATAATTTATATATACTTTCTGATCGATTGAATTATGGTTAATTGATTTTTTGTAGGTTAATTTTTTATTTAGATTTGATGGTCATTTTTTAAATTATTTGTCATAAAAGTGAACATGCTTATGCATAATATAGCCCTTCATCACTCTTTGGATATCATTGTAAGAATGCTTATCAACGTAATAAATTAGTACACACAATATCAATCTCAAATCCCTTGTCCTCGATTTTTCATGTGCCACAATTTTTTATAATTTCAATACTTTTTTCTTAAATTTTCTACAGGTTATGAATAAATCATGTCCATTTAATTAACCAACATGTCAAATTCAAAATAATCTTTTAAAAAGAAAATGTGGATACTAAAATTTACCGTATGATTAAGATATTAGAATTTTTCTATTGAATTTTTAAAAGAAAAAAAGAAAACATTTAAATGATAGTGAAATAAACATCAAATTTTAAATTACAGTTAAAAATGAATACATTCTCTATATTACAACTCATCACCATTTCCAAATACCATTGTAAAACATCTCAACATGATAATTTTGAAGGTGCCGTATAATAAAATGAAAATGGCAATAAAAGGCGTAAGGTGCAAATTGATCGTCATCATGACAACAATTAATAATAATGCATTCTCACGTTAAAAACAATTAGTGCTAAGAAGTAAGGATAATGCATTATCATATTGCAAAACGTAAAATTAAAATCATGTCTCTCTTTTGACACAAAAATTCATACACGACCGTATGCGAATATCGACCACAGCTTTATTTAAACTGATTTATAACAGAAGAAGATATGATTTAGAAGGTTTAAAAAGATTGCTAGAGGATAATGCTTTTGTTTTTTCTTTTAATTATCTTAAAGTGGCGCCCTCATTTATATTGACATTCATGTGTGTGGAGGAACTTACAAGTGAAGGATGTGGCGTGTATTAGATTTCTTCTTGAGTTGTCCGGTTTCATACCTTCCTGCCTGCACCAGAAACATACCCTTAATGCTCATCCAATTTTCTGTTTTAGCTCGCAGACTCTACATCTTCTATCTGCGGAGGACTGTTTCAGAAATGAGGCAGAGATACCCGATTGGAGGTTTTACACAACATGATGCCTGGTCTGCAAATTATGAAAGCAGTAGCAGCATCCCAATTATATATATATATATATATTTTGATATCATTTTTAAAGCAATTACAATTAATATATGAAACTCTCACTTCTTGATATCTAAAGAAATCAAGTATTTAATTTTCATTTTCTAATATTTATCAATTAATAAAGAAAAAAGACAAAATATTAATATAAAATAAAATTAACACAATAACAAATAACAAATATAATTCACCTATTGGGAAAAATATAAATAAATTTATGTAAAATATATTGATAAATATCATTTTCAAAGTAATCACAATTATATATGATATAAGTGGTTCGAAAATGATATCTATAAGTGTATTCTATATAGATTTATTTAAGACATATATGGTAGTTACATTCTATTGTATAATTTTTAATATCAAATATTTACTAATATTTTTAATGTCAAATTTTAATTATAATTAATTTTATATTTTCATCTCATTTTTAGTGTCAAATATTTATCATTTTCAAAATTAAAGGGATAATTTCATCTCTTGAATGAAAAAATTGACTTAAATTAATATATGAAACTCTCAATTCTTGATATCTAAAGAAATCAAGTATTTAATTCTCATTTTCTAATATTTATCAGTTAATAAAGAAAAAGGACAAAACATTAATATAAAATAAAATCAAGAAAATAATAAATAACAAATATAATTCACCTACTGGTAAAAATATAAATAATTTTTTTATTTTAAAGTAAATAAAATTACTACAATAAAAAAAAACACCACAATAAAAAATATATTTCACTTATCATATATTCCAGCATGGTAAATAAATAAATAATTAATTAAATTCTTTTATTTTAAAATAAATAAAATCACCACAATAACAAATATAGTTTGCTATGGTAAATATATAATTAAAAATACTTTATTTTACATGTAGTGTCAATTGTAAAATTATTAATTACACTCTTCCACACTTCCCTATGTTAAATTTATTTTATTTTTTATTTTATTAAGTCAGCTTCTAATTAATTATTTAGCAACCCACTCACGCCATTACAACCTTTCACCCACCCTTGGATGCCACTATAGGAAACACTTATGGGTGTAACGAAATATAATAAATCTTTAAAGTGGGCATTTTTGTTTATAAATGCAAGAAACATGTCATATTGAAATTGTCCATTCAAGAGTTATCTTGGTTGTGAAGAAGATTAATACATTTGATCAACCCTTTGTTAACCTTATCTAATGAAAGATTCCCATAGACTCTACAACTATAGCATAAAATGAGAAGGAAAAATGTATCCTTTATTTATAGAGTAAAATAAACAAAAAATTTATCAAACATGTCTATGTTGGTGATAAATAAACAAGGGTTGGATAGAGGCTAGTCCTTGCCTTCAGTAATTGCATTAGCTTAAATTTACGATGATGTTCAAAGCTATTTTTAATATTGCAAAAATATAATTAATGAAGATATCGCTATGTCAACTAGCGGAAAGTGGTAGTGCTTTATTTAGAAATAGAAAAGCTTAAGTATTGTAAATTGTTGAAAGTCCAGTTTGCATATAAATTTGTAATGTAAACTCAATGTAACAGTGAATGATAGAAGTAATGGTTATTATATAATAAAAATTCTAACATGTTAATAGTAATATACTATATCATTCAACATTTTCTATAATACATGATTAGAGAGATTTATTTGTATATAATGTTAAGACTACCTAAGTGGGATTCAGAAGGGAATAGATTTGCCAGGTATCGTGTGTTGTTTGGCATATGACAAAACACATTTCTAAAATTACATGTAGTAGAAATGTTGATTGTTTTCCACATTTTTTTATATTCTTAAAATCTCATGCAATTAGCATAGTGTTTAGTTCTTGCATTTGTATAAAGAATTCGTTGTGATTTAGTTTGTTGTAATTTTGTAATGTATACTTACTTTAATAATTGAAACTAATGAATTTGATTTTATATCCATTTGAATTAGTGTTATAAAACATTGTGATTAATTATCTAAATATGGTATATGTTTTTTTAATATGGTTTTGTTGCTTTAGATATAAAATTATAATATTGCAGTAGTATACATGTATACTTTTTTATTTATATTTTATTAAAATCATATTTAAGAAAAAAATGATTATACACTAAGTTGAAATGTAGTTGGACAAAATATATATGGTGATGTTCAATTAGTAATATCCAATTGTGTTTCCCAATGTTTATGTAATATTTTTGATGTGTATGGGTATTATGTTAAAGATATACATTGGAAAAGTCGATAGGGTACTAAAATTTTAAGGGATCTAAGATTTAATTATTTGGAACATTTTAATTCATTTGGGGCCCTTCCACATATTCTATCATCAAAATATCATGTGTTAGGATGTGTCTATAATGTGCTAAGATGCCCATGGGAGCATGATGTTGCCACATGGTATCATCGTGGGTGCCCTAGTGCTATGAGTTCAATGGATTTGCTCAGATCTTATGGCACATGATGTCACCTAGGATGCTATCACATGACAACATCCCACACATCTAGGTAGATGGAAATGACTCTAATATGTGATTACTTGGGATGCTACCATGTGGAAGCATCTTGTGTAACCTAGTATTGGGAAGCCACTACACTTGTCTAGTCCCTAGAGCATGCAGGATACTACCTCATGGTAGCATCCCGCACATCTTGGTGCCCATAGATGATTGGGATGTCCCAAAAATTCTTGGCATACGTGATGATACTATGTGGTAGCATCCAAGGTATGTAGGTGATGGGAGGCCACTATACTTGTCTAAACCATGAAACATGCAACCTGTTACCACATGGAAACATCACATAAACTTGAGTTCCTAGAGTTGAATAGCATGCCTTGTAACCACTAGGTGCCAAAGATGCTACCATGTGGTAGCATCCCATACATTCAGGTGTCTGGGGATGACCTAGATATGTAGGGCACCCAAAATGATACCACATGGTAGCATCCTATGTAATCAAGGTGCCTGGAGGTCATTGGGTTTGTCAAGACCCTAGGGCACGTGATATCCTACCACATGGCAACATTTTACATTCCTAAAAATGACTACTATGTGCATAAAATCACATATAAGATTTCCACATCTTCAAAAGGATTTCATTAGTTATTAGCACCATGTATGTCTTTCACGATAGGATTGGGCCTATTCAATTTTGCCTAATAATGCAATAATTTTGGTGGTGCTTTAAGATAGAGAGAGTGTGAGGATGCCACATGGAATAACCTTGATACTTTACTATCACAAACATGTTTGTGCCACTACAATCCCTTTAGACAATCATTTATTTATTTTTAGAATATATTTCTCTAGATGTTTGTGTGTTTTTCAAGGGGAAAATATTTGATTCTCCTTATTCTTTATGTATATGTTGGTTACTAATTTTCATTTGAAATTATATTTAGTTTAGCTATATTGCACATGGTTTTTATTCATGCAAAATGACTAATTTGTAGGCTATCGAGGAAAAAAAGTGGAAAGCAATAACAACTTCTTTTAAAATATAAACAAGAAAATGTATAAGTTTATAAATTTCCATAGTTTAATTTTTTAAATATGTTTTACTAATTTTTGAATTTTTCTTGGTGGAAAATTGATGTCTTTGGCATGAAAGTAAAACAAAATTATACCAAATTAAATATCAAACAAAAAATAAACTAAAAAAGATTTATCTTGTGCATGTTTTGGTCTTTTAGATTTGTATTGTATTGCATTGTTAACGATATGTTTGGATACATTTAAAAAAATTAGATGTGAAGCTAGTAGCAATGACGATTCATTGAAAATACTTTGCATTCAAAATAAGAAAGGAAGTACATATCCAAATTATTTGGAATGAGAGATGGGTTAGGAAAGGTTCCTAAATGAATAAAATAATTACATAGAAGTTCATAAATAAAATTCAAGTGATTTTTATATGTTTGGGTGCCTTGATGTGATCGAGCTTGCCAGAACCATAGGGTACAGAGGATGATGCCATGTGGTAGTATATTGGGCACCCAAGTGCTTGGAGGTGATAGTGTTTGTTGATACACTAGGGGAACCAACCATGCTTCCACATGATCGCATCTTGGATGTTCATGTTTGTTCTATTGATTGGGATTTTGAAGACACTAGGGTACCCAACATGATTCAACATGGTAGCATGTGGAGCAATCAACTTCCTGAATGTGACTGGGCATAGGTGATTGGATTGCACCATGCGACGTGTATACCATGGGGGAAAATGTATTTGATCAATCTTATGTAACATTCCCTATACAATGCATAATAAAAAGAATTTATATTTAAAGAATTGCTTACAAGAAGTAGGATGGACAATCATATTCCCAAAATATTCCCAAAATAAATTAATAGAATATTAATTATTTAGTAATATATTTAATAACATTAAATATATTACATGCATTCCTTATTCAAATCTGAAACTTCATTACCAGTTTAATGTTGGAGCTCAACCTATTAATGTGGTGTTTTTCCTCTGGATTTTTTTATTGGACTCTCAAACCTTTAAATTCTATATAGAATCTTATAAAAACACACTGCATGTCTCTTAATTCTAGTCCACACGTTGGCAATGAACGCTGCAACCAATGCAATATTTATCATTATTATAGCAATATAAGGCCTGCATTAGACCTTACAAACAACAAAGCCTAAAATAAATAGCTTGGCGATAGAAGTAAAACCATTATATGAATTTAATAAATAAAACATTTTACCCAATGTTTTTTATATGAATTTTGGAATATTCTCAAATAACACCTTTGGGAATATCCTAAATTTATATGTAAAAAAATTAGACAATATTACAATTATTAAACTCAAATGCATTTTAAAAAAATGATTGGATAAACCAAAAATGACTAATTGCAAAGTGAAAACATTAGGGCCCTTCCTTGACAGGGACTAATAAGATTCCCATGGAAAAATGTTTTGGATAACCGAAAGAAAAGATATCCAATGTAACAAATTCACAAACTTTTTCAAAATATATTTTTAAGGAAAACAATTTGGTCTTTTTATTATGGTTCAAGTTAAATCTATTTTTTCTAAATTTTAAAATACCTTAATGAATATAACAACTTTTGATGAAACATATTTTCTTCAATCTCCTGAATTTTTAAAAAAAAGAGGTGATGTGCATACATATGCAATTTAAATTTAGATTAGGACCACATTGACATCATAGAATTGGGATAACTAAAAATTACCCAAAAAAAAAAATGGAGTAGATACAAAGGATATAATTGACATGACTAGAACTGTATCATATCAAAGTAGTCATAAATATCATTAACTTATATGATTATATTTAAGATGAAAAAAACATAAAAAATGAGAAATAAATTTATAAAAATATATTTAAGTATAATTGATGAAATAAATGATCTTCAAATGTTTATGAATGTTTATGAGTGTTTCATTGCAATTAAAAATATGATAATAAATCTAATATATATTAATAATTCATATACAAGAAAACATGATAAAAACATTGTAATTATATAACTTACACAAAATTTAAGTGTTAATAAATAACAATGTTAAAAGTCAGTTAATCCTAAAGAAAATGACATTTAAAATAATAGAGAGACGGCCAGAAAAAAAGAATAGCAAATGAGTGTTTTTAATTAAACAATGTCATAAATAATGTGAGGGAAATCCTCACTCTATATTCAAAGTTATTATTTCTAAATTAATTATTTTTACCGTGTTGTATTAAATTCCATCTAAAACATAAAAATTTCCTAAATGGGGCCTTTAATCCTTGACCATGATTGAATTAACACGACCATTTAAATTTATGGACTTTCCAATATTACAAGGACGGTATCATAAAAAATGCTTATGATGTTATAATGAATATAAAAAGGCATATTCAAGAGACCAAAATGTATGGAATTAGATTCATACTTTTAAACTTTATTAGTACCTACAACAATTATTTTTACATGACCGATGTTGACTAACAATAAAAAATTGTGGGTGGCTACAAATCAAAATCAATTTATAATGTTTGTTGAACATTAGAAATAGTTTAGTGTTAATTTATTATTTTTTTCATTAGCATTAAAATGTGAATAATGTTTGCGGATCAGCCCAATGAAAATTTGTTGTTTTACAATCGATAACTTTTGTTGCCCTTAACATGTGCATTTTTTAACAGTATTTAGTTCATTTAAATTTTGAAATGCAATGACAGTTGGTTCCCGAAGGTGAACCAAACATAGGTGCAAGCTGTTGCTAGTTCTACATTTTTACTTGGCTGGCAGGTACGTGATGCTGGGAATGTAGATAATACTGCAGTCTTTTGATTCTGCTAAATATAGCTAAAGACAATGCAAATTTTAGAGATCTAGTCCTCAATCATGTTGCCCTTATACCAGTCCTGGCTTAACTGAATGTGCATACCACACTGTCATTACAAAGAAATGCCAATTGGGTAGTATCTAATTTATGAAATAACAAGCCACAGGCACCATCTTTTGAGCATGTGTAAATTATGTGATGTGTTTTCTGGTGTTTGATAATTTAGAGAATTAAGAAATTTTAATCACAAGATATTTTAAGGATAATATAAGTCTGTGTATGCTACTGACCTAAATTTTCTTATTTGATGCACAGATGAAGCCATGACTTCCAACTCTTGAACATCTTATTCTCTCAGATGATGAAAAGGTATTGGCAAATTCATGTTGTGCTTTGTCTCACTTATCAGAAGGAACAAATGATAAAATTAAAGATGTAATAGAGGCTGGTGTATGTTGAAGCATTATTGAGCTTCTTTTGTATGTATTATATTCCTATTAACTAAACTAATATCTGAGCAAAGTCCATTGAAATTACAGATTAAGCATTAGCGCTCCTTACACGCGGTCTGCTTCCATCTCGACTTTGATTGTTTTAGCAATAAAAACTGAAGATGAAGATGAATGCATTAGGATTTCTTTGTATTTTTCATTGGAAAGGTCCTGTAAACACACAATTTTCTCTACTCACATATTATTGTTCAGTTGTTATTGTGGGTGGACTTATTTTTAAATTAAAAAATATGTCTTTGTTGTATTTGGCCAGAATTTAGCCACCCACTCCTAAATTTGATTGAACCAAACAAAATTGATAAACATGTTAAATTCAGTTATTGGTGATCTGGTTTTTAAGGAGAATGCACACTTGATGCTAACCTCTACTTACGTTTAGGGTTTTAATTTATTATTTGTGTTGATATCATGAAGTTTCTTGAATCTATTTTTAACTTTAGTTCACAAGACAAAGCCCCGTTAGGTTTATCTTCAAATATACGTTAAAAATAGTTCCTAGACTGTTATAAATCTCTCTCTGTAGTGGACTTGACTACAACCAATTACTCTTACAAGGTGTTGCACTGGTTTAATAAAGTATCCAAATAATTTTATCAAAAGTTCATTTGGCAGGGCACTTTAACTTGTGTCTTTAATTATTTATGAATAAGGCCATTTGATGGATTTTGGTGTTTTGTATTGTTTTTCATTGGGGTGTTGTGATAGATCAATAGCTGAGCTTTGCTATATACTTTTACTACCTACACACATAAATCTCTATGTCACTTTTGTTTCAGACATACAAGATTTCTCCTTCTCCTATTTTGTTGCTAGACATAAATCTCCTGGCCTCATCCTTCCCTCACTCAATCGCTACTCTTCGTGTCGTTGGTAATATTGTTTCCGGACATGAGCTGCAGACATCAAAACATACATATGTGGTTTTCAAATTTATGAATATTAGTGTTCAACTAAATGTGCTTTTAATTTCCTAAGGCTAGTATCTAATGTAGAAGATTGAGTTTTTGAGGTATGCATTAGGATGGAAGAAATTTGGGAATGTGCTGGTCAAATTAGGGTATTTTAAATTTTTTTAAAGAGGATTGCACAGCTTGCATTCATCATAATATTATCATTCTGTGGGTCCATCTGCTCATAAACTTCTACTATAGTTGCTAGGTTGATTGTCTTTAATGAGATTCTTCTGGCTGTATATGGATATTGGAAAAAAAAAGGAAATGACAACATAGGATATATTACCTATTTATAGGGACAACATAAAATAGAGGGTATGACATAATGGAAAGGAAAATCGACATTTTATTTTTAAAATGCATCGCAGTTATAGTTTAAATGTAAAGGTTATTGACGCATTACAATTACAATGTTTATGACATACATTAAAATAAATGGCTAAAATGTAATTACTTTAATGAAAAAGGCATTATATATTTGACAACAAATTTAGTTATATATTTTTTGGTGTATACCTCAGCTTTTTATATAGACCCATTTCATTTACAACGTGCTACCATGGGATACCATGACACAATTTGCATCTGCAATTACAAATTCTTCTCTGAACCTCTTTTTCTCCTTCTAATATTGTTACTTACTCCCACGAGTAAGTACTAAAGTTGCATCATGACACTTGTTAATTATATATTTTAAATTGGCGAATGACTTTTGAAGAGCATAATGTTCAATGGTTTTTATACATTTCATTTATGTGATTGTTTTTCAAATCTATCATTCTATTTTTTAGTTATGGAAGTCTATACATTCAACTATTTATAAAAATTACTGTGAAATGGTTTTGGTACCTAATCTTAATAAAAACATTTGGATTGAAATAGATTTAATAAATGTCACTATCTCATCCACTCAAATTTTAGAATTTCTCGATGAGGACTTTTGCTTGAGATCTTGGTGGTTGGGATCATTAGCTTAATAAAAATGATAGTGGAAAAGCCATCGAAATTAGTCATCATAAATTAACTATTATTACTAATATATATACTATTTGAATTTATATACTACATTTGTAATATAAACCAACTATAATTTAATTATAAACATTTACGATATATAAAACTAACTCTAACATAACTTTGGTGGATTTTGACTTTGTTAATAATAACATATAATTATTAAGTAAAAGACCATACTAAATATCTGATAACCATTTTATTATGTTGAATTAAATATATATTAACTCATAATATATTAAAATTAATGAAGTGATACCACTAAATAAAGCTAATTATTCACTAAAAACTATTGACCAAGCTACAATTAATTTAATAATATAAAAACTTAAACAACCTATACATAATCGACATGGCTTATTCAACAAATTTTAATAGATAATAAACCAAACATATGACATGCAGCGAATATAACTATAGCACACATGAAGAGCCACTACACTAAGCATGCCCATTACCAAACGAAAGGAGCCCAACGAGATAACTAAAGAGGAAACATGTGCCTGAAGGTGAACCATTCATATTTGTATCAATAATTACAATTGCACTATAGCAATAGTCCAATTCCCAAATTCCCCAACATAAACATCCGTCGAGATGATTGTGCAACACCTGTTGACTTTACGTGTGTTATAATCCAAAGAAAGTCAAGTGACAAATGAGCAAAATGACAAACAAATAAACTCTGTCAACACCACACAAATGGTAGGCATAATTAACGTAAGATGGATTCAAAGATATCTCAATTCAGCAAAATATTGATGAAGTAAATAGATTAATATAAAAATAGTAATATACACGTAATCCATTGTGTTGTCTGAGTACGAGTTGGAACTGCAATCTAAAATCGTCATCTGCAAATGCTCTCATCATGTATACTACCTCATGAAATTGCTCACCAAATCACACCTTATTAAATTGGGAATGAGCGGACTAGTGTAGACGATTCAAGCCCTACCCCTGTTCGGATCCATATGTTATACCTTTAACATCATGTAGGGATAGAAAAAAATACTTAATCTATCAAACTTAAGTTTATTGTTTTTTCTGATTTTTTATAGATATTAAATAAAAAATACAATTTTCCATATAAGCATACACCTTGTTGTTGAATCAATGTGTTGAGTTACATATCTATTGATGGGAACATCAAAATTATTCCAATACTGAAAAACATAATTCAACAAGGTGTATGTGCTTGTATTTTCAGGTAAGCATTAACAAATAAGGTGATTGTATATTTTGATTTTTATATCTTAGAAAGGGAGGCAAATGGTTTTCTTATAATATCAAACTTGTTGACTGTTACTTTTACATCTCGGTAAAAATTCATGTTCTTACTCAAGCATAATGTAAATTCTGGCATAATCCTCTTTTTTTCCCATGCTCATATTCTTTTTCCTTTGAGATAAACTTGCGTAAAAAATATCTGGATTTAGTTATTCGTAACTTGATAGTTGATGTGATTTCAATGCGATCCTAATTTCAAACTTATCTAGGATTAACCATTTGAATATAAAATGCGTTATATGGAATTGTATTATGGTAAATTAATGCTATGCTTGCAGTCAACCTGATTCAATCTTCACAGTGAGTGTTGTATTTATCCTTTATCATTATCGCAGCCAACCTATCATGGAGCGACAAATTCCACTATTTTTTAGTGTTTTGGTCTAGTTTGCTATTGAGTAGTTAGTGAATGAGTTGGTAATTATGGAAGATTAATTATATATGGTATATCAGTAAGTGTTTTAAATTTTATTTTATAAATTTATAAATTTATAAATTTTATTTTTCCATGTAAATAAAAATTTAGGCAAGGTTGCAGTTGAAAAGTTGGAGGAATTAAATATAATCAAGGGAAATGATATAGTGAAATTTGCTTAGGTTAACATTGATAGTTGTTACAAATAATGGAATTATGAAGCTTCTAAAGTTGGCATCGATGGATAAATTAGTATATGCACAGTGTATTGTAGCCAAGTATACCTTGGTAAGGGTTCTAGTACCACATGTTATGATCATGGTACAATTTGATTCACGCCCCATCATTTCAACATCCCATCACTGACTATTGATTAATGAAACAAATTATAATCCATGTTCAATTTTTTTGAATTACTTCAATTCTATTGGATGACACAAAGTATTTTTGTAATTTTTAATTCAAAATAATCTCATTTAGCAAGAAATTTGGGATTTCAATGAAGTTAAACAAATCAGACACCAAAAAAATATTTTATTTCTTAATTTTTACAACAAAATATTCTAAAGCTAATGTTAAAACCCAACAATATGGAAAATGACTCGATTTGATAGGTGGCATGAATTTCTATGCAAAACTAATTGATATAGATGATTATAGTATATACCTATTGCACAGGTACTAACAATAAACTTCCTTCTATTTTATTTTGTGTTAATGATAAAGAAGTTATTCTTATTTTTTTTTTAGGGCTGTTTTGCATATCGAAGTGCAAGACGCAATATTTTTATAGTCTTTTGGTATTTTCAATAAAAAGCTAAGTGTATATTTAAGTATATAAATACTTAAATTTAGATTAGGATCAAATTTTCACTTGATACGATGACATATAAATGGGATAACTTAAAAAACACATAAAAAATCATAGAGTAGATAATCACTCTTTATGAACAACACTAATTAATATTAAAAAAATAGCTTTGACTGCCTTAAACAACTATGAATTGTGAACTTATGAAATAAACTAGAGAGAGTACATTTCTTACTCAAAACTCAGTATCATCAAAAATGACTAATAAAAACTAAGATTGAGAGTGTTAAATAAATTATTATCAAGAAACCACCAACCATATGGCTCTCAGATAAAGAAACTTTGGTAATAACAATGGTACAGATTAAGTTGTTTGAATCAATGATAAAAACCATTGTTGATGTAAATAACAACTAGAAAGGGGGGGCGGGGGGGGGGGGATGTAGCTTGCAAATGGTCATTTCTATTTCTTGTTAGGACTTAGAGCTAGTTTAGTTAAACAAGTAATTAGTCACTTAAACTGATACTTTTACACTCTTATTTGGATAGTAATTACAGAAAAATTATCTAAAAAATTAGGCCATAGAAAGGGTTACATTCCCAGATTCATAGTTCACATGAAATTTAGAATATAAATAGAACTACATGCATACTACACCTAGAACCTGTTTGAAAGCAGGTATGTAACCAGTCTAAAAAGTGAAGGATGCTTCCAGTTCATAGGTGAATAGGATGGATTTGGAGTTGTGTGATAAACAAGATTAAAGTTAAATAAAAGGGAAATACCGTTATAATAAGACCCTAGTTGAGATAAACAAAACAAAGATAAGAATTTTGTGATATACTCAAAAGGATCCCAATTGGATCATCATAATTTTTGAGGCTTTAGCCCAAATTTTGAGGCAGAATATGATTATTTATTATATATTTGATACTCTTATCATGGTGATCTTGGTGGTTATTTAGTGGACATAAGCAATGAACATTGAGTGGGTTAGGATCTAGTTGATCTCGATGAGTCAAGTCTTTAGCCAGAGCATAACCTACTTGTATATAGATGTCTACCCTATATGGTTAGATGCTTAACTATTTAAAAAAGGATATTAGATTCCTAACTCATATGGTTAGATGCTTTCCCATTTAGTAAATGATATTAGATGCTTAACCCATATACTTAGATGCTTGCCCAATTGACAAAAGATATCCAATAAGATAAAGTATACCCAAGTTATATTCATAGACAAACATTAATTAAACTTTTTTTTCTATGTTTTAGGATCTAGGATAGGATCTAGGGTCCCTACATGGTCTTATCAGATCCTAGGTTTGAAAGCTAGGACATAAGCCTATTATGACCTCTGCTTAGTAAAAGAAGAATTATTGATTATAACTTGTTGAAAAAATCGAAAACAATGAGAAACTAATTTGGTTAAAATTAGTTGTTCAGACATGGCTCATGAAAAAACATCAAGGAAAGGAAAAGAAACAAAGAAAAAAGGGAAAATGAAACTTCTCTCCACTTCAAGAGAACCCATTTACATTTTTTAATCAGATACAATAGCTGCAATCTAGATTAAACTCAAATCTTTGAAAGTGGAGCCAATTAAAACAAAACCAGCTATGATTGAACCTTTAGTCAAACGTTCATTTAAGAGGCCCTCAACAATATGATATTTTACATTTGGAATAGGTTATGATGCACCTTAGATAAGCCCTACTTTATGTAAGGAATATAATCAATCCCACCAATATGTGTTACACTCAGAAGATAAAGTTTTAAAAAAAATGAAATTGGATGAAGAAGATTCTATTTAGAAATTTTTTTGAATCAATGTTATGGAGATATCTATATGTTATAGCCATAAATTTTATCCTCTTTAAAACTAAGAACTCTATGTAATAAAAAGTTGAATAAGATTATCAAATTCTTATTTTTTGTCAATCCTATGTGTGACTATGATCAATAATAGAATGTATGAGAAAAATTTGTGTCATCCAAAAAAAAAGAATTATATTATCAATTGTCTTGAACAAAAACTTAGAATATTATGTTATTTTTATTAGGAAATCAAATGACAAGACTTAGACAATTAACTAAGAATAGAAGGGAAAATGTGAGATACGTAGACCCCAACAATGAAAATATTGAATAAATGGTTCCAAAAATAGAGACCTAGAGATAAAAGCCCTCATCAATTTGTTGAATAAGAAAAGAGATAAAATAGATTCACTTGAGCAGGTGATTAATGATCTTAAGTCAAGGTAAGAAAACAAAAAATATATATTGGAACCTAACCTTGATAATCTGCCTAAAGAAAATCCACCACTAGTTAATGAAATGGAAGTTGTAGCTCCTAGAATTGAAGTTCCATTTTCTCATCCAAGTAAGGATTTCAAGAAGATTTTACCCCTAAGTTTGATGAGAAATAGTCAGTTGAAGGAGTTAAGAATTGGCTAAATGAGATGGATAAGTAATTTGGCTTGAGAAACTACAATGATGCAACTAAGGTGTTGTAGGGATCCTACCAACTGGTAGGAGAGGTAATAACATGAAGGAATTAAATAAAATAACCACAAAAAATTTGACTTAGGATCAGTTTGACCACCATTTCAGGAATAGATGGTTACCTCAGTTATTCTTTGATGAGTAGATGACTTTCTGATTTACTCTAAAAATGAGGATGAACACTTAGCACGTCTTCAATTGGTCCATCAGTGGTTGAGAGACTTAAAATATATGGTAAGTTGTCCAAATAAATTTTTCATAAGAAAGAAATCAAATATCTGAGCCACGTCATATCCAAAGAAGGAATTCCAATAGATCTAGATAAGATAAAGACAACAATGGATTGGCCAATCCCCAATAACATATGAGAAGTAAGGAGTTTCATGGGGTTAGCAGGATCTTATAGAAGATTTATTGAAGGTTTTTTTAGGATCACCAACTTGATTACAATATTTCAAAGGAAAGGTAAGAAGTTTATATGGAAAAGCAGTGTGATAAAGCTTTCTAGATTCTGAAGGAAAAGTTGATGATGGCACCCATCTTGAAGGAATGGGAGGAGTATTGTTTTAGAATGATGGTGTAATTTCATATGAGTCCAAGAAATTGAAAACCCATGAAGTAAATTATGCCCATCATGATTTAGAATTGGTATAAATTGTTCACGCCTTACACAAGTAAAGATATTTCCTTATTGGGAAACCTTTTGAACTAAAAATTGACCATCAAGGGATAAAATACATATTCACTCAACCTAATCTGAATGCTAGTCAAAGAAGGTGGTTGGAGTTCTTGAGTGTGTATGATTTGAAAATTGAGTATAAAAAGGCAAAATAAAATAGGGTTGCCGGTGATTTGAGTAGGAGAAGACATCTAATGAATATAAGAATGCTTAGATATAATCTAAAAGGGAAAATACTAGAAGGACAAAAACAAGATCCTTGGTATAATCCAATTAGAGTGATGATAGAAGAAAAAAAAGACCCAAGAATTGAAGGATATACCTTGGATGTCAAGGGATTGCTTCGGTATAAGAATAGGATCTATGTTACAAATGTAGATTTAAGGAAGATAATTCTAACTGAAGCTTGTGATGCACCCTACTTAGGTCATCTAGGGGTAAAAAACTGTATGCCAATCTTAAGAAACTATATTATTGGTAGGGGATGAAAATAGATATATTATTATATGTGGCATGATGCTTGAAATGTTATAGGGTTAAAATAGAACACCAGCATCCTGTAGGACTTTTATATCTACACGACATTCCACAATATAAATGCCAAGTTGTCAGTGTAGATTTCATGCAAGGATTACCTATGACACCATATAGTCATGGTGCTATTATGGTGGTAATAGAAATTCTTACTAAAGTAGTGCATCTCATACCTAGAAATTTGACTAATGATGCACCAACCTTAGCCAACCAATTTGTAAAGGAAGTGATTAGATTGCATAGATTTATAGAAAATATTATATCAGATAGAGATTCCAATTTTACTTCAAGGTTTTGGATGACTGTACAATAAGCTTTAAGTACACAATTAAACTTTAGCTCCACATTTCATCCTGACATGGATGGGTAGACATAAAGAACAAATCAGGGTATAGAAGACCTTCTAAAGGTGTACTATATGGATCAACAAACCAAATGAGAAACTTATCTCCCATTGGTAGAATTTTATTATAATAACTCATTTGAAACATCTTTAGGTATGGCTCCATTTGAATCTCTATATGGGAGAAGTTGTCAAACACCACTTATTTGGGACAACCTTGAGAACATAACAGTAATCGGTCTTGAAATGTTGAATGATATGAAGGAACAAGTGAAAGTTATAAGACAAAGGTTGAAGGAAGCATCAGATAGACAAAAGAGATACGTAGATAGGAAGAGAGTTTAGAGATAATACCTAATTTGTGATAAGGTATTTTTTAATGTTAGACTGCACAAAAGTTTCTTAACCTTTGGGAAAAAGGTGAAGTTAGCTCATTGCTTTGTAGGACCTTTTGAGATCCTAGAGTCAATCAACCTAGTAGCCTATCAATTGGACTTACCCCCTCAGCTATGTTGCATTCATGATGTTTTATATGTATCACCTCTTAATAAATATGTGCTTAATAGTAAACACATTTTAAAATGGAATTATTTGTCGGTCTAAGAGCTGGCTAGAATAACAATAGACCTATGCAGAGTGCTGGAGAGGCACTAGTACCAATTCTATTATAGAGAGACTGATCAGTGTAAGGTATAGTGGGATCAATATGGTGAAGGAAGTGAAACTTGAGAGCACATTGAAGAAATGAAAAAACATGTTTTCATTTTTATTTTAAAATTTATGAACTTAGTCAAACTTTTATAGTGCATTGGGACAATGCATCATTTAAGGGGGGGAGGATGTCATGACCTATTTTCCCTCACTGTGGACTTGTGCTCATAATTTAAGTGGATTTGGACCTCATTTAGTTAGAATAAGTTGATTATCAAGACAAATTAACTTTTGTGTTGATTTCAAAGGTCTATAAGGTCATCGACGGGAAATTGTGAAAGCAATGTATGATTTAATTAAACTTATTTCCTTTATAGAAATATATATTTTCAATGTTGTTATGATTTACATTTGTGAAAAAGGGAAAATTTAATGAGATGAATGGATTAATATTAGATAGAAATTTTATCTGTTTGATAATATCGAATAAATACGTCAAAGGTTATTTTAAATTAATAAAATGAACTTTTCTTTTCTTTTTTATTATTCTAAGAACTTTCAAATAAAGTATCATAAATTATTTAAGATTTTAATTATTATTAGTTAATAATATTATCATAAATAATTTAAGTATTTTTACATGTTAGACTGCACAAAAGTTTCATAACCTTTGGGAAAAAGGTGAAGTTAGCTCATTGCTTTGTAGGACCTTTTGAGATCCTAGAGACAATCAACTTAGTAGCCTATCAATTGGCCTTACCCACTCAACTATGTTGCATTCATGATGTTTTATATGTATCACTTATTAATAAATATGTTCTTGATAGTAAACACATTTTAAAATGGAATTATTTGTAGGTCTAAGAGCCAGCTAGAATAAAAATAAACCTATGCAGAGTGCTGGAGAGGCACTAGTACCAATTCTATTATAGAGAGGTTGATCAGTGTAAGGTACAGTGGGATCAATATGGTGAAGGAAGTGAAACTTGGGAGCACATTGAAGAAATGAAAAAACATGTTTTCATTTTTATTTTAAAATTTATGAACTTAGTCAAACTTTTATAGTGCATTGGGACAATGCATAATTTAAGCGGGGGGAGGATGCCATGACCTATTTTCCCTCACTTTGGACTTGTGCTCATAATTTAATTGGATTTGGACCTCATTTAGTTATAATAAGTTGATTATCAAGATAAATTAACTTTTCTGTTGATTTCAAAGGTCTATAAGGTCATCAACGGGAAATTGTGAAAGCAATGTATGATTTAATTAATGTTATTTCCTTTCATAGAAATATATATTTTCAATGTTGTTATGATTTATAATTGTGAAAAATGGAAAATTTAATGAGATGAATGGATTAATATTAGATATAAATTTTATCTGTTTGATAATATCGAATAAATACGTCAAAGGTTATTTCAAATTAATAAAATGAACTTTTCTTTTTTTATTATTATTCTAAGAACTTTCAAATAAAGTATCATAAATTATTTAAGATTTTAATTATTATTAGTTAATAATATTATCATAAATAATTTAAGTATTTTTAAATGTTAGAATGCACAAAAGTTTCATAACCTTTGGGAAAAAGGTGAAGTTAGCTCATTGCTTTGTAGGACCTTTTGAGATCCTAGAGACAATCAACCTAGTAGCCTATCAATTGGCCTTACCCCCTCAACTATGTTGCATTCATGATGTTTTATATGTATCACTTCTTAATAAATATGTGCTTGATAGTAAACACATTTTAAAATGAAATTCTTTGTAGGTCTAAGAGCCGGATAGAATAAAAATAAACCTATGCAGAGTGCTGGAGAGGCACTAGTACCAATTCTATTATAGAGAGGTTGATCAATGTAAGGTACAGTGGGATCAATATGGTGAAGCAAGTGAAACTTGGGAGCACATTGAAGAAATGAAAAAACATGTTTTCATTTTTATTTTAAAATTTATGAACTTAGTCAAACTTTTATAGTGCATTGGGACAATGCATAATTTAAGGTTGGGGGGGAGGATGTCATGACCTATTTTCCCTCACTGTGGACTTGTGATCATAATTTAAGTGGATTTGGACCTCATTTAGTTATAATAAGTTGATTATCAAGATAAATTAACTTTTGTGTTGATTTCAAAGGTCTATAAGGTCATTGACGGGAAATTGTGAAAGCAATGTATGATTTAATTAAAGTTATTTCCTTTCATAGAAATATATATTTTCAATGTTGTTATGATTTACAATTGTGAAAATGGGAAAATTTAATGAGATTAATAGATTAATATTAGATATAAATTTTATTTGTTTTATAATATCGAATAAATACGTCAAAGGTTATTTTAAATTAAGAAAATGAACTTTTCTTTTTTTATTATTATTCTAAGAACTTTCAAATAAAGTATCATAAATTTTTTAAGATTTTAATTATTATTAATTAATAATATTATCATAAATAATTTAAGTATATTAATTTATTTATTATTTATTATATACCTATTAAATCATAGAAATAAACTAACAATACTAAATAAGATTGTTCTAACCTAAGACCACTTTAAATCCACCATGCATGCAAATTTGATGACATGTGTTAATTGACCCTCCTACCATGCCACACACATGAGGGAACAATAATTAAACTTTTAGTTGTAAAAATATCTTTCTTTCAGTTTAATTATATCACTCCACCTCTCTAGTTTCATTGCCCGCCTTTATCTCATGAAACGCTTGGAATGACTACCACATTACCACCACACAAGAAATAGTTAAGGGCCATCAAACTCAAGTTGAAAGAGGAGTCTAAAATCATAAAAGTGAGGGAGGGACCACTAACATATAAGGGAGAGTTAAAAACTTTTAATGAAGGATATTTTCTTAAAAATGTTTATAAATACATGAGGATTCATGTGTAGAGGGGAGGAGGAGGCAAAGGATGATATATTCGTAAGGAGGTACCAAACTAGTATCAGGATTTTTTGTCATTGGTATGGCCTTTGACCATAAGGGAAGGGACCCTCTTGGGCATGGATATTTGGACTACGTAATTTCAATGCAGGGGATGGGCTTGGTAAGTTGGACATGGCAGTGTAATCCCTAAAGGAATACATTTTTCCATGGACGATTTGGTGAGAGAATCTTTCCAATAAAATGGACAAAGCAAAGATGTGGATATAACCTAAGTAAAGGTCAAAGCAAGGAGGGTTTGAGCCTATGAAAGTTTTTTTTTGAAACCCATGAAAGATGTGTCTATAAATGGATGTAGGCTATAAGCATTCTTTTTACTAGTTTGGCCCGAGCTAGGTCAACATGTGAGATCATTGAAAGATAAAGTTTTTACATCTTCGACATTGAAGTTATTAATCTTGATGGAGGAGGATCATGTCCTCTTACTAAAACCCCTATGGTTTTAGTGATGGATAACTCATGAAAGAATAATAAAGGGAATAAATGTGTAACATTTATTTTGGTCTGTTGATCAATACTAAGCCGAGCATACATGAATTTGATTTGGGTGGTTATCATATGCCTTTATAAATAGATCAACTATTTGTGTTACACAACTAGTCTTTTCCTATTTTGGATAAGACCATTGATGCTTGGCACAGGACCATTGATGACAGATTTGAAGCATTAGTTTTAGAAAGTCAAGGTGAGGAGGATCTATATAATGTGTTCCTCTATTTGAGTCAAGATTGAAGTTGAGTTTATCTTGTTCTACTATTTGTTATGTAGATTCGATATAGAGATGCATCTATACTGAATATGAATGACATTCTATTGTAAACCCAATCATGAACTAATACTTAGAAGGAGAAGCAAATGTTTGGAAGGAGAAGCCAACGCTTAGGAAGGGATCAACATTTTGATGAGCATATCAACATTGAAATGGAAAGCGAGGTCAACGATTTGATGGGGAGAGTAGAAAGGATCAATGATTTGAAGGATAGTTTAATTCCATCATTCATAAAAGAAATCAACAATATTTAATATTTATATTAATCAATATGTCTTTCTTTCTCATTTTTGATAGAAAAGGTGAATATGCCTAATATCCCTAGCTTCCAATTAATAGTGGTGTAAGTATGAGACACATTTGGTACTCCTACATATTTAATAGCTTCATTTATAACAACTTTGAAGTCTACATTCCACCATTCCTCTCCATTAATAGCAATCCCAAATAATTAATTATTATTAATCACAAACTTTATGTGATAATAAAATAAAATAAAATAAATGCTTTTAGTATTCATTTGCCTAACAATAATAAATTATTATGTTATAATAAAATAAAATCATAGTATTTATTACCATAAAAATAACGTGATTTATTTATAAGTTTCATTGGATAAATAATGGGTGTGTTATTTTGTGTAAAATAGTAATAATTTTATAAATATTGGTTTTCAGTGAGAGAAATATAAAATTGTGTTAAAGAATGTGCCTTAATGATTGATGGTGAAATTTTATGTATAAAGGTTTTATTTAACATTAAATTCAAGTTCAAAATAGGATTCTTAAACTCCATGCGTATAAGTTATTTTCTATAAAAGTTTACCTAAGTAGACTAAAGATGTAATTGTCCAAGATATTATTTTTGAAGAATTGACATAAGTACTAAACTAAAAGATCATGTTACGAATTTATTTTTTACTTTCTACTCAAGAATTTTCTTTTGAAATATAATGCATTAATTTAGTTCAAGTATTCTTTACTTTTTAAATCTCAACTTAGACTAAGAATTTAAGGTTAAATAAAATTACGCAATGTTTGGTATTAAGTGGTGCCTCTGACTCACATTTACAGGTAATGCCATCGTGCTTGAGATATTGCATCTATAGCCTAACATAAATTTAACAATGATGTTTGGAAAACATCCATATAAACTATCAAAGAGAAATAAGGACCATGTCATGTCATTAAGGCTAAGAGGTGGGACAATCCCTCTTGGTCAACAACACTAATTAAGATAAAAAATTTTGACTTTGACTACCTTAAATGATTATGACTTGTGAACTTATGAAACAAAAATAGAGAAAGTACATTTCTTATTTAAAACTCAATATCATTGAAAATGAGTAATAAAAACTAGGATTGAGTGTTAAACTAATTATTATCAAGAAACCACCAACCATATAACTCTCAAATAATGAAATTTTGGCAAAAATAATTGTATGGATTAAGTTGTCTAAAGCAATGATAAAAAACATTGTTGATGTAAATAACAAGTAGAAAGAG
The DNA here is from genome assembly GCA_037957365.1 of Torreya grandis. Taxonomy (NCBI): domain Eukaryota; kingdom Viridiplantae; phylum Streptophyta; class Pinopsida; order Cupressales; family Taxaceae; genus Torreya; species Torreya grandis. Next base: position 1,506,564 of record JARHVA010000630.1, on the reverse strand, counting down.
GGGGATATAGCTTGTAAATTTTCATTTCTATTTCTTATTAGGAGTTAAAAGCATACTACACCTAAAATCTAACCATACGGGTTAGGATCAAGGTGTAGTATGCATGTAGTTCTATATTATATTCATCTAACAAGAAATATAAATGAACATTTAACCATACGGGTTAGGCAACTACATACATATTTAAGCTTAGAATAGAAAATAGAATTACATACATACTACACCTTGATCTTATTCAGAAGCAGATATGTAGGCAGTCTAGGAAGTGAAGGATGCTTCCAATACATAGATGAATAAGATGGGTTTTGGGGTTATGTGCTAAACAAGATTAAAGTTAAATGAAAAGATAAGACCATTATAATAAGACCCTTTTTTAGATAAATAAAATAAAGATAAGAATTTTGTGTATACACAGAAGGATCCCAGTTGGATCATCGTAGTTCCTGAGGCTTTAGGCCAAAATTTGAGGCAAAATATGACTATTTTTTATATGTTTGATAATCCTATCATGGCGACTTTAGTGCTTATCTAGTGGAGATGAGAAGTGAACAGTGAGCGACTCAAGATCCAATTGATCCCAATGAGTCAAGTCTCTAACTAGAGCATAACCTACTCTTATGTAGATGCCTAACCCATATGGTTATATGCTTTCACATTTAGCAAAGGCTATTAGATGCCTAACGCGTATGGTTTGATGCTTGTCTATTTGATAAATGATAATAGATACCTAACTTGTATGGTTAGATGCTTGCCTATTTGACAAAGGATATTAGATTCCTAACCCATATGGTTAGATGCTTTCTCGATTGGAAAATGATATCCAATAGGATAAAGTATACTAGAGTTATATTCATAGACAAACATTAATTGATTTTTTTTCTTTTGTATTTTAGGATCTAGGATAGGATATAGGGTCCCTACATATGATGTGGATCACACACAATATATTTCCTACTTCTCTCTTGTATTAAGAGATATGGTCATGAGAATATTAGAGGAACTTGCATTTTCTTGACATTGCTTTTGTGGAAACCAATTGTTATTCCAAGTCTAATATTTGCTCTTCTAGTTGACATGTTTTTAATGTACAACTATACACCACGTCTTCTATCCTAACACTTAATACATGCACAATTATGATAACAATATCTCCTCTCTTCTCATTGGAGACATCCTCAAACAAAATGAAAAGATAAAGTATATTGACATGTTGCTTCATGTTGATTCAAAAAGGGTCCTTTTTATTGGCATTAATTATTCTTGGAGATTGACATTCACAAACAATAGCTGGGTTTAATGGTATATAAAATAAGGGAAAATAAAATAGGGAATGCAAACATGCAAAAGAAATGTAAAAAGGAGGAAGTCAAATTAAATTGTAAATCTTTATAAAAGATATTAAAAAATATAATACTTAAAGTATTATATGATTTAGATTTATAAAATACATGTAATAAGATATTTTAAGAATGATACCTCTCACATATTTTATATATATTTAAGATATGTATGTTAATTAATTATTAATTACTAATAATAAAAAACAATATAAAAAAAGAATTAGATTAACTAATATAACATTTAAATAATTAATTTTTTAATTAAATTATTTTTTATAATTCATTACTTATTTATTATAGACATTTTCTCTAATATATAAAGTTTCACGTAACAATTATATATAGGTCCTTTGTATATTATTTGTAATAATAACTCTGAAGATTGAGAGTCATTTTAGAAATTTTTATTTTTTCTAAAGTCATCTATAATAGACTTCACTCAAAAAAAAATTAATAGTTATTAATTTATTACAAAAAAATTAACATTTATAGTTTTATTTTATAATATATTTAGTTTGAATGGGTCTAAATTTTTTCTTGATCAACATCACCTATATAATCAATAATACAAAATGAAAATACTAAAAGAAATGTACAGATTTTAATAGTTTTATGGGCTTAAAATTTCATGTTACATCTAAAGATGATTATGAATGTAATTTAATAAAAATAACTTTACAAACCTAAGCATTACTTTATTCTTTTAATTCAAATTATAGATAAATAAATTTGTAAAAAATATTGTGACCTTGAAATATTACACTATAATTAAAATTTCAATAAAATATTTCTTCTTCTCTCAACCTCTATTTAAAGGTTCATTTAAAGAAACAAAATTACATAAAGTAATTCATTAGAACAATATTTTTACAACATAGAAATGAACATAGTTTTATGTATACTATTTAATAGATTTTAGGAGTTTGGTTCTAATGCCACTAAAAATACACTTCGAAATTTTAGATGAAAGTAAAATTGAATCATTGAAAACACACATGAGGATTGAAAATTAAATTACAACAATTAATTGGATTGCATTGTAAATAAAAAAATAAATTTATTTAGTAGACTTGCCAATACATAGAGAAAGTGGAAATGGATTTTGGTATTATGCATAATTATAATAGTATAAAATTATAAGTTAATAATTTACATATGTCAAAGAAGTGAAAATTATTTTGCGATAGTTGAGGGTCCTTTGAAATAAAAAAAATATGTTTGAAATTTTTGACATGTAAGTGTTTGTTTGTAAATTTATATTTTTAATAGAAGTTAATATGATATAATAATATCAGTCGAGTGTTCAGTGATACACTTATATTTTTAATAAAAGTTAATATGGTATAATAAAATCATTTGATTTTTTTTAAATTAATTTTTTTTAGGTGACAATCAAATAGATATTAAATCTAAGGATGAAATTAAAGTAAACATACTCACTACATTACAACCTAGCAGCACCCAAATGTTATTGTAGAATACCTCTCCACATAAATAGAATTTCATATCTTAGAAAAAATAATTTATATATACTTTCTGATCGATTGAATTATGGTTAATTGATTTTTTGTAGGTTAATTTTTTATTTAGATTTGATGGTCATTTTTTAAATTATTTGTCATAAAAGTGAACATGCTTATGCATAATATAGCCCTTCATCACTCTTTGGATATCATTGTAAGAATGCTTATCAACGTAATAAATTAGTACACACAATATCAATCTCAAATCCCTTGTCCTCGATTTTTCATGTGCCACAATTTTTTATAATTTCAATACTTTTTTCTTAAATTTTCTACTGGTTATGAATAAATCATGTCCATTTAATTAACCAACATGTCAAATTCAAAATAATCTTTTAAAAAGAAAATGTGGATACTAAAATTTACCGTATGATTAAGATATTAGAATTTTTCTATTGAATTTTTAAAAGAAAAAAAGAAAACATTTAAATGATAGTGAAATAAACATCAAATTTTAAATTACAGTTAAAAATGAATACATTCTCTATATTACAACTCACCACCATTTCCAAATACCATTGTAAAACATCTCAACATGATAATTTTGAAGGTGCCGTATAATAAAATGAAAATGGCAATAACAGGCGTAAGGTGCAAATTGATCGTCATCATGACAACAATTAATAATAATGCATTCTCACGTTAAAAACAATTAGTGCTAAGAAGTAAGGATAATGCATTATCATATTGCAAAACGTAAAATTAAAATCATGTCTCTCTTTTGACACAAAAATTCATACACGACCGTATGCGAATATCGACCACAGCTTTATTTAAACTGATTTATAACAGAAGAAGATATGATTTAGAAGGTTTAAAAAGATTGCTAGAGGATAATGCTTTTGTTTTTTCTTTTAATTATCTTAAAGTGGCGCCCTCATTTATATTGACATTCATGTGTGTGGAGGAACTTACAAGTGAAGGATGTGGCGTGTATTAGATTTCTTCTTGAGTTGTCCGGTTTCATACCTTCCTGCCTGCACCAGAAACATACCCTTAATGCTCATCCAATTTTCTGTTTTAGCTCGCAGACTCTACATCTTCTATCTGCGGAGGACTGTTTCAGAAATGAGGCAGAGATACCCGATTGGAGGTTTTACACAACATGATGCCTGGTCTGCAAATTATGAAAGCAGTAGCAGCATCCCAATTATATATATATATTTTTTGATATCATTTTTAAAGCAATTACAATTAATATATGAAATTCTCACTTCTTGATATCTAAAGAAATCAAGTATTTAATTTTCATTTTCTAATATTTATCAATTAATAAAGAAAAAAGACAAAATATTAATATAAAATAAAATTAACACAATAACAAATAACAAATATAATTCACCTATTGGGAAAAATATAAATAAATTTATGTAAAATATATTGATAAATATCATTTTCAAAGTAATCACAATTATATATGATATAAGTGGTTCGAAAATGATATCTATAAGTGTATTCTATATAGATTTATTTAAGACATATATGGTAGTTACATTCTATTGTATAATTTTTAATATCAAATATTTACTAATATTTTTAATGTCAAATTTTAATTATAATTAATTTTATATTTTCATCTCATTTTTAGTGTCAAATATTTATCATTTTCAAAATTAAAGGGATAATTTCATCTCTTGAATGAAAAAATTGACTTAAATTAATATATGAAACTCTCAATTCTTGATATCTAAAGAAATCAAGTATTTAATTCTCATTTTCTAATATTTATCAGTTAATAAAGAAAAAGGACAAAACATTAATATAAAATAAAATCAAGAAAATAATAAATAACAAATATAATTCACCTACTGGTAAAAATATAAATAATTTTTTTATTTTAAAGTAAATAAAATTACTACAATAAAAAAAAATACCACAATAAAAAATATATTTCACTTATCATATATTCCAGCATGGTAAATAAATAAATAATTAATTAAATTCTTTTATTTTAAAATAAATAAAATCACCACAATAACAAATATAGTTTGCTATGGTAAATATATAATTAAAAATACTTTATTTTACATGTAGTGTCAATTGTAAAATTATTAATTACACTCTTCCACACTTCCCTATGTTAAATTTATTTTATTTTTTATTTTATTAAGTCAGCTTCTAATTAATTATTTAGCAACCCACTCACGCCATTACAACCTTTCACCCACCCTTGGATGCCACTATAGGAAACACTTATGGGTGTAACGAAATATAATAAATCTTTAAAGTGGGCATTTTTGTTTATAAATGCAAGAAACATGTCATATTGAAATTGTCCATTCAAGAGTTATCTTGGTTGTGAAGAAGATTAATACATTTGATCAACCCTTTGTTAACCTTATCTAATGAAAGATTCCCATAGACTCTACAACTATAGCATAAAATGAGAAGGAAAAATGTATCCTTTATTTATAGAGTAAAATAAACAAAAAATTTATCAAACATGTCTATGTTGGTGATAAATAAACAAGGGTTGGATAGAGGCTAGTCCTTGCCTTCAGTAATTGCATTAGCTTAAATTTACGATGATGTTCAAAGCTATTTTTAATATTGCAAAAATATAATTAATGAAGATATCGCTATGTCAACTAGCGGAAAGTGGTAGTGCTTTATTTAGAAATAGAAAAGCTTAAGTATTGTAAATTGTTGAAAGTCCAGTTTGCATATAAATTTGTAATGTAAACTCAATGTAACAGTGAATGATAGAAGTAACGGTTATTATATAATAAAAATTCTAACATGTTAATAGTAATATACTATATCATTCAACATTTTCTATAATACATGATTAGAGAGATTTATTTGTATATAATGTTAAGACTACCTAAGTGGGATTCAGAAGGGAATAGATTTGCCAGGTTTCGTGTGTTGTTTGGCATATGACAAAACACATTTCTAAAATTACATGTAGTAGAAATGTTGATTGTTTTCCACATTTTTTTATATTCTTAAAATCTCATGCAATTAGCATAGTGTTTAGTTATTGCATTTGTATAAAGAATTCGTTTTGATTTAGTTTGTTGTAATTTTGTAATGTATACTTACTTTAATAATTGAAACTAATGAATTTGATTTTATATCCATTTAAATTAGTGTTATAAAACATTGTGATTAATTATCTAAATATGGTATATGTTTTTTTAATATGGTTTTGTTGCTTTAGATATAAAATTATAATATTGCAGTAGTATACATGTATACTTTTTTATTTATATTTTATTAAAATCATATTTAAGAAAAAAATGATTATACACTAAGTTGAAATGTAGTTGGACAAAATATATATGGTGATGTTCAATTAGTAATATCCAATTGTGTTTCCCAATGTTTATGTAATATTTTTGATGTGTATGGGTATTATGTTAAAGATATACATTGGAAAAGTCGATAGGGTACTAAAATTTTAAGGGATCTAAGATTTAATTATTTGGAACATTTTAATTCATTTGGGGCCCTTCCACATATTCTATCATCAAAATATCATGTGTTAGGATGTGTCTATAATGTGGCAAGATGCCCATGGGAGCATGATGTTGCCACATGGTATCATCGTGGGTGCCCTAGTGCTATGAGTTCAATGGATTTGCTCAGATCTTATGGCACATGATGTCACCTAGGATGCTATCACATGACAACATCCCACACATCTAGGTAGATGGAAATGACTCTAATATGTGATTACTTGGGATGCTACCATGTGGAAGCATCTTGTGTAACCTAGTATTGGGAAGCCACTACACTTGTCTAGTCCCTAGAGCATGCAGGATATTACCTCATGGTAGCATCCCGCACATCTTGGTGCCCATAGATGATTGGGATGTCCCAAAAATTCTTGGCATACGTGATGATACTATGTGGTAGCATCCAAGGTATGTAGGTGATTGGAGGCCACTATACTTGTCTAAACCATGAAACATGCAACATGTTACCACATGGAAACATCACATAAACTTGAGTTCCTAGAGTTGAATAACATGCCTTGTAACCACTAGGTGCCAAAGATGCTACCATGTGGTAGCATCCCATACATTCAGGTGTCTGGGGATGACCTAGATATGTAGGGCACCCAAAATGATACCACATGGTAGCATCCTATGTAATCAAGGTGCCTGGAGGTCATTGGGTTTGTCAAGACCCTAGGGCACATGATATCCTACCACATGGCAACATTTTACATTCCTAAAAATGACTACTATGTGCATAAAATCACATATAAGATTTCCACATCTTCAAAAGGATTTCATTAGTTACTAGCACCATGTATGTCTTTCACGATAGGATTGGGCCTATTCAATTTTGCCTAATAATGCAATAATTTTGGTGGTGCTTTAAGATAGAGAGAGTGTGAGGATGCCACATGGAATAACCTTGATACTTTACTATCACAAACATGTTTGTGCCACTACAATCCCTTTAGACAATCATTTATTTATTTTTAGAATATATTTTTCTAGATGTTTGTGTGTTTTTCAAGGGGAAAATATTTGATTCTCCTTATTCTTTATGTATATGTTGGTTACTAATTTTCATTTGAAATTATATTTAGTTTAGCTATATTGCACATGGTTTTTATTCATGCAAAATGACTAATTTGTAGGCTATCGAGGAAAAAAAGTGGAAAGCAATAACAGCTTCTTTTAAAATATAAACAAGAAAATGTATAAGTTTATAAATTTCCATAGTTTAATTTTTTAAATATGTTTTACTAATTTTTGAATTTTTCTTGGTGGAAAATTGATGTCTTTGGCATGAAAGTAAAACAAAATTATACCAAATTAAATATCAAACAAAAAATAAACTAAAAAAGATTTATCTTGTGCATGTTTTGGTCTTTTAGATTTGTATTGTATTGCATTGTTAACGATATGTTTGGATACATTTAAAAAAATTAGATGTGAAGCTAGTAGCAATGACGATTCATTGAAAATACTTTGCATTCAAAATAAGAAAGGAAGTACATATCCAAAGTATTTGGAATGAGAGATGGGTTAGGAAAGGTTCCTAAATGAATAAAATAATTACATAGAAGTTCATAAATAAAATTCAAGTGATTTTTATATGTTTGGGTGCCTTGATTTGATCGAGCTTGCCAAAACCATAGGGTACAGAGGATGATGCCATGTGGTAGTATATTGGGCACCCAAGTGCTTGGAGGTGATAGTGTTTGTTGATACACTAGGGGAACCAACCATGCTTCCACATGATCGCATCTTGGATGTTCATGTTTGTTCTATTGATTGGGATTTTGAAGACACTAGGGTACCCAACATGATTCAACATGGTAGCATGTGGAGCAATCAACTTCCTGAATGTGACTAGGCATAGGTGATTGGATTGCACCATGCGACGTGTATACCATGGGGGAAAATGTATTTGATCAATCTTATGTAACATTCCCTATACAATGCATAATAAAAAGAATTTATATTTAAAGAATTGCTTACAAGAAGTAGGATGGACAATCATATTCCCAAAATACTCCCAAAATAAATTAATAGAATATTAATTATTTAGTAATATATTTAATAACATTAAATATATTACATGCATTCCTTATTCAAATCTGAAACTTCATTACCAGTTTAATGTTGGAGCTCAACCTATTAATGTGGTGTTTTTCCTCTGGATTTTTTTATTGGACTCTCAAACCTTTAAATTCTATATAGAATCTTATAAAAACACACTGCATGTCTCTTAATTCTAGTCCACACGTTGGCAATGAACGCTGCAACCAATGCAATATTTATCATTATTATAGCAATATAAGGCCTGCATTAGACCTTACAAACAACAAAGCCTAAAATAAATAGCTTGGCGATAAAAGTAAAACCATTATATGAATTTAATAAATAAAACATTTTACCCAATGTTTTTTATATGAATTTTGGAATATTCTCAAATAACACCTTTGGGAATATCCTAAATTTATATGTAAAAAATTTAGACAATATTACAATTATTAAACTCAAATGCATTTTAAAAAAATGATTGGATAAACCAAAAATGACTAATTGCAAAGTGAAAACATTAGGGCCCTTCCTTGACAGGGACTAATAAGATTCCCATGGAAAAATGTTTTGGATAACCGAAAGAAAAGATATCCAATGTAACAAATTCACAAACTTTTTCAAAATATATTTTTAAGGAAAACAATTTGGTCTTTTTATTATGGTTCAAGTTAAATCTATTTTTTCTAAATTTTAAAATACCTTAATGAATATAACAACTTTTGATGAAACATATTTTCTTCAATCTCCTGAATTTTTAAAAAAAAGAGGTGATGTGCATACATATGCAATTTAAATTTAGATTAGGACCACATTGACATCATAGAATTGGGATAACTAAAAATTACCCAAAAAAAAAAATGGAGTAGATACAAAGGATATAATTGACATGACTAGAACTATATCATATCAAAGTAGTCATAAATATCATTAACTTATATGATTATATTTAAGATGAAAAAAACATAAAAAATGAGAAATAAATTTATAAAAATATATTTAAGTATAATTGATGAAATAAATGATCTTCAAATGTTTATGAATGTTTATGAGTGTTTCATTGCAATTAAAAATATGATAATAAATCTAATATATATTAATAATTCATATACAAGAAAACATGATAAAAACATTGTAATTATATAACTTACACAAAATTTAAGTGTTAATAAATAACAATGTTAAAAGTCAGTTAATCCTAAAGAAAATGACATTTAAAATAATAGAGAGACGGCCAGAAAAAAAGAATAGCAAATGAGTGTTTTTAATTAAACAATGTCATAAATAATGTGAGGGAAATCCTCACTCTATATTCAAAGTTATTATTTCTAAATTAATTATTTTTACCGTGTTGTATTAAATTCCATCTAAAACATAAAAATTTCCTAAATGGGGCCTTTAATCCTTGACCATGATTGAATTAACACGACCATTTAAATTTATGGACTTTCCAATATTACAAGGACGGTATCATAAAAAATGCTTATGATGTTATAATGAATATAAAAAGGCATATTCAAGAGACCAAAATGTATGGAATTAGATTCATACTTTTAAACTTTATTAGTACCTACAACAATTATTTTTACATGACCGATGTTGACTAACAATAAAAAATTGTGGGTGGCTACAAATCAAAATCAATTTATAATGTTTGTTGAACATTAGAAATAGTTTAGTGTTAATTTATTATTTTTTTCATTAGCATTAAAATGTGAATAATGTTTGCGGATCAGCCCAATGAAAATTTGTTGTTTTACAATCGATAACTTTTGTTGCCCTTAACATGTGCATTTTTTAACAGTATTTAGTTCATTTAAATTTTGAAATGCAATGACAGTTGGTTCCCGAAGGTGAACCAAACATAGGTGCAAGCTGTTGCTAGTTCTACATTTTTACTTGGCTGGCAGGTACGTGATGCTGGGAATGTAGATAATACTGCAGTCTTTTGATTCTGCTAAATATAGCTAAAGACAATGCAAATTTTAGAGATCTAGTCCTCAGTCATGTTGCCCTTATACCAGTCCTGGCTTAACTGAATGTGCATACCACACTGTCATTACAAAGAAATGCCAATTGGGTAGTATCTAATTTATGAAATAACAAGCCACAGGCACCATCTTTTGAGCATGTGTAAATTATGTGATGTGTTTTCTGGTGTTTGATAATTTAGAGAATTAAGAAATTTTAATCACAAGATATTTTAAGGATAATATAAGTCTGTGTATGCTACTGACCTAAATTTTCTTATTTGATGCACAGATGAAGCCATGACTTCCAACTCTTGAACATCTTATTCTCTCAGATGATGAAAAGGTATTGGCAAATTCATGTTGTGCTTTGTCTCACTTATCAGAAGGAACAAATGATAAAATTAAAGATGTAATAGAGGCTGGTGTATGTTGAAGCATTATTGAGCTTCTTTTGTATGTATTATATTCCTATTAACTAAACTAATATCTGAGCAAAGTCCATTGAAATTACAGATTAAGCATTAGCGCTCCTTACACGCGGTCTGCTTCCATCTCGACTTTGATTGTTTTAGCAATAAAAACTGAAGATGAAGATGAATGCATTAGGATTTCTTTGTATTTTTCATTGGAAAGGTCCTGTAAACACACAATTTTCTCTACTCACATATTATTGTTCAGTTGTTATTGTGGGTGGACTTATTTTTAAATTAAAAAATATGTCTTTGTTGTATTTGGCCAGAATTTAGCCACCCACTCCTAAATTTGATTGAACCAAACAAAATTGATAAACATGTTAAATTCAGTTATTGGTGATCTGGTTTTTAAGGAGAATGCACACTTGATGCTAACCTCTACTTACGTTTAGGGTTTTAATTTATTATTTGTGTTGATATCATGAAGTTTCTTGAATCTATTTTTAACTTTAGTTCACAAGACAAAGCCCCGTTAGGTTTATCTTCAAATATACGTTAAAAATAGTTCCTAGACTGTTATAAATCTCTCTCTGTAGTGGACTTGACTACAACCAATTACTCTTACAAGGTGTTGCACTGGTTTAATAAAGTATCCAAATAATTTTATCAAAAGTTCATTTGGCAGGGCACTTTAACTTGTGTCTTTAATTATTTATGAATAAGGCCATTTGATGGATTTTGGTGTTTTGTATTGTTTTTCATTGGGGTGTTGTGATAGATCAATAGCTGAGCTTTGCTATATACTTTTACTACCTACACACATAAATCTCTATGTCACTTTTGTTTCAGACATACAAGATTTCTCCTTCTCCTATTTTGTTGCTAGACATAAATCTCCTGGCCTCATCCTTCCCTCACTCAATCGCTACTCTTCGTGTCGTTGGTAATATTGTTTCCGGACATGAGCTGCAGACATCAAAACATACATATGTGGTTTTCAAATTTATGAATATTAGTGTTCAACTAAATGTGCTTTTAATTTCCTAAGGCTAGTATCTAATGCAGAAGATTGAGTTTTTGAGGTATGCATTAGGATGGAAGAAATTTGGGAATGTGCTGGTCAAATTAGGGTATTTTAAATTTTTTTAAAGAGGATTGCACAGCTTGCATTCATCATAATATTATCATTCTGTGGGTCCATCTGCTCATAAACTTCTACTATAGTTGCTAGGTTGATTGTCTTTAATGAGATTCTTCTGGCTGTATATGGATATTGGAAAAAAAAAGGAAATGACAACATAGGATATATTACCTATTTATAGGGACAACATAAAATAGAGGGTATGACATAATGGAAAGGAAAATCGACATTTTATTTTTAAAATGCATCGCAGTTATAGTTTAAATGTAAAGGTTATTGACGCATTACAATTACAATGTTTATGACATACATTAAAATAAATGGCTAAAATGTAATTACTTTAATGAAAAAGGCATTATATATTTGACAACAAATTTAGTTATATATTTTTTAGTGTATACCTCAGCTTTTTATATAGACCCATTTCATTTACAACGTGCTACCATGGGATACCATGACACAATTTGCATCTGCAATTACAAATTCTTCTCTGAACCTCTTTTTCTCCTTCTAATATTGTTACTTACTCCCACGAGTAAGTACTAAAGTTGCATCATGACACTTGTTAATTATATATTTTAAATTGGCGAATGACTTTTGAAGAGCATAATGTTCAATGGTTTTTATACATTTCATTTATGTGATTGTTTTTCAAATCTATCATTCTATTTTTTAGTTATGGAAGTCTATACATTCAACTATTTATAAAAATTACTGTGAAATGGTTTTGGTACCTAATCTTAATAAAAACATTTGGATTGAAATAGATTTAATAAATGTCACTATCTCATCCACTCAAATTTTAGAATTTCTCGATGAGGACTTTTGCTTGAGATCTTGGTGGTTGGGATCATTAGCTTAATAAAAATGATAGTGGAAAAGCCATCGAAATTAGTCATCATAAATTAACTATTATTACTAATATATATACTATTTGAATTTATATACTGCATTTGTAATATAAACCAACTATAATTTAATTATAAACATTTACGATATATAAAACTAACTCTAACCTAACTTTGGTGGATTTTGACTTTGTTAATAATAACATATAATTATTAAGTAAAAGACCATACTAAATATCTGATAACCATTTTATTATGTTGAATTAAATATATATTAACTCATAATATATTAAAATTAATGAAGTGATACCACTAAATAAAGCTAATTATTCACTAAAAACTATTGACCAAGCTACAATTAATTTAATAATATAAAAACTTAAACAACCTATACATAATCGACATGGCTTATTCAACAAATTTTAATAGATAATAAACCAAACATATGACATGCAGCGAATATAACTATAGCACACATGAAGAGCCACTACACTAAGCATGCCCATTACCAAACGAAAGGAGCCCAACGAGATAACTAAAGAGGAAACATGTGCCTGAAGGTGAACCATTCATATTTGTATCAATAATTACAATTGCACTATAGCAATAGTCCAATTCCCAAATTCCCCAACATAAACATCCGTCGAGATGATTGTGCAACACCTGTTGACTTTACGTGTGTTACAATCCAAAGAAAGTCAAGTGACAAATGAGCAAAATGACAAACAAATAAACTCTGTCAACACCACACAAATGGTAGGCATAATTAACGTAAGATGGATTCAAAGATATCTCAATTCAGCAAAATATTGATGAAGTAAATAGATTAATATAAAAATAGTAATATACACGTAATCCATTGTGTTGTCTGAGTACGAGTTGGAACTGCAATCTAAAATCGTCATCTGCAAATGCTCTCATCATGTATACTACCTCATGAAATTGCTCACCAAATCACACCTTATTAAATTGGGAATGAGCGGACTAGTGTAGACGATTCAAGCCCTACCCCTGTTCGGATCCATATGTTATACCTTTAACATCATGTAGGGATAGAAAAAAATACTTAATCTATCAAACTTAAGTTTATTGTTTTTTCTGATTTTTTATAGATATTAAATAAAAAATACAATTTTCCATATAAGCATACACCTTGTTGTTGAATCAATGTGTTGAGTTACATATCTATTGATGGGAACATCAAAATTATTCCAATACTGAAAAACATAATTCAACAAGGTGTATGTGCTTGTATTTTCAGGTAAGCATTAACAAATAAGGTGATTGTATATTTTGATTTTTATATCTTAGAAAGGGAGGCAAATGGTTTTCTTATAATATCAAACTTGTTGACTGTTACTTTTACAGCTCGGTAAAAATTCATGTTCTTACTCAAGCATAATGTAAATTCTGGCATAATCCTCTTTTTTTCCCATGCTCATATTCTTTTTCCTTTGAGATAAACTTGCGTAAAAAATATCTGGATTTAGTTATTCGTAACTTGATAGTTGATGTGATTTCAATGCGATCCTAATTTCAAACTTATCTAGGATTAACCATTTGAATATAAAATGCGTTATATGGAATTGTATTATGGTAAATTAATGCTATGCTTGCAGTCAACCTGATTCAATCTTCACAGTGAGTGTTGTATTTATCCTTTATCATTATCGCAGCCAACCTATCATGGAGCGACAAATTCCACTATTTTTTAGTGTTTTGGTCTAGTTTGCTATTGAGTAGTTAGTGAATGAGTTGGTAATTATGGAAGATTAATTATATATGGTATATCAGTAAGTGTTTTAAATTTTATTTTATAAATTTATAAATTTTTTAATTTTATTTTTCCATGTAAATAAAAATTTAGGCAAGGTTGCAGTTGAAAAGTTGGAGGAATTAAATATAATCAAGGGAAATGATATAGTGAAATTTGCTTAGGTTAACATTGATAGTTGTTACAAATAATGGAATTATGAAGCTTCTAAAGTTGGCATCGATGGATAAATTAGTATATGCACAGTGTATTGTAGCCAAGTATACCTTGGTAAGGGTTCTAGTACCACATGTTATGATCATGGTACAATTTGATTCACGCCCCATCATTTCAACATCCCATCACTGACTATTGATTAATGAAACAAATTATAATCCATGTTCAATTTTTTTGAATTACTTCAATTCTATTGGATGACACAAAGTATTTTTGTAATTTTTAATTCAAAATAATCTCATTTAGCAAGAAATTTGGGATTTCAATGAAGTTAAACAAATCAGACACCAAAAAAATATTTTATTTCTTAATTTTTACAACAAAATATTCTAAAGCTAATGTTAAAACCCAACAATATGGAAAATGACTCGATTTGATAGGTGGCATGAATTTCTATGCAAAACTAATTGATATAGATGATTATAGTATATACCTATTGCACAGGTACTAACAATAAACTTCCTTCTATTTTATTTTGTGTTAATGATAAAGAAGTTATTCTTATTTTTTTTTTAGGGCTGTTTTGCATATCGAAGTGCAAGACGCAATATTTTTATAGTCTTTTGGTATTTTCAATAAAAAGCTAAGTGTATATTTAAGTATATAAATACTTAAATTTAGATTAGGATCAAATTTTCACTTGATACGATGACATATAAATGGGATAACTTAAAAAACACATAAAAAATCATAGAGTAGATAATCACTCTTGATGAACAACACTAATTAATATTAAAAAAATAGCTTTGACTGCCTTAAACAACTATGAATTGTGAACTTATGAAATAAACTAGAGAGAGTACATTTCTTACTCAAAACTCAGTATCATCAAAAATGACTAATAAAAACTAAGATTGAGAGTGTTAAATAAATTATTATCAAGAAACCACCAACCATATGGCTCTCAGATAAAGAAACTTTGGTAATAACAATGGTACAGATTAAGTTGTTTGAATCAATGATAAAAACCATTGTTGATGTAAATAACAACTAGAAAGGGGGGGCGGGGGGGGGGGATGTAGCTTGCAAATGGTCATTTCTATTTCTTGTTAGGACTTAGAGCTAGTTTAGTTAAACAAGTAATTAGTCACTTAAACTGATACTTTTACACTCTTATTTGGATAGTAATTACAGAAAAATTATCTAAAAAATTAGGCCATAGAAA
The DNA here is from genome assembly GCA_037957365.1 of Torreya grandis. Taxonomy (NCBI): domain Eukaryota; kingdom Viridiplantae; phylum Streptophyta; class Pinopsida; order Cupressales; family Taxaceae; genus Torreya; species Torreya grandis. The sequence goes on along the minus strand of JARHVA010000630.1, from coordinate 1,490,664 downwards.
GGGTTACATTCCCAGATTCATAGTTCACATGAAATTTAGAATATAAATAGAACTACATGCATACTACACCTAGAACCTGTTTGAAAGCAGGTATTTAACCAGTCTAAAAAGTGAAGGATGCTGCCAGTTCATAGGTGAATAGGATGGATTTGGAGTTGTGTGATAAACAAGATTAAAGTTAAATAAAATGGAAATACCGTTATAATAAGACCCTAGTTGAGATAAACAAAACAAAGATAAGAATTTTGTGATATACTCAAAAGGATCCCAGTTGGATCATCATAATTTTTGAGGCTTTAGCCCAAATTTTGAGGCAGAATATGATTATTTATTATATATTTGATACTCTTATCATGGTGATCTTGGTGGTTATTTAGTGGACATAAGCAATGAACATTGAGTGGGTTAGGATCTAGTTGATCTCGATGAGTCAAGTCTTTAGCCAGAGCATAACCTACTTGTATATAGATGTCTACCCTATATGGTTAGATGCTTAACTATTTAAAAAAGGATATTAGATTCCTAACTCATATGGTTAGATGCTTTCCCATTTAGTAAATGATATTAGATGCTTAACCCATATACTTAGATGCTTGCCCAATTGACAAAAGATATCCAATAAGATAAAGTATACCCAAGTTATATTCATAGACAAACATTAATTAAACTTTTTTTTCTATGTTTTAGGATCTAGGATAGGATCTAGGGTCCCTACATGGTCTTATCAGATCCTAGGTTTGAAAGCTAGGACATAAGCCTATTATGACCTCTGCTTAGTAAAAGAAGAATTATTGATTATAACTTGTTGAAAAAATCGAAAACAATGAGAAACTAATTTGGTTAAAATTAGTTGTTCAGACATGGCTCATGAAAAAACATCAAGGAAAGGAAAAGAAACAAAGAAAAAAGGGAAAATGAAACTTCTCTCCACTTCAAGAGAACCCATTTACATTTTTTAATCAGATACAATAGCTGCAATCTAGATTAAACTCAAATCTTTGAAAGTGGAGCCAATTAAAACAAAACCAGCTATGATTGAACCTTTAGTCAAACGTTCATTTAAGAGGCCCTCAACAATATGATATTTTACATTTGGAATAGGTTATGATGCACCTTAGATAAGCCCTACTTTATGTAAGGAATATAATCAATCCCACCAATATGTGTTACACTCAGAAGATAAAGTTTTAAAAAAAATGAAATTGGATGAAGAAGATTCTATTTAGAAATTTTTTTGAATCAATGTTATGGAGATATCTATATGTTATAGCCATAAATTTTATCCTCTTTAAAACTAAGAACTCTATGTAATAAAAAGTTGAATAAGATTATCAAATTCTTATTTTTTGTCAATCCTATGTGTGACTATGATCAATAATAGAATGTATGAGAAAAATTTGTGTCATCCAAAAAAAAAGAATTATATTATCAATTGTCTTGAACAAAAACTTAGAATATTATGTTATTTTTATTAGGAAATCAAATGACAAGACTTAGACAATTAACTAAGAATAGAAGGGAAAATGTGAGATACGTAGACCCCAACAATGAAAATATTGAATAAATGGTTCCAAAAATAGAGACCTAGAGATAAAAGCCCTCATCAATTTGTTGAATAAGAAAAGAGATAAAATAGATTCACTTGAGCAGGTGATTAATGATCTTAAGTCAAGGTAAGAAAACAAAAAATATATATTGGAACCTAACCTTGATAATCTGCCTAAAGAAAATCCACCACTAGTTAATGAAATGGAAGTTGTAGCTCCTAGAATTGAAGTTCCATTTTCTCATCCAAGTAAGGATTTCAAGAAGATTTTACCCCTAAGTTTGATGAGAAATAGTCAGTTGAAGGAGTTAAGAATTGGCTAAATGAGATGGATAAGTAATTTGGCTTGAGAAACTACAATGATGCAACTAAGGTGTTGTAGGGATCCTACCAACTGGTAGGAGAGGTAATAACATGAAGGAATTAAATAAAATAACCACAAAAAATTTGACTTAGGATCAGTTTGACCACCATTTCAGGAATAGATGGTTACCTCAGTTATTCTTTGATGAGTAGATGACTTTCTGATTTACTCTAAAAATGAGGATGAACACTTAGCACGTCTTCAATTGGTCCATCAGTGGTTGAGAGACTTAAAATATATGGTAAGTTGTCCAAATAAATTTTTCATAAGAAAGAAATCAAATATCTGAGCCACGTCATATCCAAAGAAGGAATTCCAATAGATCTAGATAAGATAAAGACAACAATGGATTGGCCAATCCCCAATAACATATGAGAAGTAAGGAGTTTCATGGGGTTAGCAGGATCTTATAGAAGATTTATTGAAGGTTTTTTTAGGATCACCAACTTGATTACAATATTTCAAAGGAAAGGTAAGAAGTTTATATGGAAAAGCAGTGTGATAAAGCTTTCTAGATTCTGAAGGAAAAGTTGATGATGGCACCCATCTTGAAGGAATGGGAGGAGTATTGTTTTAGAATGATGGTGTAATTTCATATGAGTCCAAGAAATTGAAAACCCATGAAGTAAATTATGCCCATCATGATTTAGAATTGGTATAAATTGTTCACGCCTTACACAAGTAAAGATATTTCCTTATTGGGAAACCTTTTGAACTAAAAATTGACCATCAAGGGATAAAATACATATTCACTCAACCTAATCTGAATGCTAGTCAAAGAAGGTGGTTGGAGTTCTTGAGTGTGTATGATTTGAAAATTGAGTATAAAAAGGCAAAATAAAATAGGGTTGCCGGTGATTTGAGTAGGAGAAGACATCTAATGAATATAAGAATGCTTAGATATAATCTAAAAGGGAAAATACTAGAAGGACAAAAACAAGATCCTTGGTATAATCCAATTAGAGTGATGATAGAAGAAAAAAAAGACCCAAGAATTGAAGGATATACCTTGGATGTCAAGGGATTGCTTCGGTATAAGAATAGGATCTATGTTACAAATGTAGATTTAAGGAAGATAATTCTAACTGAAGCTTGTGATGCACCCTACTTAGGTCATCTAGGGGTAAAAAACTGTATGCCAATCTTAAGAAACTATATTATTGGTAGGGGATGAAAATAGATATATTATTATATGTGGCATGATGCTTGAAATGTTATAGGGTTAAAATAGAACACCAGCATCCTGTAGGACTTTTATATCTACACGACATTCCACAATATAAATGCCAAGTTGTCAGTGTAGATTTCATGCAAGGATTACCTATGACACCATATAGTCATGGTGCTATTATGGTGGTAATAGAAATTCTTACTAAAGTAGTGCATCTCATACCTAGAAATTTGACTAATGATGCACCAACCTTAGCCAACCAATTTGTAAAGGAAGTGATTAGATTGCATAGATTTATAGAAAATATTATATCAGATAGAGATTCCAATTTTACTTCAAGGTTTTGGATGACTGTACAATAAGCTTTAAGTACACAATTAAACTTTAGCTCCACATTTCATCCTGACATGGATGGGTAGACATAAAGAACAAATCAGGGTATAGAAGACCTTCTAAAGGTGTACTATATGGATCAACAAACCAAATGAGAAACTTATCTCCCATTGGTAGAATTTTATTATAATAACTCATTTGAAACATCTTTAGGTATGGCTCCATTTGAATCTCTATATGGGAGAAGTTGTCAAACACCACTTATTTGGGACAACCTTGAGAACATAACAGTAATCGGTCTTGAAATGTTGAATGATATGAAGGAACAAGTGAAAGTTATAAGACAAAGGTTGAAGGAAGCATCAGATAGACAAAAGAGATACGTAGATAGGAAGAGAGTTTAGAGATAATACCTAATTTGTGATAAGGTATTTTTTAATGTTAGACTGCACAAAAGTTTCTTAACCTTTGGGAAAAAGGTGAAGTTAGCTCATTGCTTTGTAGGACCTTTTGAGATCCTAGAGTCAATCAACCTAGTAGCCTATCAATTGGACTTACCCCCTCAGCTATGTTGCATTCATGATGTTTTATATGTATCACCTCTTAATAAATATGTGCTTAATAGTAAACACATTTTAAAATGGAATTATTTGTCAGTCTAAGAGCTGGCTAGAATAACAATAGACCTATGCAGAGTGCTGGAGAGGCACTAGTACCAATTCTATTATAGAGAGACTGATCAGTGTAAGGTATAGTGGGATCAATATGGTGAAGGAAGTGAAACTTGAGAGCACATTGAAGAAATGAAAAAACATGTTTTCATTTTTATTTTAAAATTTATGAACTTAGTCAAACTTTTATAGTGCATTGGGACAATGCATCATTTAAGGGGGGGAGGATGTCATGACCTATTTTCCCTCACTGTGGACTTGTGCTCATAATTTAAGTGGATTTGGACCTCATTTAGTTAGAATAAGTTGATTATCAAGACAAATTAACTTTTGTGTTGATTTCAAAGGTCTATAAGGTCATCGACGGGAAATTGTGAAAGCAATGTATGATTTAATTAAACTTATTTCCTTTATAGAAATATATATTTTCAATGTTGTTATGATTTACATTTGTGAAAAAGGGAAAATTTAATGAGATGAATGGATTAATATTAGATAGAAATTTTATCTGTTTGATAATATCGAATAAATACGTCAAAGGTTATTTTAAATTAATAAAATGAACTTTTCTTTTCTTTTTTATTATTCTAAGAACTTTCAAATAAAGTATCATAAATTATTTAAGATTTTAATTATTATTAGTTAATAATATTATCATAAATAATTTAAGTATTTTTACATGTTAGACTGCACAAAAGTTTCATAACCTTTGGGAAAAAGGTGAAGTTAGCTCATTGCTTTGTAGGACCTTTTGAGATCCTAGAGACAATCAACTTAGTAGCCTATCAATTGGCCTTACCCACTCAACTATGTTGCATTCATGATGTTTTATATGTATCACTTATTAATAAATATGTTCTTGATAGTAAACACATTTTAAAATGGAATTATTTGTAGGTCTAAGAGCCAGCTAGAATAAAAATAAACCTATGCAGAGTGCTGGAGAGGCACTAGTACCAATTCTATTATAGAGAGGTTGATCAGTGTAAGGTACAGTGGGATCAATATGGTGAAGGAAGTGAAACTTGGGAGCACATTGAAGAAATGAAAAAACATGTTTTCATTTTTATTTTAAAATTTATGAACTTAGTCAAACTTTTATAGTGCATTGGGACAATGCATAATTTAAGCGGGGGGAGGATGCCATGACCTATTTTCCCTCACTTTGGACTTGTGCTCATAATTTAATTGGATTTGGACCTCATTTAGTTATAATAAGTTGATTATCAAGATAAATTAACTTTTCTGTTGATTTCAAAGGTCTATAAGGTCATCAACGGGAAATTGTGAAAGCAATGTATGATTTAATTAATGTTATTTCCTTTCATAGAAATATATATTTTCAATGTTGTTATGATTTATAATTGTGAAAAATGGAAAATTTAATGAGATGAATGGATTAATATTAGATATAAATTTTATCTGTTTGATAATATCGAATAAATACGTCAAAGGTTATTTCAAATTAATAAAATGAACTTTTCTTTTTTTATTATTATTCTAAGAACTTTCAAATAAAGTATCATAAATTATTTAAGATTTTAATTATTATTAGTTAATAATATTATCATAAATAATTTAAGTATTTTTAAATGTTAGAATGCACAAAAGTTTCATAACCTTTGGGAAAAAGGTGAAGTTAGCTCATTGCTTTGTAGGACCTTTTGAGATCCTAGAGACAATCAACCTAGTAGCCTATCAATTGGCCTTACCCCCTCAACTATGTTGCATTCATGATGTTTTATATGTATCACTTCTTAATAAATATGTGCTTGATAGTAAACACATTTTAAAATGAAATTCTTTGTAGGTCTAAGAGCCGGATAGAATAAAAATAAACCTATGCAGAGTGCTGGAGAGGCACTAGTACCAATTCTATTATAGAGAGGTTGATCAATGTAAGGTACAGTGGGATCAATATGGTGAAGCAAGTGAAACTTGGGAGCACATTGAAGAAATGAAAAAACATGTTTTCATTTTTATTTTAAAATTTATGAACTTAGTCAAACTTTTATAGTGCATTGGGACAATGCATAATTTAAGGTTGGGGGGGAGGATGTCATGACCTATTTTCCCTCACTGTGGACTTGTGATCATAATTTAAGTGGATTTGGACCTCATTTAGTTATAATAAGTTGATTATCAAGATAAATTAACTTTTGTGTTGATTTCAAAGGTCTATAAGGTCATTGACGGGAAATTGTGAAAGCAATGTATGATTTAATTAAAGTTATTTCCTTTCATAGAAATATATATTTTCAATGTTGTTATGATTTACAATTGTGAAAATGGGAAAATTTAATGAGATTAATAGATTAATATTAGATATAAATTTTATTTGTTTTATAATATCGAATAAATACGTCAAAGGTTATTTTAAATTAAGAAAATGAACTTTTCTTTTTTTATTATTATTCTAAGAACTTTCAAATAAAGTATCATAAATTTTTTAAGATTTTAATTATTATTAATTAATAATATTATCATAAATAATTTAAGTATATTAATTTATTTATTATTTATTATATACCTATTAAATCATAGAAATAAACTAACAATACTAAATAAGATTGTTCTAACCTAAGACCACTTTAAATCCACCATGCATGCAAATTTGATGACATGTGTTAATTGACCCTCCTACCATGCCACACACATGAGGGAACAATAATTAAACTTTTAGTTGTAAAAATATCTTTCTTTCAGTTTAATTATATCACTCCACCTCTCTAGTTTCATTGCCCGCCTTTATCTCATGAAACGCTTGGAATGACTACCACATTACCACCACACAAGAAATAGTTAAGGGCCATCAAACTCAAGTTGAAAGAGGAGTCTAAAATCATAAAAGTGAGGGAGGGACCACTAACATATAAGGGAGAGTTAAAAACTTTTAATGAAGGATATTTTCTTAAAAATGTTTATAAATACATGAGGATTCATGTGTAGAGGGGAGGAGGAGGCAAAGGATGATATATTCGTAAGGAGGTACCAAACTAGTATCAGGATTTTTTGTCATTGGTATGGCCTTTGACCATAAGGGAAGGGACCCTCTTGGGCATGGATATTTGGACTACGTAATTTCAATGCAGGGGATGGGCTTGGTAAGTTGGACATGGCAGTGTAATCCCTAAAGGAATACATTTTTCCATGGACGATTTGGTGAGAGAATCTTTCCAATAAAATGGACAAAGCAAAGATGTGGATATAACCTAAGTAAAGGTCAAAGCAAGGAGGGTTTGAGCCTATGAAAGTTTTTTTTTGAAACCCATGAAAGATGTGTCTATAAATGGATGTAGGCTATAAGCATTCTTTTTACTAGTTTGGCCCGAGCTAGGTCAACATGTGAGATCATTGAAAGATAAAGTTTTTACATCTTCGACATTGAAGTTATTAATCTTGATGGAGGAGGATCATGTCCTCTTACTAAAACCCCTATGGTTTTAGTGATGGATAACTCATGAAAGAATAATAAAGGGAATAAATGTGTAACATTTATTTTGGTCTGTTGATCAATACTAAGCCGAGCATACATGAATTTGATTTGGGTGGTTATCATATGCCTTTATAAATAGATCAACTATTTGTGTTACACAACTAGTCTTTTCCTATTTTGGATAAGACCATTGATGCTTGGCACAGGACCATTGATGACAGATTTGAAGCATTAGTTTTAGAAAGTCAAGGTGAGGAGGATCTATATAATGTGTTCCTCTATTTGAGTCAAGATTGAAGTTGAGTTTATCTTGTTCTACTATTTGTTATGTAGATTCGATATAGAGATGCATCTATACTGAATATGAATGACATTCTATTGTAAACCCAATCATGAACTAATACTTAGAAGGAGAAGCAAATGTTTGGAAGGAGAAGCCAACGCTTAGGAAGGGATCAACATTTTGATGAGCATATCAACATTGAAATGGAAAGCGAGGTCAACGATTTGATGGGGAGAGTAGAAAGGATCAATGATTTGAAGGATAGTTTAATTCCATCATTCATAAAAGAAATCAACAATATTTAATATTTATATTAATCAATATGTCTTTCTTTCTCATTTTTGATAGAAAAGGTGAATATGCCTAATATCCCTAGCTTCCAATTAATAGTGGTGTAAGTATGAGACACATTTGGTACTCCTACATATTTAATAGCTTCATTTATAACAACTTTGAAGTCTACATTCCACCATTCCTCTCCATTAATAGCAATCCCAAATAATTAATTATTATTAATCACAAACTTTATGTGATAATAAAATAAAATAAAATAAATGCTTTTAGTATTCATTTGCCTAACAATAATAAATTATTATGTTATAATAAAATAAAATCATAGTATTTATTACCATAAAAATAACGTGATTTATTTATAAGTTTCATTGGATAAATAATGGGTGTGTTATTTTGTGTAAAATAGTAATAATTTTATAAATATTGGTTTTCAGTGAGAGAAATATAAAATTGTGTTAAAGAATGTGCCTTAATGATTGATGGTGAAATTTTATGTATAAAGGTTTTATTTAACATTAAATTCAAGTTCAAAATAGGATTCTTAAACTCCATGCGTATAAGTTATTTTCTATAAAAGTTTACCTAAGTAGACTAAAGATGTAATTGTCCAAGATATTATTTTTGAAGAATTGACATAAGTACTAAACTAAAAGATCATGTTACGAATTTATTTTTTACTTTCTACTCAAGAATTTTCTTTTGAAATATAATGCATTAATTTAGTTCAAGTATTCTTTACTTTTTAAATCTCAACTTAGACTAAGAATTTAAGGTTAAATAAAATTACGCAATGTTTGGTATTAAGTGGTGCCTCTGACTCACATTTACAGGTAATGCCATCGTGCTTGAGATATTGCATCTATAGCCTAACATAAATTTAACAATGATGTTTGGAAAACATCCATATAAACTATCAAAGAGAAATAAGGACCATGTCATGTCATTAAGGCTAAGAGGTGGGACAATCCCTCTTGGTCAACAACACTAATTAAGATAAAAAATTTTGACTTTGACTACCTTAAATGATTATGACTTGTGAACTTATGAAACAAAAATAGAGAAAGTACATTTCTTATTTAAAACTCAATATCATTGAAAATGAGTAATAAAAACTAGGATTGAGTGTTAAACTAATTATTATCAAGAAACCACCAACCATATAACTCTCAAATAATGAAATTTTGGCAAAAATAATTGTATGGATTAAGTTGTCTAAAGCAATGATAAAAAACATTGTTGATGTAAATAACAAGTAGAAAGAGGGGGATATAGCTTGTAAATTTTCATTTCTATTTCTTATTAGGAGTTAAAAGCATACTACACCTAAAATCTAACCATACGGGTTAGGATCAAGGTGTAGTATGCATGTAGTTCTATATTATATTCATCTAACAAGAAATATAAATGAACATTTAACCATACGGGTTAGGCAACTACATACATATTTAAGCTTAGAATAGAAAATAGAATTACATACATACTACACCTTGATCTTATTCAGAAGCAGATATGTAGGCAGTCTAGGAAGTGAAGGATGCTTCCAATACATAGATGAATAAGATGGGTTTTGGGGTTATGTGCTAAACAAGATTAAAGTTAAATGAAAAGATAAGACCATTATAATAAGACCCTTTTTTAGATAAATAAAATAAAGATAAGAATTTTGTGTATACACAGAAGGATCCCAGTTGGATCATCGTAGTTCCTGAGGCTTTAGGCCAAAATTTGAGGCAAAATATGACTATTTTTTATATGTTTGATAATCCTATCATGGCGACTTTAGTGCTTATCTAGTGGAGATGAGAAGTGAACAGTGAGCGACTCAAGATCCAATTGATCCCAATGAGTCAAGTCTCTAACTAGAGCATAACCTACTCTTATGTAGATGCCTAACCCATATGGTTATATGCTTTCACATTTAGCAAAGGCTATTAGATGCCTAACGCATATGGTTTGATGCTTGTCTATTTGATAAATGATAATAGATACCTAACTTGTATGGTTAGATGCTTGCCTATTTGACAAAGGATATTAGATTCCTAACCCATATGGTTAGATGCTTTCTCGATTGGAAAATGATATCCAATAGGATAAAGTATACTAGAGTTATATTCATAGACAAACATTAATTGATTTTTTTTCTTTTGTATTTTAGGATCTAGGATAGGATATAGGGTCCCTACATATGATGTGGATCACACACAATATATTTCCTACTTCTCTCTTGTATTAAGAGATATGGTCATGAGAATATTAGAGGAACTTGCATTTTCTTGACATTGCTTTTGTGGAAACCAATTGTTATTCCAAGTCTAATATTTGCTCTTCTAGTTGACATGTTTTTAATGTACAACTATACACCACGTCTTCTATCCTAACACTTAATACATGCACAATTATGATAACAATATCTCCTCTCTTCTCATTGGAGACATCCTCAAACAAAATGAAAAGATAAAGTATATTGACATGTTGCTTCATGTTGATTCAAAAAGGGTCCTTTTTATTGGCATTAATTATTCTTGGAGATTGACATTCACAAACAATAGCTGGGTTTAATGGTATATAAAATAAGGGAAAATAAAATAGGGAATGCAAACATGCAAAAGAAATGTAAAAAGGAGGAAGTCAAATTAAATTGTAAATCTTTATAAAAGATATTAAAAAATATAATACTTAAAGTATTATATGATTTAGATTTATAAAATACATGTAATAAGATATTTTAAGAATGATACCTCTCACATATTTTATATATATTTAAGATATGTATGTTAATTAATTATTAATTACTAATAATAAAAAACAATATAAAAAAAGAATTAGATTAACTAATATAACATTTAAATAATTAATTTTTTAATTAAATTATTTTTTATAATTCATTACTTATTTATTATAGACATTTTCTCTAATATATAAAGTTTCACGTAACAATTATATATAGGTCCTTTGTATATTATTTGTAATAATAACTCTGAAGATTGAGAGTCATTTTAGAAATTTTTATTTTTTCTAAAGTCATCTATAATAGACTTCACTCAAAAAAAAATTAATAGTTATTAATTTATTACAAAAAAATTAACATTTATAGTTTTATTTTATAATATATTTAGTTTGAATGGGTCTAAATTTTTTCTTGATCAACATCACCTATATAATCAATAATACAAAATGAAAATACTAAAAGAAATGTACAGATTTTAATAGTTTTATGGGCTTAAAATTTCATGTTACATCTAAAGATGATTATGAATGTAATTTAATAAAAATAACTTTACAAACCTAAGCATTACTTTATTCTTTTAATTCAAATTATAGATAAATAAATTTGTAAAAAATATTGTGACCTTGAAATATTACACTATAATTAAAATTTCAATAAAATATTTCTTCTTCTCTCAACCTCTATTTAAAGGTTCATTTAAAGAAACAAAATTACATAAAGTAATTCATTAGAACAATATTTTTACAACATAGAAATGAACATAGTTTTATGTATACTATTTAATAGATTTTAGGAGTTTGGTTCTAATGCCACTAAAAATACACTTCGAAATTTTAGATGAAAGTAAAATTGAATCATTGAAAACACACATGAGGATTGAAAATTAAATTACAACAATTAATTGGATTGCATTGTAAATAAAAAAATAAATTTATTTAGTAGACTTGCCAATACATAGAGAAAGTGGAAATGGATTTTGGTATTATGCATAATTATAATAGTATAAAATTATAAGTTAATAATTTACATATGTCAAAGAAGTGAAAATTATTTTGCGATAGTTGAGGGTCCTTTGAAATAAAAAAAATATGTTTGAAATTTTTGACATGTAAGTGTTTGTTTGTAAATTTATATTTTTAATAGAAGTTAATATGATATAATAATATCAGTCGAGTGTTCAGTGATACACTTATATTTTTAATAAAAGTTAATATGGTATAATAAAATCATTTGATTTTTTTTAAATTAATTTTTTTTAGGTGACAATCAAATAGATATTAAATCTAAGGATGAAATTAAAGTAAACATACTCACTACATTACAACCTAGCAGCACCCAAATGTTATTGTAGAATACCTCTCCACATAAATAGAATTTCATATCTTAGAAAAAATAATTTATATATACTTTCTGATCGATTGAATTATGGTTAATTGATTTTTTGTAGGTTAATTTTTTATTTAGATTTGATGGTCATTTTTTAAATTATTTGTCATAAAAGTGAACATGCTTATGCATAATATAGCCCTTCATCACTCTTTGGATATCATTGTAAGAATGCTTATCAACGTAATAAATTAGTACACACAATATCAATCTCAAATCCCTTGTCCTCGATTTTTCATGTGCCACAATTTTTTATAATTTCAATACTTTTTTCTTAAATTTTCTACTGGTTATGAATAAATCATGTCCATTTAATTAACCAACATGTCAAATTCAAAATAATCTTTTAAAAAGAAAATGTGGATACTAAAATTTACCGTATGATTAAGATATTAGAATTTTTCTATTGAATTTTTAAAAGAAAAAAAGAAAACATTTAAATGATAGTGAAATAAACATCAAATTTTAAATTACAGTTAAAAATGAATACATTCTCTATATTACAACTCACCACCATTTCCAAATACCATTGTAAAACATCTCAACATGATAATTTTGAAGGTGCCGTATAATAAAATGAAAATGGCAATAACAGGCGTAAGGTGCAAATTGATCGTCATCATGACAACAATTAATAATAATGCATTCTCACGTTAAAAACAATTAGTGCTAAGAAGTAAGGATAATGCATTATCATATTGCAAAACGTAAAATTAAAATCATGTCTCTCTTTTGACACAAAAATTCATACACGACCGTATGCGAATATCGACCACAGCTTTATTTAAACTGATTTATAACAGAAGAAGATATGATTTAGAAGGTTTAAAAAGATTGCTAGAGGATAATGCTTTTGTTTTTTCTTTTAATTATCTTAAAGTGGCGCCCTCATTTATATTGACATTCATGTGTGTGGAGGAACTTACAAGTGAAGGATGTGGCGTGTATTAGATTTCTTCTTGAGTTGTCCGGTTTCATACCTTCCTGCCTGCACCAGAAACATACCCTTAATGCTCATCCAATTTTCTGTTTTAGCTCGCAGACTCTACATCTTCTATCTGCGGAGGACTGTTTCAGAAATGAGGCAGAGATACCCGATTGGAGGTTTTACACAACATGATGCCTGGTCTGCAAATTATGAAAGCAGTAGCAGCATCCCAATTATATATATATATTTTTTGATATCATTTTTAAAGCAATTACAATTAATATATGAAATTCTCACTTCTTGATATCTAAAGAAATCAAGTATTTAATTTTCATTTTCTAATATTTATCAATTAATAAAGAAAAAAGACAAAATATTAATATAAAATAAAATTAACACAATAACAAATAACAAATATAATTCACCTATTGGGAAAAATATAAATAAATTTATGTAAAATATATTGATAAATATCATTTTCAAAGTAATCACAATTATATATGATATAAGTGGTTCGAAAATGATATCTATAAGTGTATTCTATATAGATTTATTTAAGACATATATGCTAGTTACATTCTATTGTATAATTTTTAATATCAAATATTTACTAATATTTTTAATGTCAAATTTTAATTATAATTAATTTTATATTTTCATCTCATTTTTAGTGTCAAATATTTATCATTTTCAAAATTAAAGGGATAATTTCATCTCTTGAATGAAAAAATTGACTTAAATTAATATATGAAACTCTCAATTCTTGATATCTAAAGAAATCAAGTATTTAATTCTCATTTTCTAATATTTATCAGTTAATAAAGAAAAAGGACAAAACATTAATATAAAATAAAATCAAGAAAATAATAAATAACAAATATAATTCACCTACTGGTAAAAATATAAATAATTTTTTTATTTTAAAGTAAATAAAATTACTACAGTAAAAAAAAATACCACAATAAAAAATATATTTCACTTATCATATATTCCAGCATGGTAAATAAATAAATAATTAATTAAATTCTTTTATTTTAAAATAAATAAAATCACCACAATAACAAATATAGTTTGCTATGGTAAATATATAATTAAAAATACTTTATTTTACATGTAGTGTCAATTGTAAAATTATTAATTACACTCTTCCACACTTCCCTATGTTAAATTTATTTTATTTTTTATTTTATTAAGTCAGCTTCTAATTAATTATTTAGCAACCCACTCACGCCATTACAACCTTTCACCCACCCTTGGATGCCACTATAGGAAACACTTATGGGTGTAACGAAATATAATAAATCTTTAAAGTGGGCATTTTTGTTTATAAATGCAAGAAACATGTCATATTGAAATTGTCCATTCAAGAGTTATCTTGGTTGTGAAGAAGATTAATACATTTGATCAACCCTTTGTTAACCTTATCTAATGAAAGATTCCCATAGACTCTACAACTATAGCATAAAATGAGAAGGAAAAATGTATCCTTTATTTATAGAGTAAAATAAACAAAAAATTTATCAAACATGTCTATGTTGGTGATAAATAAACAAGGGTTGGATAGAGGCTAGTCCTTGCCTTCAGTAATTGCATTAGCTTAAATTTACGATGATGTTCAAAGCTATTTTTAATATTGCAAAAATATAATTAATGAAGATATCGCTATGTCAACTAGCGGAAAGTGGTAGTGCTTTATTTAGAAATAGAAAAGCTTAAGTATTGTAAATTGTTGAAAGTCCAGTTTGCATATAAATTTGTAATGTAAACTCAATGTAACAGTGAATGATAGAAGTAACGGTTATTATATAATAAAAATTCTAACATGTTAATAGTAATATACTATATCATTCAACATTTTCTATAATACATGATTAGAGAGATTTATTTGTATATAATGTTAAGACTACCTAAGTGGGATTCAGAAGGGAATAGATTTGCCAGGTTTCGTGTGTTGTTTGGCATATGACAAAACACATTTCTAAAATTACATGTAGTAGAAATGTTGATTGTTTTCCACATTTTTTTATATTCTTAAAATCTCATGCAATTAGCATAGTGTTTAGTTCTTGCATTTGTATAAAGAATTCGTTTTGATTTAGTTTGTTGTAATTTTGTAATGTATACTTACTTTAATAATTGAAACTAATGAATTTGATTTTATATCCATTTAAATTAGTGTTATAAAACATTGTGATTAATTATCTAAATATGGTATATGTTTTTTTAATATGGTTTTGTTGCTTTAGATATAAAATTATAATATTGCAGTAGTATACATGTATACTTTTTTATTTATATTTTATTAAAATCATATTTAAGAAAAAAATGATTATACACTAAGTTGAAATGTAGTTGGACAAAATATATATGGTGATGTTCAATTAGTAATATCCAATTGTGTTTCCCAATGTTTATGTAATATTTTTGATGTGTATGGGTATTATGTTAAAGATATACATTGGAAAAGTCGATAGGGTACTAAAATTTTAAGGGATCTAAGATTTAATTATTTGGAACATTTTAATTCATTTGGGGCCCTTCCACATATTCTATCATCAAAATATCATGTGTTAGGATGTGTCTATAATGTGCCAAGATGCCCATGGGAGCATGATGTTGCCACATGGTATCATCGTGGGTGCCCTAGTGCTATGAGTTCAATGGATTTGCTCAGATCTTATGGCACATGATGTCACCTAGGATGCTATCACATGACAACATCCCACACATCTAGGTAGATGGAAATGACTCTAATATGTGATTACTTGGGATGCTACCATGTGGAAGCATCTTGTGTAACCTAGTATTGGGAAGCCACTACACTTGTCTAGTCCCTAGAGCATGCAGGATATTACCTCATGGTAGCATCCCGCACATCTTGGTGCCCATAGATGATTGGGATGTCCCAAAAATTCTTGGCATACGTGATGATACTATGTGGTAGCATCCAAGGTATGTAGGTGATTGGAGGCCACTATACTTGTCTAAACCATGAAACATGCAACATGTTACCACATGGAAACATCACATAAACTTGAGTTCCTAGAGTTGAATAACATGCCTTGTAACCACTAGGTGCCAAAGATGCTACCATGTGGTAGCATCCCATACATTCAGGTGTCTGGGGATGACCTAGATATGTAGGGCACCCAAAATGATACCACATGGTAGCATCCTATGTAATCAAGGTGCCTGGAGGTCATTGGGTTTGTCAAGACCCTAGGGCACATGATATCCTACCACATGGCAACATTTTACATTCCTAAAAATGACTACTATGTGCATAAAATCACATATAAGATTTCCACATCTTCAAAAGGATTTCATTAGTTACTAGCACCATGTATGTCTTTCACGATAGGATTGGGCCTATTCAATTTTGCCTAATAATGCAATAATTTTGGTGGTGCTTTAAGATAGAGAGAGTGTGAGGATGCCACATGGAATAACCTTGATACTTTACTATCACAAACATGTTTGTGCCACTACAATCCCTTTAGACAATCATTTATTTATTTTTAGAATATATTTTTCTAGATGTTTGTGTGTTTTTCAAGGGGAAAATATTTGATTCTCCTTATTCTTTATGTATATGTTGGTTACTAATTTTCATTTGAAATTATATTTAGTTTAGCTATATTGCACATGGTTTTTATTCATGCAAAATGACTAATTTGTAGGCTATCGAGGAAAAAAAGTGGAAAGCAATAACAGCTTCTTTTAAAATATAAACAAGAAAATGTATAAGTTTATAAATTTCCATAGTTTAATTTTTTAAATATGTTTTACTAATTTTTGAATTTTTCTTGGTGGAAAATTGATGTCTTTGGCATGAAAGTAAAACAAAATTATACCAAATTAAATATCAAACAAAAAATAAACTAAAAAAGATTTATCTTGTGCATGTTTTGGTCTTTTAGATTTGTATTGTATTGCATTGTTAACGATATGTTTGGATACATTTAAAAAAATTAGATGTGAAGCTAGTAGCAATGACGATTCATTGAAAATACTTTGCATTCAAAATAAGAAAGGAAGTACATATCCAAAGTATTTGGAATGAGAGATGGGTTAGGAAAGGTTCCTAAATGAATAAAATAATTACATAGAAGTTCATAAATAAAATTCAAGTGATTTTTATATGTTTGGGTGCCTTGATTTGATCGAGCTTGCCAAAACCATAGGGTACAGAGGATGATGCCATGTGGTAGTATATTGGGCACCCAAGTGCTTGGAGGTGATAGTGTTTGTTGATACACTAGGGGAACCAACCATGCTTCCACATGATCGCATCTTGGATGTTCATGTTTGTTCTATTGATTGGGATTTTGAAGACACTAGGGTACCCAACATGATTCAACATGGTAGCATGTGGAGCAATCAACTTCCTGAATGTGACTAGGCATAGGTGATTGGATTGCACCATGCGACGTGTATACCATGGGGGAAAATGTATTTGATCAATCTTATGTAACATTCCCTATACAATGCATAATAAAAAGAATTTATATTTAAAGAATTGCTTACAAGAAGTAGGATGGACAATCATATTCCCAAAATATTCCCAAAATAAATTAATAGAATATTAATTATTTAGTAATATATTTAATAACATTAAATATATTACATGCATTCCTTATTCAAATCTGAAACTTCATTACCAGTTTAATGTTGGAGCTCAACCTATTAATGTGGTGTTTTTCCTCTGGATTTTTTTATTGGACTCTCAAACCTTTAAATTCTATATAGAATCTTATAAAAACACACTGCATGTCTCTTAATTCTAGTCCACACGTTGGCAATGAACGCTGCAACCAATGCAATATTTATCATTATTATAGCAATATAAGGCCTGCATTAGACCTTACAAACAACAAAGCCTAAAATAAATAGCTTGGCGATAAAAGTAAAACCATTATATGAATTTAATAAATAAAACATTTTACCCAATGTTTTTTATATGAATTTTGGAATATTCTCAAATAACACCTTTGGGAATATCCTAAATTTATATGTAAAAAATTTAGACAATATTACAATTATTAAACTCAAATGCATTTTAAAAAAATGATTGGATAAACCAAAAATGACTAATTGCAAAGTGAAAACATTAGGGCCCTTCCTTGACAGGGACTAATAAGATTCCCATGGAAAAATGTTTTGGATAACCGAAAGAAAAGATATCCAATGTAACAAATTCACAAACTTTTTCAAAATATATTTTTAAGGAAAACAATTTGGTCTTTTTATTATGGTTCAAGTTAAATCTATTTTTTCTAAATTTTAAAATACCTTAATGAATATAACAACTTTTGATGAAACATATTTTCTTCAATCTCCTGAATTTTTTAAAAAAAGAGGTGATGTGCATACATATGCAATTTAAATTTAGATTAGGACCACATTGACATCATAGAATTGGGATAACTAAAAATTACCCAAAAAAAAAAATGGAGTAGATACAAAGGATATAATTGACATGACTAGAACTATATCATATCAAAGTAGTCATAAATATCATTAACTTATATGATTATATTTAAGATGAAAAAAACATAAAAAATGAGAAATAAATTTATAAAAATATATTTAAGTATAATTGATGAAATAAATGATCTTCAAATGTTTATGAATGTTTATGAGTGTTTCATTGCAATTAAAAATATGATAATAAATCTAATATATATTAATAATTCATATACAAGAAAACATGATAAAAACATTGTAATTATATAACTTACACAAAATTTAAGTGTTAATAAATAACAATGTTAAAAGTCAGTTAATCCTAAAGAAAATGACATTTAAAATAATAGAGAGACGGCCAGAAAAAAAGAATAGCAAATGAGTGTTTTTAATTAAACAATGTCATAAATAATGTGAGGGAAATCCTCACTCTATATTCAAAGTTATTATTTCTAAATTAATTATTTTTACCGTGTTGTATTAAATTCCATCTAAAACATAAAAATTTCCTAAATGGGGCCTTTAATCCTTGACCATGATTGAATTAACACGACCATTTAAATTTATGGACTTTCCAATATTACAAGGACGGTATCATAAAAAATGCTTATGATGTTATAATGAATATAAAAAGGCATATTCAAGAGACCAAAATGTATGGAATTAGATTCATACTTTTAAACTTTATTAGTACCTACAACAATTATTTTTACATGACCGATGTTGACTAACAATAAAAAATTGTGGGTGGCTACAAATCAAAATCAATTTATAATGTTTGTTGAACATTAGAAATAGTTTAGTGTTAATTTATTATTTTTTTCATTAGCATTAAAATGTGAATAATGTTTGCGGATCAGCCCAATGAAAATTTGTTGTTTTACAATCGATAACTTTTGTTGCCCTTAACATGTGCATTTTTTAACAGTATTTAGTTCATTTAAATTTTGAAATGCAATGACAGTTGGTTCCCGAAGGTGAACCAAACATAGGTGCAAGCTGTTGCTAGTTCTACATTTTTACTTGGCTGGCAGGTACGTGATGCTGGGAATGTAGATAATACTGCAGTCTTTTGATTCTGCTAAATATAGCTAAAGACAATGCAAATTTTAGAGATCTAGTCCTCAGTCATGTTGCCCTTATACCAGTCCTGGCTTAACTGAATGTGCATACCACACTGTCATTACAAAGAAATGCCAATTGGGTAGTATCTAATTTATGAAATAACAAGCCACAGGCACCATCTTTTGAGCATGTGTAAATTATGTGATGTGTTTTCTGGTGTTTGATAATTTAGAGAATTAAGAAATTTTAATCACAAGATATTTTAAGGATAATATAAGTCTGTGTATGCTACTGACCTAAATTTTCTTATTTGATGCACAGATGAAGCCATGACTTCCAACTCTTGAACATCTTATTCTCTCAGATGATGAAAAGGTATTGGCAAATTCATGTTGTGCTTTGTCTCACTTATCAGAAGGAACAAATGATAAAATTAAAGATGTAATAGAGGCTGGTGTATGTTGAAGCATTATTGAGCTTCTTTTGTATGTATTATATTCCTATTAACTAAACTAATATCTGAGCAAAGTCCATTGAAATTACAGATTAAGCATTAGCGCTCCTTACACGCGGTCTGCTTCCATCTCGACTTTGATTGTTTTAGCAATAGAAACTGAAGATGAAGATGAATGCATTAGGATTTCTTTGTATTTTTCATTGGAAAGGTCCTGTAAACACACAATTTTCTCTACTCACATATTATTGTTCAGTTGTTATTGTGGGTGGACTTATTTTTAAATTAAAAAATATGTCTTTGTTGTATTTGGCCAGAATTTAGCCACCCACTCCTAAATTTGATTGAACCAAACAAAATTGATAAACATGTTAAATTCAGTTATTGGTGATCTGGTTTTTAAGGAGAATGCACACTTGATGCTAACCTCTACTTACGTTTAGGGTTTTAATTTATTATTTGTGTTGATATCATGAAGTTTCTTGAATCTATTTTTAACTTTAGTTCACAAGACAAAGCCCCGTTAGGTTTATCTTCAAATATACGTTAAAAATAGTTCCTAGACTGTTATAAATCTCTCTCTGTAGTGGACTTGACTACAACCAATTACTCTTACAAGGTGTTGCACTGGTTTAATAAAGTATCCAAATAATTTTATCAAAAGTTCATTTGGCAGGGCACTTTAACTTGTGTCTTTAATTATTTATGAATAAGGCCATTTGATGGATTTTGGTGTTTTGTATTGTTTTTCATTGGGGAGTTGTGATAGATCAATAGCTGAGCTTTGCTATATACTTTTACTACCTACACACATAAATCTCTATGTCACTTTTGTTTCAGACATACAAGATTTCTCCTTCTCCTATTTTGGTGCTAGACATAAATCTCCTGGCCTCATCCTTCCCTCACTCAATCGCTACTCTTCGTGTCGTTGGTAATATTGTTTCCGGACATGAGCTGCAGACATCAAAACATACATATGTGGTTTTCAAATTTATGAATATTAGTGTTCAACTAAATGTGCTTTTAATTTCCTAAGGCTAGTATCTAATGTAGAAGATTGAGTTTTTGAGGTATGCATTAGGATGGAAGAAATTTGGGAATGTGCTGGTCAAATTAGGGTATTTTAAATTTTTTTAAAGAGGATTGCACAGCTTGCATTCATCATAATATTATCATTCTGTGGGTCCATCTGCTCATAAACTTCTACTATAGTTGCTAGGTTGATTGTCTTTAATGAGATTCTTCTGGCTGTATATGGATATTGGAAAAAAAAAGGAAATGACAACATAGGATATATTACCTATTTATAGGGACAACATAAAATAGAGGGTATGACATAATGGAAAGGAAAATCGACATTTTATTTTTAAAATGCATCGCAGTTATAGTTTAAATGTAAAGGTTATTGACGCATTACAATTACAATGTTTATGACATACATTAAAATAAATGGCTAAAATGTAATTACTTTAATGAAAAAGGCATTATATATTTGACAACAAATTTAGTTATATATTTTTTAGTGTATACCTCAGCTTTTTATATAGACCCATTTCATTTACAACGTGCTACCATGGGATACCATGACACAATTTGCATCTGCAATTACAAATTCTTCTCTGAACCTCTTTTTCTCCTTCTAATATTGTTACTTACTCCCACGAGTAAGTACTAAAGTTGCATCATGACACTTGTTAATTATATATTTTAAATTGGCGAATGACTTTTAAAGAGCATAATGTTCAATGGTTTTTATACATTTCATTTATGTGATTGTTTTTCAAATCTATCATTCTATTTTTTAGTTATGGAAGTCTATACATTCAACTATTTATAAAAATTACTGTGAAATGGTTTTGGTACCTAATCTTAATAAAAACATTTGGATTGAAATAGATTTAATAAATGTCACTATCTCATCCACTCAAATTTTAGAATTTCTCGATGAGGACTTTTGCTTGAGATCTTGGTGGTTGGGATCATTAGCTTAATAAAAATGATAGTGGAAAAGCCATCGAAATTAGTCATCATAAATTAACTATTATTACTAATATATATACTATTTGAATTTATATACTACATTTGTAATATAAACCAACTATAATTTAATTATAAACATTTACGATATATAAAACTAACTCTAACCTAACTTTGGTGGATTTTGACTTTGTTAATAATAACATATAATTATTAAGTAAAAGACCATACTAAATATCTGATAACCATTTTATTATGTTGAATTAAATATATATTAACTCATAATATATTAAAATTAATGAAGTGATACCACTAAATAAAGCTAATTATTCACTAAAAACTATTGACCAAGCTACAATTAATTTAATAATATAAAAACTTAAACAACCTATACATAATCGACATGGCTTATTCAACAAATTTTAATAGATAATAAACCAAACATATGACATGCAGCGAATATAACTATAGCACACATGAAGAGCCACTACACTAAGCATGCCCATTACCAAACGAAAGGAGCCCAACGAGATAACTAAAGAGGAAACATGTGCCTGAAGGTGAACCATTCATATTTGTATCAATAATTACAATTGCACTATAGCAATAGTCCAATTCCCAAATTCCCCAACATAAACATCCGTCGAGATGATTGTGCAACACCTGTTGACTTTACGTGTGTTACAATCCAAAGAAAGTCAAGTGACAAATGAGCAAAATGACAAACAAATAAACTCTGTCAACACCACACAAATGGTAGGCATAATTAACGTAAGATGGATTCAAAGATATCTCAATTCAGCAAAATATTGATGAAGTAAATAGATTAATATAAAAATAGTAATATACACGTAATCCATTGTGTTGTCTGAGTACGAGTTGGAACTGCAATCTAAAATCGTCATCTGCAAATGCTCTCATCATGTATACTACCTCATGAAATTGCTCACCAAATCACACCTTATTAAATTGGGAATGAGCGGACTAGTGTAGACGATTCAAGCCCTACCCCTGTTCGGATCCATATGTTATACCTTTAACATCATGTAGGGATAGAAAAAAATACTTAATCTATCAAACTTAAGTTTATTGTTTTTTCTGATTTTTTATAGATATTAAATAAAAAATACAATTTTCCATATAAGCATACACCTTGTTGTTGAATCAATGTGTTGAGTTACATATCTATTGATGGGAACATCAAAATTATTCCAATACTGAAAAACATAATTCAACAAGGTGTATGTGCTTGTATTTTCAGGTAAGCATTAACAAATAAGGTGATTGTATATTTTGATTTTTATATCTTAGAAAGGGAGGCAAATGGTTTTCTTATAATATCAAACTTGTTGACTGTTACTTTTACATCTCGGTAAAAATTCATGTTCTTACTCAAGCATAATGTAAATTCTGGCATAATCCTCTTTTTTTCCCATGCTCATATTCTTTTTCCTTTGAGATAAACTTGCGTAAAAAATATCTGGATTTAGTTATTCGTAACTTGATAGTTGATGTGATTTCAATGCGATCCTAATTTCAAACTTATCTAGGATTAACCATTTGAATATAAAATGCGTTATATGGAATTGTATTATGGTAAATTAATGCTATGCTTGCAGTCAACCTGATTCAATCTTCACAGTGAGTGTTGTATTTATCCTTTATCATTATCGCAGCCAACCTATCATGGAGCGACAAATTCCACTATTTTTTAGTGTTTTGGTCTAGTTTGCTATTGAGTAGTTAGTGAATGAGTTGGTAATTATGGAAGATTAATTATATATGGTATATCAGTAAGTGTTTTAAATTTTATTTTATAAATTTATAAATTTTTTAATTTTATTTTTCCATGTAAATAAAAATTTAGGCAAGGTTGCAGTTGAAAAGTTGGAGGAATTAAATATAATCAAGGGAAATGATATAGTGAAATTTGCTTAGGTTAACATTGATAGTTGTTACAAATAATGGAATTATGAAGCTTCTAAAGTTGGCATCGATGGATAAATTAGTATATGCACAGTGTATTGTAGCCAAGTATACCTTGGTAAGGGTTCTAGTACCACATGTTATGATCATGGTACAATTTGATTCACGCCCCATCATTTCAACATCCCATCACTGACTATTGATTAATGAAACAAATTATAATCCATGTTCAATTTTTTTGAATTACTTCAATTCTATTGGATGACACAAAGTATTTTTGTAATTTTTAATTCAAAATAATCTCATTTAGCAAGAAATTTGGGATTTCAATGAAGTTAAACAAATCAGACACCAAAAAAATATTTTATTTCTTAATTTTTACAACAAAATATTCTAAAGCTAATGTTAAAACCCAACAATATGGAAAATGACTCGATTTGATAGGTGGCATGAATTTCTATGCAAAACTAATTGATATAGATGATTATAGTATATACCTATTGCACAGGTACTAACAATAAACTTCCTTCTATTTTATTTTGTGTTAATGATAAAGAAGTTATTCTTATTTTTTTTTTAGGGCTGTTTTGCATATCGAAGTGCAAGACGCAATATTTTTATAGTCTTTTGGTATTTTCAATAAAAAGCTAAGTGTATATTTAAGTATATAAATACTTAAATTTAGATTAGGATCAAATTTTCACTTGATACGATGACATATAAATGGGATAACTTAAAAAACACATAAAAAATCATAGAGTAGATAATCACTCTTGATGAACAACACTAATTAATATTAAAAAAATAGCTTTGACTGCCTTAAACAACTATGAATTGTGAACTTATGAAATAAACTAGAGAGAGTACATTTCTTACTCAAAACTCAGTATCATCAAAAATGACTAATAAAAACTAAGATTGAGAGTGTTAAATAAATTATTATCAAGAAACCACCAACCATATGGCTCTCAGATAAAGAAACTTTGGTAATAACAATGGTACAGATTAAGTTGTTTGAATCAATGATAAAAACCATTGTTGATGTAAATAACAACTAGAAAGGGGGGGCGGGGGGGGGGGGGGATGTAGCTTGCAAATGGTCATTTCTATTTCTTGTTAGGACTTAGAGCTAGTTTAGTTAAACAAGTAATTAGTCACTTAAACTGATACTTTTACACTCTTATTTGGATAGTAATTACAGAAAAATTATCTAAAAAATTAGGCCATAGAAAGGGTTACATTCCCAGATTCATAGTTCACATGAAATTTAGAATATAAATAGAACTACATGCATACTACACCTAGAACCTGTTTGAAAGCAGGTATTTAACCAGTCTAAAAAGTGAAGGATGCTGCCAGTTCATAGGTGAATAGGATGGATTTGGAGTTGTGTGATAAACAAGATTAAAGTTAAATAAAATGGAAATACCGTTATAATAAGACCCTAGTTGAGATAAACAAAACAAAGATAAGAATTTTGTGATATACTCAAAAGGATCCCAGTTGGATCATCATAATTTTTGAGGCTTTAGCCCAAATTTTGAGGCAGAATATGATTATTTATTATATATTTGATACTCTTATCATGGTGATCTTGGTGGTTATTTAGTGGACATAAGCAATGAACATTGAGTGGGTTAGGATCTAGTTGATCTCGATGAGTCAAGTCTTTAGCCAGAGCATAACCTACTTGTATATAGATGTCTACCCTATATGGTTAGATGCTTAACTATTTAAAAAAGGATATTAGATTCCTAACTCATATGGTTAGATGCTTTCCCATTTAGTAAATGATATTAGATGCTTAACCCATATACTTAGATGCTTGCCCAATTGACAAAAGATATCCAATAAGATAAAGTATACCCAAGTTATATTCATAGACAAACATTAATTAAACTTTTTTTTCTATGTTTTAGGATCTAGGATAGGATCTAGGATAGGATCTAGGGTCCCTACATGGTCTTATCAGATCCTAGGTTTGAAAGCTAGGACATAAGCCTATTATGACCTCTGCTTAGTAAAAGAAGAATTATTGATTATAACTTGTTGAAAAAATCGAAAACAATGAGAAACTAATTTGGTTAAAATTAGTTGTTCAGACATGGCTCATGAAAAAACATCAAGGAAAGGAAAAGAAACAAAGAAAAAAGGGAAAATGAAACTTCTCTCCACTTCAAGAGAACCCATTTACATTTTTTAATCAGATACAATAGCTGCAATCTAGATTAAACTCAAATCTTTGAAAGTGGAGCCAATTAAAACAAAACCAGCTATGATTGAACCTTTAGTCAAACGTTCATTTAAGAGGCCCTCAACAATATGATATTTTACATTTGGAATAGGTTATGATGCACCTTAGATAAGCCCTACTTTATGTAAGGAATATAATCAATCCCACCAATATGTGTTACACTCAGAAGATAAAGTTTTAAAAAAAATGAAATTGGATGAAGAAGATTCTATTTAGAAATTTTTTTGAATCAATGTTATGGAGATATCTATATGTTATAGCCATAAATTTTATCCTCTTTAAAACTAAGAACTCTATGTAATAAAAAGTTGAATAAGATTATCAAATTCTTATTTTTTGTCAATCCTATGTGTGACTATGATCAATAATAGAATGTATGAGAAAAATTTGTGTCATCCAAAAAAAAAGAATTATATTATCAATTGTCTTGAACAAAAACTTAGAATATTATGTTATTTTTATTAGGAAATCAAATGACAAGACTTAGACAATTAACTAAGAATAGAAGGGAAAATGTGAGATACGTAGACCCCAACAATGAAAATATTGAATAAATGGTTCCAAAAATAGAGACCTAGAGATAAAAGCCCTCATCAATTTGTTGAATAAGAAAAGAGATAAAATAGATTCACTTGAGCAGGTGATTAATGATCTTAAGTCAAGGTAAGAAAATAAAAAATATATATTGGAACCTAACCTTGATAATCTGCCTAAAGAAAATCCACCACTAGTTAATGAAATGGAAGTTGTAGCTCCTAGAATTGAAGTTCCATTTTCTCATCTAAGTAAGGATTTCAAGAAGATTTTACCCCTAAGTTTGATGAGAAATAGTCAGTTGAAGGAGTTAAGAATTGGCTAAATGAGATGGATAAGTAATTTGGCTTGAGAAACTACAATGATGCAACTAAGGTGTTGTAGGGATCCTACCAACTGGTAGGAGAGGTAATAACATGAAGGAATTAAATAAAATAACCACAAAAAATTTGACTTAGGATCAGTTTGACCACCATTTCAGGAATAGATGGTTACCTCAGTTATTCTTTGATGAGTAGATGACTTTCTGATTTACTCTAAAAATGAGGATGAACACTTAGCACGTCTTCAATTGGTCCATCAGTGGTTGAGAGACTTAAAATATATGGTAAGTTGTCCAAATAAATTTTTCATAAGAAAGAAATCAAATATCTGAGCCACGTCATATCCAAAGAAGGAATTCCAATAGATCTAGATAAGATAAAGACAACAATGGATTGGCCAATCCCCAATAACATATGAGAAGTAAGGAGTTTCATGGGGTTAGCAGGATCTTATAGAAGATTTATTGAAGGTTTTTTTAGGATCACCAACTTGATTACAATATTTCAAAGGAAAGGTAAGAAGTTTATATGGAAAAGCAGTGTGATAAAGCTTTCTAGATTCTGAAGGAAAAGTTGATGATGGCACCCATCTTGAAGGAATGGGAGGAGTATTGTTTTAGAATGATGGTGTAATTTCATATGAGTCCAAGAAATTGAAAACCCATGAATTAAATTATGCCCATCATGATTTAGAATTGGTATAAATTGTTCACGCCTTACAGAAGTAAAGATATTTCCTTATTGGGAAACCTTTTGAACTCAAAATTGACCATCAAGGGATAAAATACATATTCACTCAACCTAATCTGAATGCTAGTCAAAGAAGGTGGTTGGAGTTCTTGAGTGTGTATGATTTGAAAATTGAGTATAAAAAGGCAAAATAAAATAGGGTTGCCGGTGATTTGAGTAGGAGAAGACATCTAATGAATATAAGAATGCTTAGATATAATCTAAAAGGGAAAATACTAGAAGGACAAAAACAAGATCCTTGGTATAATCCAATTAGAGTGATGATAGAAGAAAAAAAAGACCCAAGAATTGAAGGATATACCTTGGATGTCAAGGGATTGCTTCGGTATAAGAATAGGATCTATGTTACAAATGTAGATTTAAGGAAGATAATTCTAACTGAAGCTTGTGATGCACCCTACTTAGGTCATCTAGGGGTAAAAAACTGTATGCCAATCTTAAGAAACTATATTATTGGTAGGGGATGAAAATAGATATATTATTATATGTGGCATGATGCTTGAAATGTTATAGGGTTAAAATAGAACACCAACATCCTGTAGGACTTTTATATCTACACGACATTCCACAATATAAATGCCAAGTTGTCAGTGTAGATTTCATGCAAGGATTACCTATGACACCATATAGTCATGGTGCTATTATGGTGGTAATAGAAATTCTTAC
Source organism: Torreya grandis (assembly GCA_037957365.1). Classification (NCBI taxonomy): domain Eukaryota; kingdom Viridiplantae; phylum Streptophyta; class Pinopsida; order Cupressales; family Taxaceae; genus Torreya; species Torreya grandis. The sequence goes on along the minus strand of JARHVA010000630.1, from coordinate 1,462,106 downwards.
TAAAGTAGTGCATCTCATACCTAGAAATTTGACTAATGATGCACCAACCTTAGCCAACCAATTTGTAAAGGAAGTGATTAGATTGCATAGATTTATAGAAAATATTATATCAGATAGAGATTCCAATTTTACTTCAAGGTTTTGGATGACTGTACAATAAGCTTTAAGTACACAATTAAACTTTAGCTCCACATTTCATCCTGACATGGATGGGTAGACATAAAGAACAAATCAGGGTATAGAAGACCTTCTAAAGGTGTACTATATGGATCAACAAACCAAATGAGAAACTTATCTCCCATTGGTAGAATTTTATTATAATAACTCATTTGAAACATCTTTAGGTATGGGTCCATTTGAATCTCTATATGGGAGAAGTTGTCAAACACCACTTATTTGGGACAACCTTGAGAACATAACAGTAATCGGTCTTGAAATGTTGAATGATATGAAGGAACAAGTGAAAGTTATAAGACAAAGGTTGAAGGAAGCATCAGATAGACAAAAGAGATACGTAGATAGGAAGAGAGTTTAGAGATAATACCTAATTTGTGATAAGGTATTTTTTAATGTTAGACTGCACAAAAGTTTCTTAACCTTTGGGAAAAAGGTGAAGTTAGCTCATTGCTTTGTAGGACCTTTTGAGATCCTAGAGTCAATCAACCTAGTAGCCTATCAATTGGACTTACCCCCTCAGCTATGTTGCATTCATGATGTTTTATATGTATCACCTCTTAATAAATATGTGCTTAATAGTAAACACATTTTAAAATGGAATTATTTGTCGGTCTAAGAGCTGGCTAGAATAACAATAGACCTATGCAGAGTGCTGGAGAGGCACTAGTACCAATTCTATTATAGAGAGGCTGATCAGTGTAAGGTATAGTGGGATCAATATGGTGAAGGAAGTGAAACTTGAGAGCACATTGAAGAAATGAAAAAACATGTTTTCATTTTTATTTTAAAATTTATGAACTTAGTCAAACTTTTATAGTGCATTGGGACAATGCATCATTTAAGGGGGGGAGGATGTCATGACCTATTTTCCGTCACTGTGGACTTGTGCTCATAATTTAAGTGGATTTGGACCTCATTTAGTTAGAATAAGTTGATTATCAAGACAAATTAACTTTTGTGTTGATTTCAAAGGTCTATAAGGTCATCGACGGGAAATTGTGAAAGCAATGTATGATTTAGTTAAACTTATTTCCTTTATAGAAATATATATTTTCAATGTTGTTATGATTTACATTTGTGAAAAAGGGAAAATTTAATGAGATGAATGGATTAATATTAGATAGAAATTTTATCTGTTTGATAATATCGAATAAATACGTCAAAGGTTATTTTAAATTAATAAAATGAACTTTTCTTTTCTTTTTTATTATTCTAAGAACTTTCAAATAAAGTATCATAAATTATTTAAGATTTTAATTATTATTAGTTAATAATATTATCATAAATAATTTAAGTATTTTTACATGTTAGACTGCACAAAAGTTTCATAACCTTTGGGAAAAAGGTGAAGTTAGCTCATTGCTTTGTAGGACCTTTTGAGATCCTAGAGACAATCAACTTAGTAGCCTATCAATTGGCCTTACCCCCTCAACTATGTTGCATTCATGATGTTTTATATGTATCACTTATTAATAAATATGTGCTTGATAGTAAACACATTTTAAAATGGAATTATTTGTAGGTCTAAGAGCCAGCTAGAATAAAAATAAACCTATGCAGAGTGCTGGAGAGGCACTAGTACCAATTCTATTATAGAGAGGTTGATCAGTGTAAGGTACAGTGGGATCAATATGGTGAAGGAAGTGAAACTTGGGAGCACATTGAAGAAATGAAAAAACATGTTTTCATTTTTATTTTAAAATTTATGAACTTAGTCAAACTTTTATAGTGCATTGGGACAATGCATAATTTAAGCGGGGGGAGGATGCCATGACCTATTTTCCCTCACTTTGGACTTGTGCTCATAATTTAATTGGATTTGGACCTCATTTAGTTATAATAAGTTGATTATCAAGATAAATTAACTTTTCTGTTGATTTCAAAGGTCTATAAGGTCATCAACGGGAAATTGTGAAAGCAATGTATGATTTAATTAATGTTATTTCCTTTCATAGAAATATATATTTTCAATGTTGTTATGATTTATAATTGTGAAAAATGGAAAATTTAATGAGATGAATGGATTAATATTAGATATAAATTTTATCTGTTTGATAATATCGAATAAATACGTCAAAGGTTATTTCAAATTAATAAAATGAACTTTTCTTTTTTTATTATTATTCTAAGAACTTTCAAATAAAGTATCATAAATTATTTAAGATTTTAATTATTATTAGTTAATAATATTATCATAAATAATTTAAGTATTTTTAAATGTTAGAATGCACAAAAGTTTCATAACCTTTGGGAAAAAGGTGAAGTTAGCTCATTGCTTTGTAGGACCTTTTGAGATCCCAGAGACAATCAACCTAGTAGCCTATCAATTGGCCTTAGCCCCTCAACTATGTTGCATTCATGATGTTTTATATGTGTCACTTCTTAATAAATATGTGCTTGATAGTAAACACATTTTAAAATGAAATTCTTTGTAGGTCTAAGAGCCGGATAGAATAAAAATAAACCTATGCAGAGTGCTGGAGAGGCACTAGTACCAATTCTATTATAGAGAGGTTGATCAATGTAAGGTACAGTGGGATCAATATGGTGAAGCAAATGAAACTTGGGAGCACATTGAAGAAATGAAAAAACATGTTTTCATTTTTATTTTAAAATTTATGAACTTAGTCAAACTTTTATAGTGCATTGGGACAATGCATAATTTAAGGTTGGGGGGGAGGATGTCATGACCTATTTTCCCTCACTGTGGACTTGTGATCATAATTTAAGTGGATTTGGACCTCATTTAGTTATAATAAGTTGATTATCAAGATAAATTAACTTTTGTGTTGATTTCAAAGGTCTATAAGGTCATTGACGGGAAATTGTGAAAGCAATGTATGATTTAATTAAAGTTATTTCCTTTCATAGAAATATATATTTTCAATGTTGTTAGGATTTACAATTGTGAAAATGGGAAAATTTAATGAGATGAATAGATTAATATTAGATATAAATTTTATTTGTTTGATAATATCGAATAAATACGTCAAAGGTTATTTTAAATTAAGAAAATGAACTTTTCTTTTTTTATTATTATTCTAAGAACTTTCAAATAAAGTATCATAAATTTTTTAAGATTTTAATTATTATTAATTAATAATATTATCATAAATAATTTAAGTATATTAATTTATTTATTATATACCTATTAAATCATAGAAATAAACTAACAATACTAAATAAGATTGTTCTAACCTAAGACCACTTTAAATCCACCATGCATGCAAATTTGATGACATGTGTTAATTGACCCTCCTACCATGCCACACACATGAGGGAACAATAATTAAACTTTTAGTTGTAAAAATATCTTTCTTTCAGTTTAATTATATCACTCCACCTCTCTAGTTTCATTGCCCGCCTTTATCTCATGAAACGCTTGGAATGACTACCACATTACCACCACACAAGAAATAGTTAAGGGCCATCAAACTCAAGTTGAAAGAGGAGTCTAAAATCATAAAAGTGAGGGAGGGACCACTAACATATAAGGGAGAGTTAAAAAATTTTAATGAAGGATATTTTCTTAAAAATGTTTATAAATACATGAGGATTCATGTGTAGAGGGGAGGAGGAGGCAAAGGATGATATATTCGTAAGGAGGTACCAAACTAGTATCAGGATTTTTTGTCATTGGTATGGCCTTTGACCATAAGGGAAGGGACCCTCTTGGGCATGGATATTTGGACTACGTAATTTCAATGCAGGTGATGGGCTTGGTAAGTTGGACATGGCAGTGTAATCCCTAAAGGAATACATTTTTCCATGGATGATTTGGTGAGAGAATCTTTCCAATAAAATGGACAAAGCAAAGATGTGGATATAACCTAAGTAAAGGTCAAAGCAAGGAGGGTTTGAGCCTATGAAATTTTTTTTTTGAAACCCATGAAAGATGTGTCTATAAATGGATGTAGGCTATAAGCATTCTTTTTACTAGTTTGGCCCGAGCTAGGTCAACATGTGAGATCATTGAAAGATAAAGTTTTTACATCTTCGACATTGAAGTTATTAATCTTGATGGAGGAGGATCATGTCCTCTTATTAAAACCCCTATGGTTTTAGTGATGGATAACTCATGAAAGAATAATAAAGGGAATAAATGTGTAACATTTATTTTGGTCTGTTGATCAATACTAAGCCGAGCATACATGAATTTGATTTGGGTGGTTATCATATGCCTTTATAAATAGATCAACTATTTGTGTTACACAACTAGTCTTTTCCTATTTTGGATAAGACCATTGATGCTTGGCACAGGACCATTGATGACAGATTTGAAGCATTAGTTTTAGAAAGTCAAGGTGAGGAGGATCTATATAATGTGTTCCTCTATTTGAGTCAAGATTGAAGTTGAGTTTATCTTGTTCTACTATTTGTTATGTAGATTCGATATAGAGATGCATCTATACTGAATATGAATGACATTCTATTGTAAACCCAATCATGAACTAATACTTAGAAGGAGAAGCAAATGCTTGGAAGGAGAAGCCAACGCTTAGGAAGGGATCAACATTTTGATGAGCATATCAACATTGAAATGGAAAGCGAGGTCAACGATTTGATGGGGAGAGTAGAAAGGATCAATGATTTGAAGGATAGTTTAATTCCATCATTCATAAAAGAAATCAACAATATTTAATATTTATATTAATCAATATGTCTTTCTTTCTCATTTTTGATAGAAAAGGTGAATATGCCTAATATCCCTAGCTTCCAATTAATAGTGGTGTAAGTATGAGACACATTTGGTACTCCTACATATTTAATAGCTTCATTTATAACAACTTTGAAGTCTACATTCCACCATTCCTCTCCATTAATAGCAATCCCAAATAATTAATTATTATTAATCACAAACTTTATGTGATAATAAAATAAAATAAAATAAATGCTTTTAGTATTCATTTGCCTAACAATAATAAATTATTATGTTATAATAAAATAAAATCATAGTATTTATTACCATAAAAATAACGTGATTTATTTATAAGTTTCATTGGATAAATAATGGGTGTGTTATTTTGTGTAAAATAGTAATAATTTTATAAATATTGGTTTTCAGTGAGAGAAATATAAAATTGTGTTAAAGAATGTGCCTTAATGATTGATGGTGAAATTTTATGTATAAAGGTTTTATTTAACATTAAATTCAAGTTCAAAATAGGATTCTTAAACTCCATGTGTATAAGTTATTTTCTATAAAAGTTTACCTAAGTAGACTAAAGATGTAATTGTCCAAGATATTATTTTTGAAGAATTGACATAAGTATTAAACTAAAAGATCATGTTACGGATTTATTTTTTACTTTCTACTCAAGAATTTTCTTTTGAAATATAATGCATTAATTTAGTTCAAGTATTCTTTACTTTTTAAATCTCAACTTAGACTAAGAATTTAAGGTTAAATAAAATTACGCAATGTTTGGTATTAAGTGGTGCCTCTGACTCACATTTACAGGTAATGCCATCGTGCTTGAGATATTGCATCTATAGCCTAACATAAATTTAACAATGATGTTTGGAAAACATCCATATAAACTATCAAAGAGAAATAAGGACCATGTCATGTCATTAAGGCTAAGAGGTGGGACAATCCCTCTTGGTCAACAACACTAATTAAGATAAAAAAATTTGACTTTGACTACCTTAAATGATTATGACTTGTGAACTTATGAAACAAAAATAGAGAAAGTACATTTCTTATTTAAAACTCAATATCATTGAAAATGAGTAATAAAAACTAGGATTGAGTGTTAAACTAATTATTATCAAGAAACCACCAACCATATAACTCTCAAATAATGAAATTTTGGCAAAAATAATTGTATGGATTAAGTTGTCTAAAGCAATGATAAAAAACATTGTTGATGTAAATAACAAGTAGAAAGAGGGGGATATAGCTTGTAAATTTTCATTTCTATTTCTTATTAGGAGTTAAAAGCATACTACACCTAAAATCTAACCATACGGGTTAGGATCAAGGTGTAGTATGCATGTAGTTCTATATTATATTCATCTAACAAGAAATATAAATGAACATTTAACCATACGGGTTAGGCAACTACATACATATTTAAGCTTAGAATAGAAAATAGAATTACATACATACTACACCTTGATCTTATTTAGAAGCAGATATGTAGGCAGTCTAGGAAGTGAAGGATGCTTCCAATACATAGATGAATAAGATGGGTTTTGGGGTTATGTGCTAAACAAGATTAAAGTTAAATGAAAAGATAAGACCATTATAATAAGACCCTTTTTTAGATAAATAAAATAAAGATAAGAATTTTGTGTATACACAGAAGGATCCCAGTTGGATCATCGTAGTTCCTGAGGCTTTAGGCCAAAATTTGAGGCAAAATATGACTATTTTTTATATGTTTGATAATCCTATCATGGCGACTTTAGCGCTTATCTAGTGGAGATGAGAAGTGAACAGTGAGCGACTCAAGATCCAATTGATCCCAATGAGTCAAGTCTCTAACTAGAGCATAACCTACTCTTATGTAGATGCCTAACCCATATGGTTATATGCTTTCACATTTAGCAAAGGCTATTAGATGCCTAACGCGTATGGTTTGATGCTTGTCTATTTGATAAATGATAATAGATACCTAACTTGTATGGTTAGATGCTTGCCTATTTGACAAAGGATATTAGATTCCTAACCCATATGGTTAGATGCTTTCTCGATTGGAAAATGATATCCAATAGGATAAAGTATACTAGAGTTATATTCATAGACAAACATTAATTGATTTTTTTTCTTTTGTATTTTAGGATCTAGGATAGGATATAGGGTCCCTACATATGATGTGGATCACACACAATATATTTCCTACTTCTCTCTTGTATTAAGAGATATGGTCATGAGAATATTAGAGGAACTTGCATTTTCTTGACATTGCTTTTGTGGAAACCAATTGTTATTCCAAGTCTAATATTTGCTCTTCTAGTTGACATTTTTTTAATGTACAACTATACACCACGTCTTCTATCCTAACACTTAATACATGCACAATTATGATAACAATATCTCCTCTCTTCTCATTGGAGACATCCTCAAACAAAATGAAAAGATAAAGTATATTGACATGTTGCTTCATGTTGATTCAAAAAGGGTCCTTTTTATTGGCATTAATTATTCTTGGAGATTGACATTCACAAACAATAGCTGGGTTTAATGGTATATAAAATAAGGGAAAATAAAATAGGGAATGCAAACATGCAAAAGAAATGTAAAAAGGAGGAAGTCAAATTAAATTGTAAATCTTTATAAAAGATATTAAAAAATATAATACTTAAAGTATTATATGATTTAGATTTATAAAATACATGCAATAAGATATTTTAAGAATGATACCTCTCACATATTTTATATATATTTAAGATATGTATGTTAATTAATTATTAATTACTAATAATAAAAAACAATATAAAAAAATAATTAGATTAACTAATATAACATTTAAATAATTAATTTTTTAATTAAATTATTTTTTATAATTCATTACTTATTTATTATAGACATTTTCTCTAATATATAAAGTTTCACGTAACAATTATATATAGGTCCTTTGTATATTATTTGTAATAATAACTCTGAAGATTGAGAGTCATTTTAGAAATTTTTATTTTTTCTAAAGTCATCTATAATAGACTTCACTCAAAAAAAAATTAATAGTTATTAATTTATTACAAAAAAATTAACATTTATAGTTTTATTTTATAATATATTTAGTTTGAATGGGTCTAAATTTTTTCTTGATCAACATCACCTATATAATCAATAATACAAAATGAAAATACTAAAAGAAATGTACAGATTTTAATAGTTTTATGGGCTTAAAATTTCATGTTACATCTAAAGATGATTATGAACGTAATTTAATAAAAATAACTTTACAAACCTAAGCATTACTTTATTCTTTTAATTCAAATTATAGATAAATAAATTTGTAAAAAATATTGTGACCTTGAAATATTACACTATAATTAGAATTTCAAAAAAATATTTCTTCTTCTCTCAACCTCTATTTAAAGGTTCATTTAAAGAAACAAAATTACATAAAGTAATTCATTAGAACAATATTTTTACAACATAGAAATGAACATAGTTTTATGTATACTATTTAATAGATTTTAGGAGTTTGGTTCTAATGCCACTAAAAATACACTTCGAAATTTTAGATGAAAGTAAAATTGAATCATTGAAAACACACATGAGGATTGAAAATTAAATTACAACAATTAATTGGATTGCATTGTAAATAAAAAAATAAATTTATTTAGTAGACTTGCCAATACATAGAGAAAGTGGAAATGGATTTTGGTATTATGCATAATTATAATAGTATAAAATTATAAGTTAATAATTTACATATGTCAAAGAAGTGAAAATTATTTTGTGATAGTTGAGGGTCCTTTGAAATAAAAAAAATATGTTTGAAATTTTTGACATGTAAGTGTTTGTTTGTAAATTTATATTTTTAATAGAAGTTAATATGATATAATAATATCAGTCGAGTGTTCAGTGATACACTTATATTTTTAATAAAAGTTAATATGGTATAATAAAATCATTTGATTTTTTTTAAATTAATTTTTTTTAGGTGACAATCAAATAGATATTAAATCTAAGGATGAAATAAAGTAAACATACTCACTACATTACAACCTAGCACCACCCAAATGTTATTGTAGAATACCTCTCCACATAAATAGAATTTCATATCTTAGAAAAAATAATTTATATATACTTTCTGATCGATTGAATTATGGTTAATTGATTTTTTGTAGGTTAATTTTTTATTTAGATTTGATGGTCATTTTTTAAATTATTTGTCATAAAAGTGAACATGCTTATGCATAATATAGCCCTTCATCACTCTTTGGATATCATTGTAAGAATGCTTATCAACGTAATAAATTAGTACACACAATATCAATCTCAAATCCCTTGTCCTCGATTTTTCATGTGCCACAATTTTTTATAATTTCAATACTTTTTTCTTAAATTTTCTACAGGGTATGAATAAATCATGTCCATTTAATTAACCAACATGTCAAATTCAAAATAATCTTTTAAAAAGAAAATGTGGATACTAAAATTTACCGTATGATTAAGATATTAGAATTTTTCTATTGAATTTTTAAAAGAAAAAAAGAAAACATTTAAATGATAGTGAAATAAACATCAAATTTTAAATTACAGTTAAAAATGAATACATTCTCTATATTACAACTCACCACCATTTCCAAATACCATTGTAAAACATCTCAACATGATAATTTTGAAGGTGCCGTATAATAAAATGAAAATGGCAATAACAGGCGTAAGGTGCAAATTGATCGTCATCATGACAACAATTAATAATAATGCATTCTCACGTTAAAAACAATTAGTGCTAAGAAGTAAGGATAATGCATTATCATATTGCAAAACGTAAAATTAAAATCATGTCTCTCTTTTGACACAAAAATTCATACACGACCGTATGCGAATATCGACCACAGCTTTATTTAAACTGATTTATAACAGAAGAAGATATGATTTAGAAGGTTTAAAAAGATTGCTAGAGGATAATGCTTTTGTTTTTTCTTTTAATTATCTTAAAGTGGCGCCCTCATTTATATTGACATTCATGTGTGTGGAGGAACTTACAAGTGAAGGATGTGGCGTGTATTAGATTTCTTCTTGAGTTGTCCGGTTTCATACCTTCCTGCCTGCACCAGAAACATACCCTTAATGCTCATCCAATTTTCTGTTTTAGCTCGCAGACTCTACATCTTCTATCTGCGGAGGACTGTTTCAGAAATGAGGCAGAGATACCCGATTGGAGGTTTTACACAACATGATGCCTGGTCTGCAAATTATGAAAGCAGTAGCAGCATCCCAATTATATATATATATTTTTTGATATCATTTTTAAAGCAATTACAATTAATATATGAAATTCTCACTTCTTGATATCTAAAGAAATCAAGTATTTAATTTTCATTTTCTAATATTTATCAATTAATAAAGAAAAAAGACAAAATATTAATATAAAATAAAATTAACACAATAACAAATAACAAATATAATTCACCTATTGGGAAAAATATAAATAAATTTATGTAAAATATATTGATAAATATCATTTTCAAAGTAATCACAATTATATATGATATAAGTGGTTCGAAAATGATATCTATAAGTGTATTCTATATAGATTTATTTAAGACATATATGCTAGTTACATTCTATTGTATAATTTTTAATATCAAATATTTACTAATATTTTTAATGTCAAATTTTAATTATAATTAATTTTATATTTTCATCTCATTTTTAGTGTCAAATATTTATCATTTTCAAAATTAAAGGGATAATTTCATCTCTTGAATGAAAAAATTGACTTAAATTAATATATGAAACTCTCAATTCTTGATATCTAAAGAAATCAAGTATTTAATTCTCATTTTCTAATATTTATCAGTTAATAAAGAAAAAGGACAAAACATTAATATAAAATAAAATCAAGAAAATAATAAATAACAAATATAATTCACCTACTGGTAAAAATATAAATAATTTTTTTATTTTAAAGTAAATAAAATTACTACAGTAAAAAAAAATACCACAATAAAAAATATATTTCACTTATCATATATTCCAGCATGGTAAATAAATAAATAATTAATTAAATTCTTTTATTTTAAAATAAATAAAATCACCACAATAACAAATATAGTTTGCTATGGTAAATATATAATTAAAAATACTTTATTTTACATGTAGTGTCAATTGTAAAATTATTAATTACACTCTTCCACACTTCCCTATGTTAAATTTATTTTATTTTTTATTTTATTAAGTCAGCTTCTAATTAATTATTTAGCAACCCACTCACGCCATTACAACCTTTCACCCACCCTTGGATGCCACTATAGGAAACACTTATGGGTGTAACGAAATATAATAAATCTTTAAAGTGGGCATTTTTGTTTATAAATGCAAGAAACATGTCATATTGAAATTGTCCATTCAAGAGTTATCTTGGTTGTGAAGAAGATTAATACATTTGATCAACCCTTTGTTAACCTTATCTAATGAAAGATTCCCATAGACTCTACAACTATAGCATAAAATGAGAAGGAAAAATGTATCCTTTATTTATAGAGTAAAATAAACAAAAAATTTATCAAACATGTCTATGTTGGTGATAAATAAACAAGGGTTGGATAGAGGCTAGTCCTTGCCTTCAGTAATTGCATTAGCTTAAATTTACGATGATGTTCAAAGCTATTTTTAATATTGCAAAAATATAATTAATGAAGATATCGCTATGTCAACTAGCGGAAAGTGGTAGTGCTTTATTTAGAAATAGAAAAGCTTAAGTATTGTAAATTGTTGAAAGTCCAGTTTGCATATAAATTTGTAATGTAAACTCAATGTAACAGTGAATGATAGAAGTAATGGTTATTATATAATAAAAATTCTAACATGTTAATAGTAATATACTATATCATTCAACATTTTCTATAATACATGATTAGAGAGATTTATTTGTATATAATGTTAAGACTACCTAAGTGGGATTCAGAAGGGAATAGATTTGCCAGGTATCGTGTGTTGTTTGGCATATGACAAAACACATTTCTAAAATTACATGTAGTAGAAATGTTGATTGTTTTCCACATTTTTTTATATTCTTAAAATCTCATGCAATTAGCATAGTGTTTAGTTCTTGCATTTGTATAAAGAATTCGTTGTGATTTAGTTTGTTGTAATTTTGTAATGTATACTTACTTTAATAATTGAAACTAATGAATTTGATTTTATATCCATTTGAATTAGTGTTATAAAACATTGTGATTAATTATCTAAATATGGTATATGTTTTTTTAATATGGTTTTGTTGCTTTAGATATAAAATTATAATATTGCAGTAGTAGACATGTATACTTTTTTATTTATATTTTATTAAAATCAGATTTAAGAAAAAAATGATTATACACTAAGTTGAAATGTAGTTGGACAAAATATATATGGTGATGTTCAATTAGTAATATCCAATTGTGTTTCCCAATGTTTATGTAATATTTTTGATGTGTATGGGTATTATGTTAAAGATATACATTGGAAAAGTCGATAGGGTACTAAAATTTTAAGGGATCTAAGATTTAATTATTTGGAACATTTTAATTCATTTGGGGACCTTCCACATATTCTATCATCAAAATATCATGTGTTAGGATGTGTCTATAATGTGCTAAGATGCCCATGGGAGCATGATGTTGCCACATGGTATCATCGTGGGTGCCCTAGTGCTATGAGTTCAATGGATTTGCTCAGATCTTATGGCACATGATGTCACCTAGGATGCTATCACATGACAACATCCCACACATCTAGGTAGATGGAAATGACTCTAATATGTGATTACTTGGGATGCTACCATGTGGAAGCATCTTGTGTAACCTAGTATTGGGAAGCCACTACACTTGTCTAGTCCCTAGAGCATGCAGGATACTACCTCATGGTAGCATCCCGCACATCTTGGTGCCCATAGATGATTGGGATGTCCCAAAAATTCTTGGCATACGTGATGATACTATGTGGTAGCATCCAAGGTATGTAGGTGATGGGAGGCCACTATACTTGTCTAAACCATGAAACATGCAACCTGTTACCACATGGAAACATCACATAAACTTGAGTTCCTAGAGTTGAATAGCATGCCTTGTAACCACTAGGTGCCAAAGATGCTACCATGTGGTAGCATCCCATACATTCAGGTGTCTGGGGATGACCTAGATATGTAGGGCACCCAAAATGATACCACATGGTAGCATCCTATGTAATCAAGGTGCCTGGAGGTCATTGGGTTTGTCAAGACCCTAGGGCACGTGATATCCTACCACATGGCAACATTTTACATTCCTAAAAATGACTACTATGTGCATAAAATCACATATAAGATTTCCACATCTTCAAAAGGATTTCATTAGTTATTAGCACCATGTATGTCTTTCACGATAGGATTGGGCCTATTCAATTTTGCCTAATAATGCAATAATTTTGGTGGTGCTTTAAGATAGAGAGAGTGTGAGGATGCCACATGGAATAACCTTGATACTTTACTATCACAAACATGTTTGTGCCACTACAATCCCTTTAGACAATCATTTATTTATTTTTAGAATATATTTTTCTAGATGTTTGTGTGTTTTTCAAGGGGAAAATATTTGATTCTCCTTATTCTTTATGTATATGTTGGTTACTAATTTTCATTTGAAATTATATTTAGTTTAGCTATATTGCACATGGTTTTTATTCATGCAAAATGACTAATTTGTAGGCTATCGAGGAAAAAAAGTGGAAAGCAATAACAGCTTCTTTTAAAATATAAACAAGAAAATGTATAAGTTTATAAATTTCCATAGTTTAATTTTTTAAATATGTTTTACTAATTTTTGAATTTTTCTTGGTGGAAAATTGATGTCTTTGGCATGAAAGTAAAACAAAATTATACCAAATTAAATATCAAACAAAAAATAAACTAAAAAATATTTATCTTGTGCATGTTTTGGTCTTTTAGATTTGTATTGTATTGCATTGTTAACGATATGTTTGGATACATTTAAAAAAATTAGATGTGAAGCTAGTAGCAATGACAATTCATTGAAAATACTTTGCATTCAAAATAAGAAAGGAAGTACATATCCAAAGTATTTGGAATGAGAGATGGGTTAGGAAAGGTTCCTAAATGAATAAAATAATTACATAGAAGTTCATAAATAAAATTCAAGTGATTTTTATATGTTTGGGTGCCTTGATGTGATCGAGCTTGCCAGAACCATAGGGTACAGAGGATGATGCCATGTGGTAGTATATTGGGCACCCAAGTGCTTGGAGGTGATAGTGTTTGTTGATACACTAGGGGAACCAACCATGCTTCCACATGATCGCATCTTGGATGTTCATGTTTGTTCTATTGATTGGGATTTTGAAGACACTAGGGTACCCAACATGATTCAACATGGTAGCATGTGGAGCAATCAACTTCCTGAATGTGACTGGGCATAGGTGATTGGATTGCACCATGCGACGTGTATACCATGGGGGAAAATGTATTTGATCAATCTTATGTAACATTCCCTATACAATGCATAATAAAAAGAATTTATATTTAAAGAATTGCTTACAAGAAGTAGGATGGACAATCATATTCCCAAAATATTCCCAAAATAAATTAATAGAATATTAATTATTTAGTAATATATTTAATAACATTAAATATATTACATGCATTCCTTATTCAAATCTGAAACTTCATTACCAGTTTAATGTTGGAGCTCAACCTATTAATGTGGTGTTTTTCCTCTGGATTTTTTTATTGGACTCTCAAACCTTTAAATTCTATATAGAATCTTATAAAAACACACTGCATGTCTCTTAATTCTAGTCCACACGTTGGCAATGAACGCTGCAACCAATGCAATATTTATCATTATTATAGCAATATAAGGCCTGCATTAGACCTTACAAACAACAAAGCCTAAAATAAATAGCTTGGCGATAGAAGTAAAACCATTATATGAATTTAATAAATAAAACATTTTACCCAATGTTTTTTATATGAATTTTGGAATATTCTCAAATAACACCTTTGGGAATATCCTAAATTTATATGTAAAAAATTTAGACAATATTACAATTATTAAACTCAAATGCATTTTAAAAAAATGATTGGATAAACCAAAAATGACTAATTGCAAAGTGAAAACATTAGGGCCCTTCCTTGACAGGGACTAATAAGATTCCCATGGAAAAATGTTTTGGATAACCGAAAGAAAAGATATCCAATGTAACAAATTCACAAACTTTTTCAAAATATATTTTTAAGGAAAACAATTTGGTCTTTTTATTATGGTTCAAGTTAAATCTATTTTTTCTAAATTTTAAAATACCTTAATGAATATAACAACTTTTGATGAAACATATTTTCTTCAATCTCCTAAATTTTTAAAAAAAAGAGGTGATGTGCATACATATGCAATTTAAATTTAGATTAGGACCACATTGACATCATAGAATTGGGATAACTAAAAATTACCCAAAAAAAAAAATGGAGTAGATACAAAGGATATAATTGACATGACTAGAACTGTATCATATCAAAGTAGTCATAAATATCATTAACTTATATGATTATATTTAAGATGAAAAAAACATAAAAAATGAGAAATAAATTTATAAAAATATATTTAAGTATAATTGATGAAATAAATGATCTTCAAATGTTTATGAATGTTTATGAGTGTTTCATTGCAATTAAAAATATGATAATAAATCTAATATATATTAATAATTCATATACAAGAAAACATGATAAAAACATTGTAATTATATAACTTACACAAAATTTAAGTGTTAATAAATAACAATGTTAAAAGTCAGTTAATCCTAAAGAAAATGACATTTAAAATAATAGAGAGACGGCCAGAAAAAAAGAATAGCAAATGAGTGTTTTTAATTAAACAATGTCATAAATAATGTGAGGGAAATCCTCACTCTATATTCAAAGTTATTATTTCTAAATTAATTATTTTTACCGTGTTGTATTAAATTCCATCTAAAACATAAAAATTTCCTAAATGGGGCCTTTAATCCTTGACCATGATTGAATTAACACGACCATTTAAATTTATGGACTTTCCAATATTACAAGGACGGTATCATAAAAAATGCTTATGATGTTATAATGAATATAAAAAGGCATATTCAAGAGACCAAAATGTATGGAATTAGATTCATACTTTTAAACTTTATTAGTACCTACAACAATTATTTTTACATGACCGATGTTGACTAACAATAAAAAATTGTGGGTGGCTACAAATCAAAATCAATTTATAATGTTTGTTGAACATTAGAAATAGTTTAGTGTTAATTTATTATTTTTTTCATTAGCATTAAAATGTGAATAATGTTTGCGGATCAGCCCAATGAAAATTTGTTGTTTTACAATCGATAACTTTTGTTGCCCTTAACATGTGCATTTTTTAACAGTATTTAGTTCATTTAAATTTTGAAATGCAATGACAGTTGGTTCCCGAAGGTGAACCAAACATAGGTGCAAGCTGTTGCTAGTTCTACATTTTTACTTGGCTGGCAGGTACGTGATGCTGGGAATGTAGATAATACTGCAGTCTTTTGATTCTGCTAAATATAGCTAAAGACAATGCAAATTTTAGAGATCTAGTCCTCAGTCATGTTGCCCTTATACCAGTCCTGGCTTAACTGAATGTGCATACCACACTGTCATTACAAAGAAATGCCAATTGGGTAGTATCTAATTTATGAAATAACAAGCCACAGGCACCATCTTTTGAGCATGTGTAAATTATGTGATGTGTTTTCTGGTGTTTGATAATTTAGAGAATTAAGAAATTTTAATCACAAGATATTTTAAGGATAATATAAGTCTGTGTATGCTACTGACCTAAATTTTCTTATTTGATGCACAGATGAAGCCATGACTTCCAACTCTTGAACATCTTATTCTCTCAGATGATGAAAAGGTATTGGCAAATTCATGTTGTGCTTTGTCTCACTTATCAGAAGGAACAAATGATAAAATTAAAGATGTAATAGAGGCTGGTGTATGTTGAAGCATTATTGAGCTTCTTTTGTATGTATTATATTCCTATTAACTAAACTAATATCTGAGCAAAGTCCATTGAAATTACAGATTAAGCATTAGCGCTCCTTACACGCGGTCTGCTTCCATCTCGACTTTGATTGTTTTAGCAATAAAAACTGAAGATGAAGATGAATGCATTAGGATTTCTTTGTATTTTTCATTGGAAAGGTCCTGTAAACACACAATTTTCTCTACTCACATATTATTGTTCAGTTGTTATTGTGGGTGGACTTATTTTTAAATTAAAAAATATGTCTTTGTTGTATTTGGCCAGAATTTAGCCACCCACTCCTAAATTTGATTGAACCAAACAAAATTGATAAACATGTTAAATTCAGTTATTGGTGATCTGGTTTTTAAGGAGAATGCACACTTGATGCTAACCTCTACTTACGTTTAGGGTTTTAATTTATTATTTGTGTTGATATCATGAAGTTTCTTGAATCTATTTTTAACTTTAGTTCACAAGACAAAGCCCCGTTAGGTTTATCTTCAAATATACGTTAAAAATAGTTCCTAGACTGTTATAAATCTCTCTCTGTAGTGGACTTGACTACAACCAATTACTCTTACAAGGTGTTGCACTGGTTTAATAAAGTATCCAAATAATTTTATCAAAAGTTCATTTGGCAGGGCACTTTAACTTGTGTCTTTAATTATTTATGAATAAGGCCATTTGATGGATTTTGGTGTTTTGTATTGTTTTTCATTGGGGTGTTGTGATAGATCAATAGCTGAGCTTTGCTATATACTTTTACTACCTACACACATAAATCTCTATGTCACTTTTGTTTCAGACATACAAGATTTCTCCTTCTCCTATTTTGTTGCTAGACATAAATCTCCTGGCCTCATCCTTCCCTCACTCAATCGCTACTCTTCGTGTCGTTGGTAATATTGTTTCCGGACATGAGCTGCAGACATCAAAACATACATATGTGGTTTTCAAATTTATGAATATTAGTGTTCAACTAAATGTGCTTTTAATTTCCTAAGGCTAGTATCTAATGCAGAAGATTGAGTTTTTGAGGTATGCATTAGGATGGAAGAAATTTGGGAATGTGCTGGTCAAATTAGGGTATTTTAAATTTTTTTAAAGAGGATTGCACAGCTTGCATTCATCATAATATTATCATTCTGTGGGTCCATCTGCTCATAAACTTCTACTATAGTTGCTAGGTTGATTGTCTTTAATGAGATTCTTCTGGCTGTATATGGATATTGGAAAAAAAAAGGAAATGACAACATAGGATATATTACCTATTTATAGGGACAACATAAAATAGAGGGTATGACATAATGGAAAGGAAAATCGACATTTTATTTTTAAAATGCATCGCAGTTATAGTTTAAATGTAAAGGTTATTGACGCATTACAATTACAATGTTTATGACATACATTAAAATAAATGGCTAAAATGTAATTACTTTAATGAAAAAGGCATTATATATTTGACAACAAATTTAGTTATATATTTTTTAGTGTATACCTCAGCTTTTTATATAGACCCATTTCATTTACAACGTGCTACCATGGGATACCATGACACAATTTGCATCTGCAATTACAAATTCTTCTCTGAACCTCTTTTTCTCCTTCTAATATTGTTACTTACTCCCACGAGTAAGTACTAAAGTTGCATCATGACACTTGTTAATTATATATTTTAAATTGGCGAATGACTTTTGAAGAGCATAATGTTCAATGGTTTTTATACATTTCATTTATGTGATTGTTTTTCAAATCTATCATTCTATTTTTTAGTTATGGAAGTCTATACATTCAACTATTTATAAAAATTACTGTGAAATGGTTTTGGTACCTAATCTTAATAAAAACATTTGGATTGAAATAGATTTAATAAATGTCACTATCTCATCCACTCAAATTTTAGAATTTCTCGATGAGGACTTTTGCTTGAGATCTTGGTGGTTGGGATCATTAGCTTAATAAAAATGATAGTGGAAAAGCCATCGAAATTAGTCATCATAAATTAACTATTATTACTAATATATATACTATTTGAATTTATATACTGCATTTGTAATATAAACCAACTATAATTTAATTATAAACATTTACGATATATAAAACTAACTCTAACCTAACTTTGGTGGATTTTGACTTTGTTAATAATAACATATAATTATTAAGTAAAAGACCATACTAAATATCTGACAACCATTTTATTATGTTGAATTAAATATATATTAACTCATAATATATTAAAATTAATGAAGTGATACCACTAAATAAAGCTAATTATTCACTAAAAACTATTGACCAAGCTACAATTAATTTAATAATATAAAAACTTAAACAACCTATACATAATCGACATGGCTTATTCAACAAATTTTAATAGATAATAAACCAAACATATGACATGCAGCGAATATAACTATAGCACACATGAAGAGCCACTACACTAAGCATGCCCATTACCAAACGAAAGGAGCCCAACGAGATAACTAAAGAGGAAACATGTGCCTGAAGGTGAACCATTCATATTTGTATCAATAATTACAATTGCACTATAGCAATAGTCCAATTCCCAAATTCCCCAACATAAACATCCGTCGAGATGATTGTGGAACACCTGTTGACTTTACGTGTGTTATAATCCAAAGAAAGTCAAGTGACAAATGAGCAAAATGACAAACAAATAAACTCTGTCAACACCACACAAATGGTAGGCATAATTAACGTAAGATGGATTCAAAGATATCTCAATTCAGCAAAATATTGATGAAGTAAATAGATTAATATAAAAATAGTAATATACACGTAATCCATTGTGTTGTCTGAGTACGAGTTGGAACTGCAATCTAAAATCGTCATCTGCAAATGCTCTCATCATGTATACTACCTCATGAAATTGCTCACCAAATCACACCTTATTAAATTGGGAATGAGCGGACTAGTGTAGACGATTCAAGCCCTACCCCTGTTCGGATCCATATGTTATACCTTTAACATCATGTAGGGATAGAAAAAAATACTTAATCTATCAAACTTAAGTTTATTGTTTTTTCTGATTTTTTATAGATATTAAATAAAAAATACAATTTTCCATATAAGCATACACCTTGTTGTTGAATCAATGTGTTGAGTTACATATCTATTGATGGGAACATCAAAATTATTCCAATACTGAAAAACATAATTCAACAAGGTGTATGTGCTTGTATTTTCAGGTAAGCATTAACAAATAAGGTGATTGTATATTTTGATTTTTATATCTTAGAAAGGGAGGCAAATGGTTTTCTTATAATATCAAACTTGTTGACTGTTACTTTTACATCTCGGTAAAAATTCATGTTCTTACTCAAGCATAATGTAAATTCTGGCATAATCCTCTTTTTTTCCCATGCTCATATTCTTTTTCCTTTGAGATAAACTTGCGTAAAAAATATCTGGATTTAGTTATTCGTAACTTGATAGTTGATGTGATTTCAATGCGATCCTAATTTCAAACTTATCTAGGATTAACCATTTGAATATAAAATGCGTTATATGGAATTGTATTATGGTAAATTAATGCTATGCTTGCAGTCAACCTGATTCAATCTTCACAGTGAGTGTTGTATTTATCCTTTATCATTATCGCAGCCAACCTATCATGGAACGACAAATTCCACTATTTTTTAGTGTTTTGGTCTAGTTTGCTATTGAGTAGTTAGTGAATGAGTTGGTAATTATGGAAGATTAATTATATATGGTATATCAGTAAGTGTTTTAAATTTTATTTTATAAATTTATAAATTTTTTAATTTTATTTTTCCATGTAAATAAAAATTTAGGCAAGGTTGCAGTTGCAAAGTTGGAGGAATTAAATATAATCAAGGGAAATGATATAGTGAAATTTGCTTAGGTTAACATTGATAGTTGTTACAAATAATGGAATTATGAAGCTTCTAAAGTTGGCATCGATGGATAAATTAGTATATGCACAGTGTATTGTAGCCAAGTATACCTTGGTAAGGGTTCTAGTACCACATGTTATGATCATGGTACAATTTGATTCACGCCCCATCATTTCAACATCCCATCACTGACTATTGATTAATGAAACAAATTATAATCCATGTTCAATTTTTTTGAATTACTTCAATTCTATTGGATGACACAAAGTATTTTTGTAATTTTTAATTCAAAATAATCTCATTTAGCAAGAAATTTGGGATTTCAATGAAGTTAAACAAATCAGACACCAAAAAAATATTTTATTTCTTAATTTTTACAACAAAATATTCTAAAGCTAATGTTAAAACCCAACAATATGGAAAATGACTCGATTTGATAGGTGGCATGAATTTCTATGCAAAACTAATTGATATAGATGATTATAGTATATACCTATTGCACAGGTACTAACAATAAACTTCCTTCTATTTTATTTTGTGTTAATGATAAAGAAGTTATTCTTATTTTTTTTTTAGGGCTGTTTTGCATATCGAAGTGCAAGACGCAATATTTTTATAGTCTTTTGGTATTTTCAATAAAAAGCTAAGTGTATATTTAAGTATATAAATACTTAAATTTAGATTAGGATCAAATTTTCACTTGATACGATGACATATAAATGAGATAACTTAAAAAACACATAAAAAATCATAGAGTAGATGCAAAGGACAAAATTGACATGACTAAAATTGTATCATACAAAAGTAATCATGAACGTTGTCAAACTATATGATTAATATGTACATTGAAAACATCTCAAGAAAAAGAGACAAATGAGTTTTTAGGAATATGTTGAGTTTCTAGGAATATCTTTAAGTATCATCAAGCAAAAAATTGATAGACCTTAATATGTTTATGAGCGAAGGATAATAATGAAAGATTATGGAAGTTCCATTTTACATAAAAATATAAAAATAAGAATATAATATATGTTAATGATATATATACAAGAAAAAATGATAAAAATATTGTAATTACATGACTTGTATAAAAATTAAGTCTTTATAATTAATAACGATAAAAGTAAATTTATGTTAAAAAAAAAGATATTGTAAGAAAGAGATAGACGCCCTAAAAAAAGGAGATATCAAATGACTGTATGCATGTATATATATATATATATATATATATATATATATATATATATATATATATATATATATATATATACCTACAATTTATTAATATTCATACATGTCTTTATTGATAATGATCTAGTTATAGAATGGAAAGTTATAACATATATCTAGTTATGAAAAGGTATCTTATATAGAACCAATCCTAAAATAGTGGAGAGATGTATATATAACTATTTACATAATATATTAGTTGTATCAACCTATTCCTATCCATATGATCTCTCTTGATAAATTTGTAGGTATCTAAAAACATGTAAGTATATGGTTATTGTACAATAATAAGAAAAATTACAGACCAACATAGTTTGATTAATAAGATGTAATGCAAAAACATTATAGGCATACAATTCATAAATATAGGCCATGTCAATTGTAGTGCTCAAACTATTTAATTATTTCTTAGTGGAAGTTAATGGACCAATTATTATTGGGTATAATGCATGATTCTAGAAACAAAATCTAAATTTATAAAATGTTGATAATCTAAGAATATATATTATTTTAGCGGGTATGGGTTCTAGTGCAGTACCCAACACTGTGAATATGGTTATGGAGATTAAAATACTAGATACACCTACCAACTTAATTAGTAGATTCATAATTATCAATATATCGTATTTATCCATAAATATAATCATAATGTTTATATGTTTATAATCATTATGAAAATGAGATAGACATAATGGGATAGACATAATGATTTGATTATACTGGATAGATGACATTGTATATTAAAAATACTCTTGTATGATTTTGAATGATGATAATGATTAATATACTGGATAGCTTAAACTCATATATTATGTATTCAATAATTAATCCTAGTATCTTGAGATTAAGATATGTATAGTTAAAATATCTTAGCTCTGTAGTTACATATTTTGGTATGTTTGTATGGTATGTTTTGAGATAATAAATACCTTACAAGTACATAGCATAGGAAGAATGGCATAGATGAACAAAACTATGTTAAGGTTAGTTGTTTAAATATATTCTTTAAAATATAGTGATATTTTAATATTCTTACAAATATATCTATCAAATATATTCTTTATTAGGTATAATAAATTTGTGGATATTAATCACATGATATTGATTTGTGGATATGTCATGATATTATTTATTGAGAAAAGATACATAGTTGTCTACATATTTCTATGATCTATTTTTACATGGATCAAATTGAAAAAAGATATCTTATCAAGAGGTTGAGGTATCATAAAGTCCTTGATTAAAATTATAGGTGACTATTAGGATTTGCATATAGAATTTATATATTATTGAAAACTTGTGTATGGTGTTTACAGTGACTATATTGATATGTACAAGTGAATATAAATATATAGCTTATATTAGTACATTGGGAGGTGTGCTTACCTTTATAGTTTATTGTTTGTTAAAAACAAAGTCATAGATTCTTGAAGGATTGGACAGCATGCATACAACCTCCTTAAATAATAACTAGATGCATAAATGAATGATTATGTTATCGTGATCATTATGAGTTTATTTATTATGATTGGCTATTGAAACTAAATACAATGTACATAAAAATGTTGTACTATAATTAATTGTCATAGAATTTACTATGTTTGAATCTACTTACAAAAATTAAAAATTTACAAATTATGCGCGAATGATATAAAACGTTCTTGTTATGACTATTTTTATTTCCATGAGAAATAATATTGTGAAGATTCATTCACACATTTGACAGACTAAATGCATGAATTTTGATTATTTCTATGTTTAGTATGTTTTATGTTTGTTAGTAGGATGTAATCTGTATGAATCTATTGGTTATATTTATATTAAAAAAAAAATTGCATTACCGGTATTGAGTAAGTAGTGAGATGAACTTCACTAGCTTACTAGCATCACAATGTTAGATGAAAGTAATCTGATCAAGTGGTGTGTATGAATTTGACTGATCCAAGAGATCAATAATTATTGAAAACCTTGGTCAAAGTAATATTAGTGAGACATTGTCATTTCATATGTATGATTTATATGTTTGTAAGATATCATGTTAGAATAGATTTCTTTATGGTGCACTACATGTTCTTAGAAATCATACAACACACAAGTACTAGATTGTCTCTTTGGATTCCTGTATGTCACTATCTACTCATCTGTGAAGGGATGGCCATTCCATGACGAGAGATTGTGTAGAGGATTGATGGTCTATGGTTGGTGTGCAAAAGTGATCAGATGATGCTCTCCCTCCCCACATTAGTACTTATTTGGAGATGACACTTGAGATTGACATAGATACTAAAGTTAAGGACCTCTTGCTCGATGGAGCCTTGTATCTTATACATTATATTTTATTTATTATTATTGAGATATTATTATGATTAGATGCAATTATTTACTTATTGTACCATGACATCAGTGGTTGCATGTTTGTACCAGGTGTAGAGAGAAATTTGTAATTGATTTCTATATTCATTTATGTTGTGTTTCATATGATGATAGTGGTCGATAATGGATAGACATCACATGCTTATTTTACAATTTTTATACATAGAGTATTTTATCTAAATCACTAATTAGATTCTTGTGGTTTAATCTAATGAAATAATACATTGTTTAAAATTTTAAAAAAATATATTTCTAAGTAGATCCCAATGTGGATGTTACACCTTTCACCAAATAAAGATAAAGAGAGTTGTGGAACCTTACTTCATTTAAATCGCCACTCCTGATGCCTTCGTTCATCCTTGATAATAGAAAAAATTGAATAAATGATGTTATCACCTTAATTTTATATAACTGACATGTATCATTATGCAATGTTGTTACATTAAAATATGGATTTTCAATATCTTTTTTGGACACATAAATAACATTATCATGCAGACTTAAGCCACTCATCGGATGTGGAGTCTTGTCATAGTTAAATAAAAATTCATGATGTCCTTATCCACCTTTAATAATATAAAATGGCCAATCAAATATGTTACAACCTTAAAATTTACATACCCCTCTATAATATTATTAAGTCATGTCAATATGACAACTAGACTTAATCCAGGATTGGTGTATGATATGGGCTCTATGGTGTTTGATATCACATATGAAATACCTTGTCATTGTACTTCACCATTGTTGTTGATTACATAATACATCCCCATTTTCAAACTAAAAATAAGGACCCTCTTTTGACCTTTTACACTGCTCTAACATATGCTCATGGTTCTTTGGTCTTAGCACTACAACTTAATTTGGTGGTTCATCTTATTTTATATGTCGAATTGGGAATAAAACCATCACTATCAAAAAGACCATGTCCATGTGAATCAAGTTGATATTTTACACTTAGTGTGAAAATGGACTTAGGGCCTTTTAATTTACCTTTAGAGTCTATCTATTGTAACTTTACCATCATGTTTCTAAATTTATCATGATGTCATCGGGTGATGGAAGTGTCATTAGGTGAAACCATCATCGTTACGTGATAATAGTGTAACTTCAATTGATGAAAATGTAATTAGGTGATACGAATGTCATCATTCAATTACAACATCATTGAGGGATGACATTATAATCATTTGAAGACAATACTATGAGGTGACCACATTATAGTCAAATAATGATGATGTTGTCAATTGATGAAGATGTTGTGGGGTGAGGACATTAACATGGGTCAACCACATTGACATCGATCAATAGATATGTTTTGGGGTGATGTGTGTGTCAACCACATTATTGTTAGTCAAAAAATACGTTGTGGGGTGATGACATTATTATGGGTTGATTGCATTTGACATCATCCCATTTCTAGGTTGATGGACGAGTTGGTTGCTATGGTTTGGACACATTGTCATCGATTGACGTTAAACTTTCCAATTGATGTATGTATTATTTTATATCCATTATTATAACACTTTTCATAAAGCAAATTGTTTTATTTTCCTTGTGTAGGTTGTGAACAAAATAAATGCCACAGTGAAGGAGAAGACTTTACACTAAGGGCCATTAACTGACCACATTACAGCCATCAATCAATTGTGTAACAAATGTGGTAAGTAATAAAAGTTTGATGAGATGATTTCTCATTGTTTAAAAAAATTTATCAAATATTGTCTTCAATTTTTATATTTTTTTAAGATAAATGAAATTTTAATCATTGTGTTTAGATTATACATGTTTAGAATTACTATTTTTGTATTTTAGTTTTGTCTATTGTTGAATAACTAAAATACAATACAAAGATACTACAACATGATGTATGGAATGCAAATTTTATTTAAAATTCATCTAAGTAGTTAGACATATTACTTAATTTGTATATGTACGTGTCTCAACATTTTATTAAGGAATAAGGCATTAGGAAAATAAGTTTTATCTATAAGTAAATATTGTGGTAGCCATAATTGTCAATAGGATGTGAAAGGCATCGAAATATCCTTGAATAATTCTCATCTTTATTACTCTAAATAAAAACACCCCAGGGATAATAATACCTAGTTGTTATAAAAAAAACTAGACTTTTGTAAATGGATAGAAAAAGGGGTGACTAAATTTTCTTGAAATTCGTATGCTACAACCATGATGTCATGGAGGTTCAAATATCTTGCCACAAGTTAACCACACCTTTTTTGGGTAGTATTTTCTTTGATATTGAGGTCTAATTGATTTTTTATTGGCTATAAAACCACTCCTTCAATTCTTTTGATTCACTGCTACGTCCTCCAGCATGAAAATATTCTTGGCAACATATTTATCCTATGACAATTATCATATCATGAGAATGATTCATTTCCTTCCTATCATGCAATAAATACAAATGGACTGCCCAATTTTTATTTATTTTTTATCATATGACGCATGCATTAATTTATTTATGTATGTGTAACTAAATATATTCAATGTCCATTTATTATTCTCGTAGAGATTCACTGCATATTTTAATTCATACACATTTAGATAGAAGTGAGACATAATATTCACTTCATACCTATATATAATTTTAGGAAGAAAGTTCAAGTCCATTAAATAGCATGGAAAATGAAGCATTAAATGGACTATCTACCAATTTAAATTCTCATCTCAAATAAAATGAGGATTCATCTAAATCAATTAATCCCCCATGGAGGAAAACAATGTGCTACTTTATCTCAAGGATAACAATTATATCTTGCCCATGCATTATTTAGGCATTCTCATGGAGTGTAAAAATTAATAATATAGTGAGAATGATTTCATTATTTTATATTACACTTTAATAATTTCAATATAGCATTAAAAATAAATTATTTATCATTTAGATATAATTATGTTGCTACAATAAGTATAAAAATAGTTTAAAATTTAGATTATTATTTTTACTTATATAGTTATTGTTCCTTTTTTAATTAATTAAATAAGGTTTATTAAAAAAATATATATATATATACTTTTACATGCACTAAAAATGAGCCCAACTTATGCACATTCCATGTTATTTCATTGGATTGAAGCATTTCTATCTATTGAAATTATTAATGCATGTTACATGTGTTATTTTGCTATTTTTATTATAAGCTAGCTCTACCTGTGTCAATTAATAAATACAAATCTAATATGATATTAGAAATAATTAATTGTGTGTTAAGTGTTGGAGGATAAATATATTATATTGAAATTTAGAGGACACTCACAATAATTAACATTTTTACCATGCATAATTTTTAGAATGTCTTTTGGCACATTGTAGATAGCACATGGCACATGGCTCACAACACTTCAATTTTATTCTCAACCCCACCTATGTAGTGCTACTACAATATAAAAATGAATCTCTCTCTAATCAAGTATTATAGAACATGTGAAATGATCAGAGTATGTTACATTTTAAATATCTTGTATCACTTGTTGTTAACATCTTTCATATCTCTATGTTATATAAATTAGCCTTTACTTCTATGGCATAGACTATAGTAAAACTATATCCATAAATATAATCATTAATGTTTTTCTCTATTTATTATTATTAATTTTTGTCAACTATTTTTTCACTATGTTTATATTG
Source organism: Torreya grandis (assembly GCA_037957365.1). Classification (NCBI taxonomy): domain Eukaryota; kingdom Viridiplantae; phylum Streptophyta; class Pinopsida; order Cupressales; family Taxaceae; genus Torreya; species Torreya grandis. Next base: position 1,434,107 of record JARHVA010000630.1, on the reverse strand, counting down.
GAAATTTACTTACAAACTCAACTTTAAACAATTCACAACACAAAGTAACTAACCATTACGCGGTCCTTGTTTATATAATGTTATATTTAATTCCGTTTGAAACACAATAATTTCTTAAATGGTGCCTTTAAATATTGGAAATGATTTAATTAGTGCAACCATTTAAATTTATGGGATTTCTAATATTACGAGCATGTTCTTGTGAAAGATGTTATTATCTTATAATGAATATAAAAGGACATCTCTAAAACCCCAAAATGTATATATTTAGATTTACATCTTTCTTCAACCTTATTATTTATAGATTTTAAATTGGTGAATGGTATTTATAACGAACAATGCTCAGTATATTTAATACATTTATTTTGGGTGACTAGTTTTTAAATTTATCATTCTATTTCAATTAAGGAAGTCTATTCATTCAATTATTTCTAACAATAAATACATTTCTATTATATTTTATGTCAATGATAATGTTTCTATTATTTATTTTGCATTTTTACATATCTAAGTATAATAAGAGAAGGTGGATATATAATTTTAGCATATGCAAGAGATTCTCAACCAATAGGGGAGTGCTTCTTATACCATGATCAATGTTCCCTCTGGTCGACCCATGCATGGTACTTTTCCACCAACACCAAGATGTCAACAAAGCCCTTATTATAGTCACTTCTCCTTCTCCTTCTTCAAGGTTTGGAAAATATTCCATTGCTCCACATTATTTATTTTGCGTGTCCATCTCCATGTGATTCACAAATACATGGTGGTGAGCTAGTGTTGTTTTATAAATTATTGCCTCCTTTTTCGGGAATAAAAAATTATTTGGATCCTTTTGAGACCATGGAGAATGGATAGGGGGAACCTGATCCTCTTTTGACTAAATCTTCTTCTTGCAGAGCTTAGTTTGCGAAGACTGAGTTTCTTCCATCTCATTTTAGTGTTATGACTGATAGTTAGAATTCTCACTTGTAATATGATCCTCACTAGTAATATAATCCTTTAATTTTTATTTTGTGTTGTTATGCTTAACATAAAGTGAATTATTTTTTTGAATTTTTTATTAAAAAAAGGAAATTGAACCATGAATAACAAATGACCATATTTTATTTCAACCATTTATTTATAATATATTCTTATAATTATTGATTATACTGATGAGTTCTCATAAGAATATAAAATACACAATTTAAAAATCAATTTTCAAAATATTATGCTATGAATCTAAGTGGGGTGAATATTTTATTTTGTGGTTTTGCTAACTGATAAATCAATAAGAGTAAACTTCATACCTATTTAAGGCTTTCAAACCTCCTATGGGAATCCCCCATTTATAACTCATTGTCAACTTCACACATAAAAAGTAGTTAGTTCATCATTTAAAAGAGTGATAATTAATAATATTTCATTAAAAACATAAAAATGTATTATTTCAATTTAATAATAAAATCTTAAAATTTGAGATGTAAAAAAAATTTATACACCATGTTGAATCTACCATACTTATAATTGTAGGTTATGATTTGAGACTTAAGAAAATATTTTTCCCATAATGATAGTGGTAAGAATCTATAGGATTGGATATTTTTTCTTATTTTAACATTCCAATCACACTAACGTTTACATGTCCAAATATGGCATTTCGAATTCTAAATTATGATTTTAGCTTCCCATAATTAGAAGAATGGAGTTTATACTAGTTTTTAAAATAAAGAATAACCTCATCGTCACATTATCCTCTTTATCACCATTAATTGGATATTCATTCTCATTAAAACATTAATTAGGTTAAATTGTTATATTAACATCATAATTTTCATTGACACTTTCCTCCTCTATATGAACACGATCATAAATATGACAATAAGGATGAGGAAAAAAAATCAATTATCTTATCATCCAAAATCTCATTCTTGGTGTCTAAGTTTTAATTCATGTAGTGCACTACCTTTGAGTTCATGTATTATAATACTTTTTGGTTGCAATTATGTTTGCCATTGGACGTATATTTTTAGATCCAACATTTATTTAAAATTTTCTTTCTTTATAACTAATTTGTTTAGAGTGCATGGGATGACCATGACAAAATATGGGACATGTACAAGTTTTTACGCAATATATAATAGGGATTTAAATAAGTAAATAAATCATCAATTTTAAATATTTGAATTATAAAAATAAATATAAATAATTTTGTTTTAAATACAATTAAAATAAAACATTTAAATAATTAGTAAATTTTAAATATAGTAAATGAAAATTGATATTATATTTTTAACAACTTTTTATTAATATTATTTCTAAGCTCTTTTTACAAAGATCATCATTTTGAGGTTCTCTTTCTATTACATTGTCTTAAAATTTAATAGTGTTATGATTATGATTATATTTAACAACAAACTTTTATTTTACTATAATATCACCAATTGATAGAAATGTTATGTTATAAAATGAGACAATTTTTTTAGTATGTCATTCTCTTTCTCATTCCCATACTCCATAAGTTGAAAAATTAATTTCACTTACATGCATCCTTTAGAATTGATTATAGATCAATAATATTATCATAGGATTACATAGGCCCATATATGAACCTTATATTCTCATATAATTTACTGGAGGTTCCAAATCACCTAAATTCCCATAGGTATATACTTCACCCCTTTTTTCAAAAAATCATTAGACTAAAGAATATATGTTTCATCAATAAAATATATATATCGAAAATGATATAAATAAAAATAAGATAAATTAAAAATCAACACATAACAATACATGGAAATCAGATACAAAGAACATAATTGACATGACTAGAATTGGACAATATAAAAGTAGTCATGAAACTCATCAAAATGGTTGTATGTAAGTTGAAAAACATATCAAAAAAATAAACAAGTGAATTGGTATGAATATTTTTGAGTATCATTAGGGAAACAAATAATAAATCTTAAGATATTTATGGGAAAAGAATGATAATGAAAAACTATGAAAAGTCCATTCCGACGAAAAATATAACAATAATAATCTAAAATATGTTAATAATCCATATACATGAAAACATGATAAACACGTTGTAAATACATTAATTATATAAACAATTAAGTATTTATAAGTAGTGACGTTAAAAGTGACCTAATCCAAGAGACGATGACATTGTAAGAAAGAGAGAGACAAAAAACCAAACATAAATTATTTGTTTTTAATTAAGCAAGGCCATAAATAATGAGAGTGAAATTCTCAGCCTATATTTATAAATATTTTTTCTAAAATATTGATTTATATAATTCTATATTTAAACCCATCCAAAACACAAAAAATTCCTACATGGTGCCTTTAATCCTTGACAATGATTGAATTAGTGTGACCATTTAAAATTTATGGACTTTCTAATATTACCCAAATGGTCTCATAATGATTATTATGTTATAATTAATATAAAAGATATCCCTAAGAGCCCAAAATGTATGGAATTGGATTCATTTATTTATTCATCCTTCTCACTTAGATCTTTTCAATTAGAGAATGGCCTTCAAAATGGGCAATGCGTAGCAGGTTGGTCAATGACATTTAAAGGGATAAATGCTCAGTAAGTTTCATGTATTTATTTTTGTGTGATTGGTTTTAAAATATATCATTTTATGTCAGCTATTGAAGTTTATACATTCAAATATTTCTATCAATGAAAGATATTTCTATGTTATTTTATTTTAATGATAAAGTTTTTATTATTTATTTAATTTTTTTTTCATATCTACATGTAGGAATAATAGGTGGTCAAATAATTTTTAGAAGCTTCTCAAATTTTGTGGGAGTACTCATTATGCCATGATCTATGCTCTTTAGTAGTCATTGCATGGCACCTGTCGATCGAAAGGTTGCATTAATTCCACCTTTTTTGGTGCTATGATTTATACTTAATAATATCACCTATAATTTGACTATTTTATTTTTATTTTGTGTTTTCATGTTTAACTTATGATGGATTGATTTTTTTAATTTTTTTTTAATTATATGAAGATTGGATGATAAATACTAATTGACCACCTTTTATTTCAACCATCTATTTATAATCTATTTCTATAATTAATGAGTATACTGAGTTCTAATAAAAATAAAAATTATAAATTAATGATCTTTAATAATATCATAATTTAGTTATGAAATCTATCAACGATTATACACACATTCTAAACAAGCATATAAATATGATGTTTCACCTCATAGGGCCATCTTACCACTTACATCAAAATCCATCCATCCTTAGTTAACAATAAATCATGAAAAAGGCATAATACTCATGTTCTAAGCTAATATATTGGTCAACATCGATATTAAAATATATGGATGTATATGCATACATTTATTAAATCCAAATTTATGACATGTATACCTTTTTTCCCCCACCATCTTCATCATGTCTAAACTAGATCTTGTATGAAAATCTTATAGAAATCAAGTCCATCCATATAATGCACACCCTATACTGAATCATGGTAACCCATGCATTCTTGACAAAAATAAATTAGAAGGCATTATAGGAACATGAAAATACATACCAAAATGTAAAAATAACGTAAGGAAACTTCCTGCTATGAAGTTATATGGGGGTGAAGATTTAATGTTGTGTGCCACAAGATAAATCAACAAGATCTTTGTAGTGGTAAAAGTACATGCGTAATGTTTCATGTTTTTAAATTAAATTAAAATAAATTATTAAAAAAGTTATCATATTGCATTTTTGAATAGGGAAAATGACATAAATTTGATATATGCACTACCACACACCTTTTTTCATAAGCCCAAAGACCACCTCCTCACAAAATGCTAGTAGTGGTCACATGACAGGATACATATTGCTTCCACACATTTATGACTAGGAACAGGGGCCGCATTTGACGAAGAATAATAATGTAAAGTAGAAATAAATTTAGTGATATTGGCATTGGCATCATAATTTTTAGAGTTCAGAATAAGAAGGATCTCAATCTAAAATTAGCATTTGCATCATAGTTTGTAGAGTGCAGACTAAGAAGGATCTCAATCTTTTCCTAGGCCAAGACATCTCATGACCTAATTATTTATTAAATCCAAAGGTAGATTTACAAATATAATGATGGGGTTTTGTGACAATTGGAATAAAGATCAATGAAAAGTGGATTTCTAAAATGCATGAGGGATGTTTCATGAGCAACAAGGATAATTTTAGTGGTCCATATAGAAATGAACTTTGTTTTTTTTTGGTGAATTTCTAAATATGTGTTACATCTTGATTTCCTCACTATAATTGGTTTTCTTATTAAACATATATTAATGGGGTTAATATTATTTAATTAATATATGGATAAATATATAATGACTATTTTATGTGAATCGTTACTTGTTGGTTAGATGTACATGAGTTTCATATACATGCAGATTATGGTCATTGAGTATTATTGTTCTTTAACAACATATTTATTAATTATCATTATTATGGGATAATTGGTATTTAAATTTATGAGGTGGATGCAGAATAAAGTCTACTCTCTCTATATATAAGGAGAGAGAGTACCATCAGGGAGGATGTTGCAGATGATAATGTTGGAAATGGAGAGATTTGACATGAAACTTTGCATATACCGCATAGTACAAATAAATGAATGATTTTTCGTTAGTGAATAGTTATGTGATTACTTTAATTTCAATTGTGATTGGTTACTTTATTCTTGATCATGTTGATTATTTTTTGATCTATGATTAGAGTATATTTTGGTCATGATTATAGTGGTTACTATTCTCTATGATTACTATGTTGATGGCATTATAGAATGTTACATTTATATATGTGTATTTAGATGACTATATACTTGTGAATTGTTAACTGCATGATTCCATAAAAGCATGTACCTACAATCATTCAACGAAAAAAAGTATCATTATTAAATATGTATGTCATGGCATAAAAATAAATTACATTTGTAGATCATTTAATCAATTGATTTTTTAATCATTATATAACCTAGACCCTAGGTGAAGTGACTAATGTGGTACCCAGGGTGACATAGTTTTTAAATGCATAAGGGGTTAAACTAGGGAGAACAAATTTTTGTTTGATGTTTAAAGTTTTGATAAGCATTCAAATTATTATTAAACATAATTATTATGTTTATTAAATAATATATTTTTTAACCCTAATTTAGAGTCATCATTTGGTTTTGTTTCTATCCTTCAAGCCATGCAACATGGGAGGGTTAGGGGTTCACTATGAGTTGAGAGGTGATAGAAGCTACCTGTGTTGTATTGGTAGAGGAAGTTGGAAGTTATTAAGGCATGCTAGGAATTTATAGTGTTATAGTGAGTCATTCTTGGGAATTTATGATGGAGAATGTTTTTCCATGAAGCTAAGTGATCCAAAACATAGAATATTTGGTTGAAATAAATTAAAGAAACAAGAACAACACAATAAAAATAATGCTATCTCTAAGAAGATATGTTTTATTCATAAAAATTTCCAGATCCAAACATGTGCTTATCTCTAAGAAGAGATGACTGGTTTCCATTTCAGATTACATCTTCATTTATACACATTTTTAAGGTAGGAGGAGAGTGTGGAAGGTCACCAATATAGATGGAGATTAAGTGGTTTGACTTTCATGATTTACAACAATACAAAATTTGAAGAATTACTATTTTTAAAAACTTACTATTTTTAAAAACTTACTATTTTTAGACTACACTACTAAAATTAAAATTTGAGGCACTTCCATTGGGTTTTTGAGGGTCAAAATCAATTTAGAAAATATCCATGCCATCACATCATTTTCTCCTCATTCTTAGCTTTCCAACAGTTCAAACAGTGAGTTGATTGGAGCTACGGTGTAAAAGTTATGGCTCCCAGAAGTGCTATCACCAATTAGGGTAGAACCATCACCCAAATTGTCACCTAGAATGTTATCGGGATCATTCCTTCCTCCTTGAAAAGCAATGTTCACTATTGCATCAATATTTTTCATCATGTGTGGTAGTTGTGTTTTGATTTGATTCCTAATGCATACTTGGAATGCACTGTCCTTTGTGGAGCTATGTAGGGCCTGATTGTTCACCATTTCTATCTAACCATTAATATGTGGATGGGAGGCCATGAAATTATTCATATTTTTATTGATTGGCTTATATTGTTGTATTTTTTTGTAGTCAAGGCTACAACATCAGCCCTTTTGGATTCCTATGGCTTGACCACCATGAGAATAAATTTCTTGGTGCTAATCAGAGAGAGAGATGTGGAAGGTGGTACCTCTGGTACAATACAGTGTTGTGTTCCAAGAGTGAGGGTGATCCTTCAAGTTATTTATTCATATATTCCATTTTGATCATACATGAATGGATGACCAAAGAGTACATCACATAAGACCTCATCTTGGAAAGGTTTTATTGCATATGAGAGAAGACATTGGTGGGTGACACAGAGGTTTCTCCCTCGACTCAAGCATCCAATATTGTATGGTTTTGGGTGAGGCTTCATGGAAAAACTTAGGATTTTCACAACATTAGTAGAGATTAAATTCTTTTGAATCCCACTATCAATAATGAAATACAGAGACTTAATTTTCACCCATAACTTAGAACGAAACAATCATTCCTTGTCATCTAGTCACTCCTCATGTGTCTATGATGAAACAACTATGGCATGGGGCTCAACATCTAAAATATCTTCTTCATCCTCTTCAATTTCAGGTTGTGTATGAGGTAGAGTAGTAGATGTTGAGGATTGTGACTCAGAAAGTAGGGACTTGATGGCTTGACATTCTTCTTTGAAGTGAGTCCTAGATATTTGGTAATGACACCATTTCCTAGTCTTTCCTTCCTTTGGCTTCCGATTTTGGGGATGTGTTTGACCTTTTTGTCACTTTTACATTTTGAAGGTTGACTCTTTGTATTCATTCTTCCATGCTTTTGCTGAATCTTCACTTCAAACTTGTACATCTCACCAAAGGTTTCCAAATTAAAGAGTTCCATTTCTCCCCATATATACCATTTTAGTCCACAATGATATTTTAGAACTTTGTGCTTCTCACTTTCTTGGATGCCCAATCTCGTAGATAGAGAATGGAAAATGTTAGTGTAATCTTGAACAAACTATTCCTTACCTTGGTGAAGTTGTTGCCACTCTATATATAGATCATCACATGCTCCAATGGGGTAGTAATCTTCGTTTACAGCTTCTATGAAATCATCCCAGGTAGGTTCTACCTCAAGGCCAATATCATCTATACTGAATCTCTTTTTGTACATTTCCCACCATTTTTTGATAGGCAATGATGTTTTCTAAAGAGCAAAAGTGATCTTCTCTTTATTGGTGAATTTATTTATAGAAAAATAAGATGACAATTTATCCAACCAATTTTTCACTACATCAGCATTGATTTTTCCTTCAAATGTAGGGATATTAAAATTCACCTAAACCTTAAAGGGTGTTGGGGCACTGAAAGGATGTGGGGTTGCAGATGAGGAGCCAGAATTTCTTATCAAAATTTGTTGGAGAATTTAGGTGAATTATTGTAGCATCTACGCTTGTTGTTTATGGAGGGATTCATTAACCATTTCCTTGAAAGGATCAGATGTCTTAGTTTTATCTACCTTTTGAAGTCATTTTGAGTGAATAGGTGGATAGTCTGCTAGTTCTATTTTCCACCCAAGCTTCTTATAATCTAACATTATCCTCAAGATCATACACTATAAATATAAATTACTCTAATACCACTGATCCAAAACTTAAAAGCTTTGGTTGAAATGAATTTAAGAAACAAGAACAACACAATAACAATAATGCTATCTCTAAGAAGAGATGTTTATTCATAAAAATTTATAGATCTAAATATATGCTTATCTCTGAGAAGAGATTTCTAATTTCCATTTTGGGTTACATATTCATTTATAAAAATTTTGAAGGTAGGAGGAGGATGTGGAAGGTAACCAATATCAAGGAAGATTAAGTGGTTTTATTTCTATGATTTACAACAATACATAATTAGAGGAGTTACTATTTTTAGACTTCACTACTAAAATTGAAAATTTGGCCACTTTCATTGAGGTTTCAAAAGTCAAAATCGATCAATCAAATATCCATGCCATATCATCACATTCTTCTCATTCTTATCTTTCCAATGGTTCAAATGGTGAGTATATTGGAGCTACGGTGCAAAAGTTATGGCTCCCAAAAGTCCTACCACCAATTGGGGTAGAACCATCACCTGAATTGTCGCCTGGAGTGTTGCCCAAATCATTATGTTTTTTTGGTGGCATGAAGATATTTGTGAAAATAATAAAAAATGATGGGGTTTTTGGAGTGTATGGAGGTCATGGTCTATATAGAGAAGATAGAACAAAAAAATTATTTCTTATAGTCAAAGAGTAAAATCTCCAATAGGGGCACTCCAGAGGTAGGGTTGTTTTTTTCTTTATCTTACATTCCTATGTTGATGTCATTATTGCTATTAAGGAAGGTTAAATGGGTTTTGTACAAGATTTATTTGTGTAAAATTAAACTAGGGATTCAACCCTATGGGAAGAGAAATCTCTGCACATAATCAAATCACTAGTTTGGTAAAGGCAAACATGAGCATAGATATATAGGATATTATGAATGGACAAGAAATATTGTTAACAATTATTATGGCTATGTTTTTATTTTATTTATAATTTGAAAATGATGTATATTACCATTTTTAAAAATAATTATGTGAATTTTTCAAAATAGAACGAATGGTGGCAAACTTTTGTTATTTAGTTAGTTAGGGCATTATGAAAGAATTGGGGTCTTCAATTGATATAGTTATATAGATAACTATACATAAAAGAAAATATTAAATGATTGCATATTAGTAAAAGGACTGGCCTAGACACATTAATATGGTTAAAAGTTCATTATATTTTTGAAATGAAAATAGCTTTTTATGAATATCATATGGTTGTCATGTTATTTAATTATTACTTTGAATGACTGTGTGTTTTGTTTTAAATGGGTTTTGAATTTATCTAAGATATATATACATATATGTGAAAATATATTAGGTTATCTATAGATGGGATAATATCTATTTTCATTAGATAACTATGAGTGTTGTTTAGTTATATGGTTTGTAAATTTGGACATTTAGCTCATGATAGTTAATGGGAGTATAGTTGGGTTTTATTGTTTACAAGATTATTCGATGGAAGAATTGGGTTAGTCTATTTAAAATTATGGATATAATATAAATCATAGGGGTTAGTATACATAAAATACTAAGTTGATATTAAAACTGTGGGTTTGGTATGTATAAAAGTACTATGTTTGTTATTTGTAATAAATTTATAAATGGAACAGTTATTGTTTGATTAGTTGTGTTAATTATATGTTGACTAATATATAATTGGTTGATTCAGTAATATAAAGTATCATTGTAGGTGATCATTATCTTGAGCATATATATAAATATGAGTATGAAGACAAAGAAATAGATTATCAATTGAATTATTTCATAATGTTAATCCATTGTATATGATATGATTAAATCAAAGATTGAAATATGTTTGACTAGTTGTGTGAGATTGACAGAACAAAATAAGTTGAAACAGTGATAGAATAGTTGAATCTGAATTATTTTGGGTTCAAGGATGTTTTATTTAGAGGTCAAAATTTGTGTTTAATGTTTTTAGTCAGTCGATGTATGATAGGATACATTACATAATATTTCACATTTTGAATTTTGCTTTTTCTAGGGATTTAATTGGGTCTATAGGTAGTGTGTGGTGTTAATGTGAATTATATTTTGGTTTAAAATAGAGTTAATGTCTCTTGGGTTGGGAGCTTAAAAGGAAAGAATAAAATTGAAACACACACGAATTTTTAGAAATCTTTATTTATTATTGAATAAAACAAAGACCCTTATATAGATTTTATATAGCCAACAAAGGTTCTCAAGACATCCAAATTGACAGTCTAGAGAGTTTAGAGATTGACTTAAAGCATCCATAAGAAAATTGACATCCGTAAGTAGAGGAGGTGTCATTATCTAGAGGAGGTCTCTATAAAAATTAAAAATAATGTAATATTTATCTTAAAAATATACTGCACTCTCATGCTACACTGTCATTCACCCCTTATTACATCTTTTTTACAAATATACTCCCTAAATAGCTAAAATTTCACCTTTCCAAGGGATTTGGTGAGTATATCTTCTATCTGCGCATTTGTAAGGCATAATTGGAGTTGGATGTGGTGGTTTAAAACTTGTTCTCAAATGTAGTGACATTCAACCTCTATGTGTTTCATTATTTCATGATAAATAGGATTCTTTAAAAGATTTAACACACTTTGATTATCACAATAAATGATGGGTAGCTTATTTTCATTATAGCCTATATCAGCTAATATGTGATGTAACCATATCACTTCATACACAACTCCACATGGGGTGTGATACTCTACCTCAGTGGATGAAAGAGCAACAATAGTTTGATTTTTGCTAATCCATGAGATTAGTCCAGATTTGAGATAAAATATGTATCATGATGTTGACTTTCTATCATCAATAGATCTGGAGTAGTCTGAGTTGGTGTCTCCTTACAATAATAATTGACTATTATTCATGTATTTTAGACCATACTCATGGGTACCTCAGACATATCTTAAAACACGATTTGTTGCAACCTAGTGAAATTTCTTTGATTCCTACATAAATCTAGAGAGATAGCTCATATCAAAACATATGTCTGGTCTAGTGTATGTCAAGTAGATGAGACTCCCAATGATCTATCTATAAGGAGTTGTATCTACTTGAGGTGAATATTAGAATCGATAAAATCATAAACCTTTCTCCATCAGTGTTGAAAGTGGCTTATAATCTGACATTCTATATTTTTTAAAGAGTGTCTTGGCATAAATAATGCTATCCAATTTTTACCATATCTCGAAGTTAAGATAGTAATGTAGTAGCCCCAAATAGGTCATGTCGAAGGATCTTTTGAGGTCATTCTTCACAATATCAACCTGATCTTCTTAAATTATACTGATCACAAGATCATCCACATATAGAATGAGAATGATGATATCTATTCTTAACTTCTTTATACACAAATTAGAATCTGAGGGGCTACAAGTAAAATGATACTACATAAGGTGATCATCTATTTTGGTATACCATGCCTTAGGATCTTGTTTCAGTCCATAAAGTGATTTGATGAGATGGCATACCTTCTTAGGATGTTTTTCATCAATAAATACTTTTGGTTGGGTCATGTATACTTATTCCTTTAGACCACCATTAATGAAAGCACTTTTGATGTCCATTTGGTGAAGTCACCATCCATTTTGTGCTGCTAGCATATAAGTAACTCTGATGGTCTTGATCTTCATTATGGGTGCAAAGGTCTCTTCATAGTTAATACCCTCTTTGTAAGCATATCCATTTGTTACAAGTCATGCTTTTTGTTTATCAATATATCTATCTACCTTGTATTTTGTTTTAAAAACACATTTTACAGCGTATGTGTTCTTTCTTGTAGGTTGATCAACTAGTTCCCATGTTTGATTCTTCATGAGTAAGTCATACTTAGCATCCATTGATTTCTTCAATTGTGGTTGATTTAAAGCTTCAAAAACATTATCATGTTTAGAGCTATCAACTATTGTACTCATGAGTGAAAAATTTACCTCGTGTCTTTTCTAACTCTTTATTTTGACTCTAGATGAAGTATGGGAGTCTCTACTAGTGCTTAATACCCACATAAAATGAGAACTATGTTGTTGTTATGAATAGCTACTTTTTTGATGTGAAGAACTACCTAGTGGATGTTTTAATTCTCCAAGATCAACATACAACTCCATTTTTAGCTCTTCTTCTTAGTGAGAATTCTCCTCATCATTTGACTCAGGAAGTAATCAGTCAGAGGTGGTTAGTATTGATTCACCATTCTGCATCACTGAGTTAAAAGATGACTCATCAAAATCCACATCTTTGATTTCATATATTTTCCTCAATTTAGGATCCTTGAGATAATATGCCTTTGAAGTAGTACTAGAGCCTAATAGGATGCATGGGAGTGTTTTAGACATGATTTTCTTCTTCTTTTGATCTGGCACATACATATATGTTGTGCAACTAAATACTCACAAATGAGAAATAGATGGATTTTTAACACTCCATACCTCTTCTGGTGTTTTGTCTTCCAAATTTTTTGTCGGTGCCTTGTTTAGAAGATAAACAGTTCTCTAGACTACTTCAGCCTAATAACATTTCTTGAGCATTGTTATTGATAGCATGCAATAAGCCATTTCCATTACAGTGTGATAGCGTTGGGAAATAATGACATTCTATTGGGGCGTGTAAGGAATAATCAAATTCTATTTAATTGTTTATTGGTTCAAGAATGCCAATAATTTATTTGTTTTGAATTGCCCCCTGGATCTAAGTGGAGGTGAAGTAGAGGTTGCTCAGTCCCCTTTATGACCTACTAATAGAAGACCTGGAAATGATGAAGGTTCTCACTCTTATTTTTTAGGAAGAATACCCACGTATTCCAAGAGTAGTCTTCCAAAAATAGTTGGAAGTATTTGTATCCCAAGAATGAAGTAGGTAGTGTGCCATTTAGGTCAATGTGAACAACCTCCAAATGGTTTTTGGCATGAAAAGAGATTTCTTTGAATGGATCCTTGTGTTGTTTACCTGAAGGGTATCCACAACAAATGGGCAAAGAACTAGATAACTTTGGAAGTCCATGTACCTCCCTTTAGAACTTAGCTGGTATAAAGATCCAACTTATAAATGACCATAAAAATAGTGCTAGAGCATAGTAGATTCTACCATTGAGGTAGATATAAATATTGTAGAAGATGAAACAACATCTAAAGAAAACAACTTATCTTTCAAAAAATCTTTAGCAAGAACTTTGCCTTTTTATGAAATCAAGCAACTTTTGATACCATTTTTGATAAGAAACTCTACCTTCACTTGATGATTCAAGAGATGGTTGACTGATAAGAGATTAGATGTCAATCTAGGAACATATTGTACAATTGTAAGTGTACATTTTTATATTTCGAAGGGAATGATATCTTGACTTATTCCTACTATAATATACTCCTTATCATCAATGATCTTAACCTAATATCCAATGGGTTGGATTGTTAGTGAATCAAATAGCTTTTGGTTGCCCGTCATGTGATTAGTGGCTCCTGAGTCAATCAACCAAATATTATTCATGGGCTACAAGGTTTGGGAGACTAGTACTATGTTATTGTCTTCATCAATTATAGATTCATCATCTTCTAAGTATCATTTCACCTTGATGTCCTTAGCTTTCTGGTAGATCATTTATTTTGACTATTGTACCAATAGTTGTTTGTGTCATGAGTGTTGGTGCGATAAATGTGACACCACCTCTTTGAATTCTATGATTGATGATGAGACAATTTTTGTTATTATTGTTTTTATGGTTGCTTTTCTAAAGGTCCCTTGAATGATTTATGACCTCATTCTTGCTTCGTGTTAAGAGCTTTATCTTGAAACTCATCTTGTGTTAAATTGATGGCTTCTTCCTGCTGTAACAGGTTGATGAGCTCTTCAAATGAAACTTTCTATTTAGAGACATTTAGTGTCATGATGAACACTCTGAATTGTGAAAGGAGTGATTGTGACATGATTGGGACCAAAATTTGGTCATCTACCATTTCACCAAGAGCTAATAGCGCTATTCATAGCTCAACTACTCGATGTAAGAATTCCTCAACTATTTCATTGGACTCTATAGTGGTGTATGAAGTTTTGACTAAAAATGAAGGATATTTGTTTGATTTTTTTCCTTATATATAGTTGCTAATTTGTTCCATTCTATCTTTGCTTGGTCAATATCACTGATATGTTGCTGCATGTCATCAGTGATGCTTAGCATAATTAGCATTAAGGCCATAGCATTAACCTATTCTCACTTTGTGAGTGCATTAGAATCACTGTGAACTTGTACATTCCCTATCATGATGCCCCATAGGCCTTTTAACTAAAGGATCATACACATCTTTATTCTCTAAGAAACATAATTTGGCCCTTTTAGAAGTTGGGCATCCGAGAGAAGGAGTTTGGATGCAGACATCTTCTATTTCAATTTTGATTTATTTAAATTTTTTTAGAATGCTAAAAAAGTAAGATTTATTATTTCAAAATTCTATATTAGAAAGATGTACCTTATTCAAACATTTGTTTCTTATTTTCAATCACCTTTTTCATTTTAACAAGCATTGTTGACTTCTATATAATGATCTTGATCTCGAGGTACTTTAGTGCTTTTATGTCAAACCTATGAGGTAATCATATTCCATCCACAAAATTTGCAATCTCTGGTGCTACAAAACCTACTAGTAGAAAGTCAAATTCTAGGATGGAACAAATTTTTATCACTTGATCTTCCTTAGCAACAAGAGTCTATATGAACATGACAAGCCCTAGTTTTACAACTCTCACCAACTTCACTACACCTTGTCTCACTAATTTCCTCGTTGGATTGTTGACTAGCAAAAGGCACTGCAAACAGCGTTTATGGTTTTTTGTTTTCTCCTAGCATTTTCATGCATGGCTACGGGCAATGATTCTCCACATTGACCAAGTTGTTGCACCTTTGGTCAGGTTTTTCAAGCTCTGACTGGTACACAACACTCTTTAATTTTCCTTCATCAAACTTATACTATTTGTCACTATGTAAGTTGGTTGTGTTTCGTGCATTCATATTTCCATGCTTAGACTGTAGGTCATGATTTTCCTTCTGGCATCACTCGACACACCACCTCTTGGCTTCTTTGATGTATATTGTCTAGACTTTTCCAGGGATCTTTCTCTGCAGATTTCTTCTTGTTGGCTCTGATACCATAAATTTTTATAAATCTTTGTTTCTTATTGAATAAAACAAAGACCCTTACAAAGATTTTATATAGCCAACAAGGGCTCTCGAAACATCCAAACCAACAGTGTGGAGAGTTCGGGGACCGACTCAATGAATCCATAAGACAAGCGACGTCTGTAAATGGAGAAGGAATCATTATCTAAATGAAGTGTCTAGAAACATTAAAAATAATGTAATATTTATCCTAAAACTATGCTACACTATCATGGATTATACATAAATAAATTATATTATTCTTTATGAATATATCATAAAAATGAATATATATATATATATATATATATTTGTAATTAAATGGTTATTTTTTTTAAATTTATATAAATATAAGTGGACATAGAAGTAAATGTAGATAAATTAGAAAATATATAAACATTTATATATAATGAATAAATTTATTCATATGCAAGTTGTGATGTATTTCATTGCTATGTAATATGTTGAATCAATTATTAATTGAATATAAATAATTAATTCCTATTGAAAACAAATAAACATTATGTTTATTATATTGTATAATAGTTTGGGATTTAAGGTGAAATTATAGAATTGTGTTTTTATAAAATGGATTAAAACATGATTATTATAAACACTTTTATAAATCAAATACTTGTAATTTTAACTTATTAGAAGTAGACATTAAGCGATATTGGAATTTAGAAAGTAAGACAACATAGTTTTGATTGTTATTATATTAAATGTAATTATTTCATATCACTTCCTTCATATTTAAATATTGTGGTATTGTAGTTTAATCTATATAAGAATTCAAATAAAATATTGTATATGACGTATTTAGTAATTATGGTATTAATGACACTATGTTAATAATATTGCAAGAAGGTTCTTATGCATTTATTTAGACTCATTAATACATGTAATCAATGAAATCTGATTGAGTGTGTGTATGAATATGATTGATTTATATGATCATTAAATTATATAGAAACTTTGGCCAATGTAATTTTTATAGTTAAACATTATTATTTAACCTATATGATTAATAGGCATGTATACACAATGTCATGTTAGAATGGAATTCTTTATGATATGCTACATGTATTGAATATCTTACAACACATAGGTTATAGTTGACTTCACGATATCTGCATTGTTATTATCTACTTATCCATGAAGGGAAATCCATTTCTTAGTTGGAAAATTATCTGGAGAATCTATGGTTTGTGATTGGTGTTTAAAATCACTCTGATGATTCTCTTCCTCTCTTCCAATAGTTAGTTGATAGAAACTTTTACTCATAATTACATTTTATATACATTGGTGAGATTGTGAATACTCTTTTGTTCTATGGAATAATATATTTATTTTTATTCACTCTAATGTAAAAAATTGTACAAGTAAATTTTGATAACTAGTAGTTGGTTGCTCTTAATGTATAATTTTATTATATAAACTTTTAGTAGTTTGTTGAGTTAATATTTAGTAGAATACAATTTGTTATTGATTGAATTTGTAATACTACTTAATGTTTTTAAATTGATTATTATCTAAATAAATCATAACCATTTATTTATATAAGATGCATTTATTTAATGATCAATAACTTATATTGATTAAGAATAATGTAGTTTAGATTATTGAAATAAAATTAATAAAAAAAAATATATATTTTTCGGGTTAAACTCAGTGGGGTTCTAAATTTTTTTTAAATGTGTTTCAAAAGTTTGAGAAAATTTAATTTATGATGTTTAAGCATGTAGATGAATCAACATGAGAAATGTAACTTACTGTAGAAGGTATGTTGACATGTGATTATATAAAAAAATCACAGACATATGGTAGAAGTGTTATTAGATGACATTGCTTTGCTATTTAATGATAGTAATTCTATCACATGAAAACCACAATTTTGAATGATAGTTCTATTATCATTCAACAACTATGTTTTCGCTCAATGATGTTATTATCGCTCAATAGTAATGCTATCACATGATAAAATTGTTGCCAAATGATACCATTGTTGGCGATTGACAACATAGGTGTCACTTGATAACATAGCTATCACACGATATTATAGCTATCCAATGATAGTTGCACTATTGAATGATAGTTATCCTGCCAAAGGATATATGTGTTATCTGCTAGGTGATAATGTTATGGGTAAGTGACAATTATGCTGACGAGTGACACAAGTGCCTCCAAATAGTAGTTATGCCGATATGCTTCATAAATTTGGTCCTTGATTGATTATATATTACTTATAATAATAACTAATCTTATATAAAATTTTGACAACGTGACTATATATATATATATATATATATATATATATATATATAATTTATTTTAAATAGTAGGTGGGCTCACCTAGAAAACTAACTTATACCCAAATAATTTATGTGAATACATATTGTTCACCACTTAATAAAATAACCAAATGCCAATTTTTAAAATTAAAATATTCATGAATTAATGAAAAATAGTCATTAAAATTTACCCTGTAAAAGACAAAAATTAAAATTTAATTTCATGACAAATATGACATTCCACTAGGCAATTGACAATTGGAATAAATATCAACAATTTTAGGCAGGTTCACAACACATCGTGCAGGTGTGAAGAGGTAGTAGATAGCAACGGCAGTAAGATCTGTTATGCTTGGGTACTCTCTAAAATAATTTTTAGCCTTTTTTCGGGTGAAAGGGATATCTGAGTAGGATGTTTTGTGCCTCCATAAAAACACAGATATATTCTTCTATGCAATTCTCCACAACTGCATTATGCTCTTTTTCTTCTCTATTCTTGTCATCACCATTCTCGTAACCTAGCCTGACAACTCTTTAGTTCATCCTTATTTTCTGCAAACTGAGTTTCATCTTACTTTTTGAGGTCACACTGTTCTAAGTGGTTCGGATGTTATCTCTAATGGAGGAACAATTTATTGTTTCTGTACACTGCCATTTCTTTGAAAAATCTCATACCCTGCCAACTTGCATTCAGCACAATAGGTTATGTTCATTTTGTTGCATCATTACAAACCACACATTTGACATAGAGATCATCATATAGCATGATCTGATCAATAATACTACCTCTGTCTATTCTAGCTGCAGTAAGGTCAGAAATAATTGGCATCTTCCTTTGTTATTTATAAATAATATTATTTGCTATTAATTCATCATTTTAAGCTTTGTTTGTGTTTGTACGTTTTTTTCCTTAGATCTGTTCTGTAATAATTATTTTTGTAGATTTTTTCTCAACAGAAAATTTGTTTTTAAGTATCCAAAAATTCCTCAGAAGAAGCGCTTGCCATATGCCACAAGAGCTTTGCAATGTGGCCAAAAATTAAAATAGGAGATTCAAAAATACTGCCAATTTATCCATGACAGCCCAAGCAAAAGATGCTTGTACCTTGGGGCTCTCGAGAGATCCTTGCATTTAATGCTGCGTCGAGCCAAAAATCTATATTACTCAATGTGCCTGAATTTTCTAAAAGTTTTTAAGAATTAAAAGCTCGAGTCTAATGACATATAGTTCACAATTATTTATATCTGGAAAAATGACGAATATTTATTTGTATCAATTTTTTTTTGGTTATATTATGTAATTTGTTATCAAAAAAATATGCAAATAAATATTTAATATAATTTTTTAAAAACATATAATTTTTAAAGAATTATACATTATTCTTTTATTTAAGTTTGTCATTTGCTTCCATTGGATTCCTTAACAAGTTGAACTGAATGGAAAGCTAATATATATTTCCAGATCAGGGAGGGCAGACTTTGTAACGAGAATAAAAAATACTGGGTGTTGGCGTTTGGATCTAGAAACTGAATTTTTTTCCTAGTAATGCTTTGCACTGGCTTGATATTTTTTGGTTTCTATGAAAATTTTAAGGGACTGGGTTTTCTAATGAGTGTAGAATATTATGGAAATGTTTTCGTGCAAAAAAGAAAATTTTGTGTATATGTTTTTTTTAAAAATATATTATAGATTATTAATTAAATAAAATAAATGATTTATTAATTATTTTTATAAATTTTGAACCAAATAAAGGTATTTATTTATTAAATATATTTTGGTTGTTTTTGAAAATATGATTTACTAATTATTTTTATGAATTTGGAACCAAATAAAGGTATTTATTTATTAAATATATTTTGGTTGTTTTTGAAAAGAAACACACGATTTAATAATAATAATCATTTTTTTAAAAAATATTTCAGGAAAATTGTTTGATTTTCTTAATAAACTTTGTTTATATTTGATGAGAAGTATAATATTTATTAATAATAAATATTCATTTTGTTGACTTGAAAGGGGTTACTGGTTTTGGTTGACAGCAACTGTTTTTTTTTTTTAATTTGCTCAATCGCCATTGCCATGATAGTTGAGATTGTTGTTATGTATCTTTTTCAAAGCTGTAAACATTGTCTTGGAATTTATAATCATCTGGTGCTACTAATTGGTTGTATTTTATTAGCGATGCTTATTGTTTTTTCAATGGCAATGGCTAACAGCGAAAAAGGCGAACAAGTCATCGTATGCATCCAAAAGAAGACAACATCACATTTATTGGCTATATGCAATCAAAAACAAATGATGCAAATTGAAACTATAGGAATGTGTTTGTGTAATGTTTTTAATTTGATATTACATTTATTTATTTATGATTATTGAAAATTTATATTTCCACCAGAAATATTATGAGCAATGATTTAGTGTGGAGATGATAATTATTAAAAAACTATTTAAATGATATTGTTCTATATATTAGAATATCGTATTCATTTTTAAATTTTATTTTTTGATATGAAATCCTCGTGTCAATTAATTTACTTAGATCAAATATATAACACCAGACGCATGCAGTTACAAAGAAGACTCCACTTCATAACTTTTAATCCTTTCAAACCTCCTCTGAGCACCCCCCATTCAAAAATTATTATCACCTCCACACATAAAAATAGTTAATCCACCATTTTAAGTATTGATAGTAATATCTCATTAAGTACATAAATATATATATATTTTTAATAAAATACTATACATCATGCTGAATCTCTCATTCTTATAATTGCAGGTTGTGGTTTGGGAATCCGAAAAAAAAAATACAAAAAATAAAAATAAAGACATTTCTTAATAATAATGGTAAAACTTAAAAGATTGGATGTAGATTGTTAAATATATTTTCCTTACGATCGATATTTTATACAATGATTTAAATATGGCTAAGTCTTTAAGGATAAATTAAGGGACCTTTATTTTTAGTTGAGTTCCATCGAGTATAAAAATAGTTTTAAGTGATAAAATCATGATTTAAAATATCCATTTTTTATTAAGATGTCAATTATAATTTCAATCGACCTGACTGCACTATGATTTTCTATAAACACATCTTGAAATTTCTTTAAAAAAAAATTTTAACTGTCAAAATTTATTTCAAATAATTTTTCACTGACCACTTAGCAATCTCTTTAAAACACGCATCCTCTGAAAACTTATTTAGAAAATTGATTTCTACAAAATATTTATAACTAATTTTTTTATTAACACTTCCTTTCTACAATATGAAAAAGTCATTTGACTTATTTCTAAAATGTGATTTTTTCCCTCTCCTTCCTCATACCTAAATTTAGATTAAATTATAAATTATTATATATCTTGATTTATTTATTTTCTTAGGAAGCATGTGAAGTGAGTGAAAAGATTGCATAAACGAGTGGATTTGACTATCATTTAATGGCTTGCAGAACTTTTCTCTTATCTTGAGATCAATTTTTTTAATACTTAGTTGCAGTCTAAGGAAATTATTATCAAATACAAGAATTTTTTATACTTGGTTGTAGTCCAAAGTCTTATAAAATATATTAAATTTTATAGTGATTGTTATTATCTAAACGAGGAAAAAGCATGAAGGCAAAAAGGTGTCGTCAGATAATACCAATAAAATTATAGTGTGTCCAAAAAAACTAATGAACATCTGAAGAAACAAGTACTAGAATATTCGAATACAGAATAGGGGTCAACATGAAAATCCTCTAGTCACAAGAAAAAACAGTAATTGCTCGTAGAAAATTACTGAGGGAAAATGAACAAAATGGGAGCATGGATCAATAGAGAATATTATTGGGGAGGAGAGGAGGAAAAAATCTTAGAAGTCGCTCGCACAGGTAGATTACCAGCAAACAGTCCCAGGATGTATACTACGTCATGGTCCACATGGTTGGAAATACTGAAAGGGAAGTAGATAGTGGAAAGAATTTGTCTTTTTTTCACTTTGGAGGCATTGAAACCCTCTTTTAACAACAAATTCAGAATACACCATTTTATAAATGGAATTGTAAAACTTAATATTCCACAAACAAGAATGTCTTTAGGAAGCAAATAAAAAACAGGAGAATGTCTGCTTACTTTCCAAGATACAGGTCCGAGGGAACGGCCGACCTCTATTGTAAGTGACATTTGTGGAGGAGAATTGAAATTGCCTTTGCCTTCACAGAAACTAGACCCACAATGACTGACCATATATCTAAAAATATATTCAACTTTAAAATTCTCTAAACTAAACTAAACTATATATATATATATATATATATATATATATATAAAACATTTTTGTATTGTTTATATTTATTATTTATATATATATATATATATATAAAATAATCAAATAAAAGTTTATTATTATAATTTTTTATGCTATGAAGGAAAAAATTAGTAATAGATTTTCTTAAAAATGAAATTCATTTTAATTATTTTATTTATGAAAATGTAATTTATTACAAATATATTAATAATAAATAATTGTTTTTAAATCATTATTAAAAATGAAAATATTATTAAATTTAAATCAAAGCATATGATTTCGAAATCTATTGCTTTTTGGACTTATTTCGATATAGAAGAATTGGGTTAGTCTATTTAAAATTATGGATATAATATAAATCATAGGGGTTAGTATACATAAAATACTAAGTTGATATTAAAACTGTGGGTTTGGTATGTATAAAAGTACTATGTTTGTTATTTGTAATAAATTTATAAATGGAACAGTTATTGTTTGATTAGTTGTGTTAATTATATGTTGACTAATATATAATTGGTTGATTCAGTAATATAAAGTATCATTGTAGGTGATCATTATCTTGAGCATATATATAAATATGAGTATGAAGACAAAGAAATAGATTATCAATTGAATTATTTCATAATGTTAATCCATTGTATATGATATGATTAAATCAAAGATTGAAATATGTTTGACTAGTTGTGTGAGATTGACAGAACAAAATAAGTTGAAACAGTGATAGAATAGTTGAATCTGAATTATTTTGGGTTCAAGGATGTTTTATTTAGAGGTCAAAATTTGTGTTTAATGTTTTTAGTCAGTCAATGTATGATAGGATACATTACATAATATTTCACATTTTGAATTTTGCTTTTTCTAGGGATTTAATTGGGTCTATAGGTAGTGTGTGGTGTTAATGTGAATTATATTTTGGTTTAAAATAGAGTTAATGTCTCTTGGGTTGGGAGCTTAAAAGGAAAGAATAAAATTGAAACACACACACGAATTTTTAGAAATCTTTATTTATTATTGAATAAAACAAAGACCCTTATATAGATTTTATATAGCCAACAAAGGTTCTCAAGACATCCAAATTGACAGTCTAGAGAGTTTAGAGATTGACTTAAAGCATCCATAAGAAAATTGACATCCGTAAGTAGAGGAGGTGTCATTATCTAGAGGAGGTCTCTATAAAAATTAAAAATAATGTAATATTTATCTTAAAAATATACTGCACTCTCATGCTACACTGTCATTCACCCCTTATTACATCTTTTTTACAAATATACTCCCTAAATAGCTAAAATTTCACCTTTCCAAGGGATTTGGTGAGTATATCTTCTATCTGCGCATTTGTAAGGCATAATTGGAGTTGGATGTGGTGGTTTAAAACTTGTTCTCAAATGTAGTGACATTCAACCTCTATGTGTTTCATTATTTCATGATAAATAGGATTCTTTAAAAGATTTAACACACTTTGATTATCACAATAAATGATGGGTAGCTTATTTTCATTATAGCCTATATCAGCTAATATGTGATGTAACCATATCACTTCATACACAACTCCACATGGGGTGTGATACTCTACCTCAGTGGATGAAAGAGCAACAATAGTTTGATTTTTGCTAATCCATGAGATTAGTCCAGATTTGAGATAAAATATGTATCATGATGTTGACTTTCTATCATCAATAGATCTGGAGTAGTCTGAGTTGGTGTCTCCTTAAAATAATAATTGACTATTATTCATGTATTTTAGACCATACTCATGGGTACCTCAGACATATCTTAAAACACGATTTGTTGCAACCTAGTGAAATTTCTTTGATTCCTACATAAATCTAGAGAGATAGCTCATATCAAAACATATGTCTGGTCTAGTGTATGTCAAGTAGATGAGACTCCCAATGATCTATCTATAAGGAGTTGTATCTACTTGAGGTGAATATTAGAATCGATAAAATCATAAACCTTTCTCCATCAGTGTTGAAAGTGGCTTATAATCTGACATTCTATATTTTTTAAAGAGTGTCTTGGCATAAATAATGCTATCCAATTTTTACCATATCTCGAAGTTAAGATAGTAATTTAGTAGCCCCAAATAGGTCATGTCGAAGGATCTTTTGAGGTCATTCTTCACAATATCAACCTGATCTTCTTAAATTATACTGATCACAAGATCATCCACATATAGAATGAGAATGATGATATCTATTCTTAACTTCTTTATACACAAATTAGAATCTGAGGGGCTACAAGTAAAATGATACTACATAAGGTGATCATCTATTTTGGTATACCATGCCTTAGGATCTTGTTTCAGTCCATAAAGTGATTTGATGAGATGGCATACCTTCTTAGGATGTTTTTCATCAATAAATACTTTTGGTTGGGTCATGTATACTTATTCCTTTAGACCACCATTAATGAAAGCACTTTTGATGTCCATTTGGTGAAGTCACCATCCATTTTGTGCTGCTAGCATATAAGTAACTCTGATGGTCTTGATCTTCATTATGGGTGCAAAGGTCTCTTCATAGTTAATACCCTCTTTGTAAGCATATCCATTTGTTACAAGTCATGCTTTTTGTTTATCAATATATCTATCTACCTTGTATTTTGTTTTAAAAACACATTTTACAGCGTATGTGTTCTTTCTTGTAGGTTGATCAACTAGTTCCCATGTTTGATTCTTCATGAGTAAGTCATACTTAGCATCCATTGATTTCTTCAATTGTGGTTGATTTAAAGCTTCAAAAACATTATCATGTTTAGAGCTATCAACTATTGTACTCATGAGTGAAAAATTTACCTCGTGTCTTTTCTAACTCTTTATTTTGACTCTAGATGAAGTATGGGAGTCTCTACTAGTGCTTAATACCCACATAAAATGAGAACTATGTTGTTGTTATGAATAGCTACTTTTTTGATGTGAAGAACTACCTAGTGGATGTTTTAATTCTCCAAGATCAACATACAACTCCCTTTTTAGCTCTTCTTCTTAGTGAGAATTCTCCTCATCATTTGACTCAGGAAGTAATCAGTCAGAGGTGGTTAGTATTGATTCACCATTCTGCATCACTGAGTTAAAAGATGACTCATCAAAATCCACATCTTTGATTTCATATATTTTCCTCAATTTAGGATCCTTGAGATAATATGCCTTTGAAGTAGTACTAGAGCCTAATAGGATGCATGGGAGTGTTTTAGACATGATTTTCTTCTTCTTTTGATCTGGCACATACATATATGTTGTGCAACTAAATACTCACAAATGAGAAATAGATGGATTTTTAACACTCCATACCTCTTCTGGTGTTTTGTCTTCCAAATTTTTTGTCGGTGCCTTGTTTAGAAGATAAACAGTTCTCTAGACTACTTCAGCCTAATAACATTTCTTGAGCATTGTTATTGATAGCATGCAATAAGCCATTTCCATTACAGTGTGATAGCGTTGGGAAATAATGACATTCTATTGGGGCGTGTAAGGAATAATCAAATTCTATTTAATTGTTTATTGGTTCAAGAATGCCAATAATTTATTTGTTTTGAATTGCCCCCTGGATCTAAGTGGAGGTGAAGTAGAGGTTGCTCAGTCCCCTTTATGACCTACTAATAGAAGACCTGGAAATGATGAAGGTTCTCACTCTTATTTTTTAGGAAGAATACCCACGTATTCCAAGAGTAGTCTTCCAAAAATAGTTGGAAGTATTTGTATCCCAAGAATGAAGTAGGTAGTGTGCCATTTAGGTCAATGTGAACAACCTCCAAATGGTTTTTGGCATGAAAAGAGATTTCTTTGAATGGATCCTTGTGTTGTTTACCTGAAGGGTATCCACAACAAATGGGCAAAGAACTAGATAACTTTGGAAGTCCATGTACCTCCCTTTAGAACTTAGCTGGTATAAAGATCCAACTTATAAATGACCATAAAAATAGTGCTAGAGCATAGTAGATTCTACCATTGAGGTAGATATAAATATTGTAGAAGATGAAACAACATCTAAAGAAAACAACTTATCTTTCAAAAAATCTTTAGCAAGAACTTTGCCTTTTTATGAAATCAAGCAACTTTTGATACCATTTTTGATAAGAAACTCTACCTTCACTTGATGATTCAAGAGATGGTTGACTGATAAGAGATTAGATGTCAATCTAGGAACATATTGTACAATTGTAAGTGTACATTTTTATATTTCGAAGGGAATGATATCTTGACTTATTCCTACTATAATATACTCCTTATCATCAATGATCTTAACCTAATATCCAATGGGTTGGATTGTTAGTGAATCAAATAGCTTTTGGTTGCCCGTCATGTGATTAGTGGCTCCTGAGTCAATCAACCAAATATTATTCATGGGCTACAAGGTTTGGGAGACTAGTACTATGTTATTGTCTTCATCAATTATAGATTCATCATCTTCTAAGTATCATTTCACCTTGATGTCCTTAGCTTTCTGGTAGATCATTTATTTTGACTATTGTACCAATAGTTGTTTGTGTCATGAGTGTTGGTGCGATAAATGTGACACCACCTCTTTGAATTCTATGATTGATGATGAGACAATTTTTGTTATTATTGTTTTTATGGTTGCTTTTCTAAAGGTCCCTTGAATGATTTATGACCTCATTCTTGCTTCGTGTTAAGAGCTTTATCTTGAAACTCATCTTGTGTTAAATTGATGGCTTCTTCCTGCTGTAACAGGTTGATGAGCTCTTCAAATGAAACTTTCTATTTAGAGACATTTAGTGTCATGATGAACACTCTGAATTGTGAAAGGAGTGATTGTGACATGATTGGGACCAAAATTTGGTCATCTACCATTTCACCAAGAGCTAATAGCGCTATTCATAGCTCAACTACTCGATGTAAGAATTCCTCAACTATTTCATTGGACTCTATAGTGGTGTATGAAGTTTTGACTAAAAATGAAGGATATTTGTTTGATTTTTTTCCTTATATATAGTTGCTGATTTGTTCCATTCTATCTTTGCTTGGTCAATATCACTGATATGTTGCTGCATGTCATCAGTGATGCTTAGCATAATTAGCATTAAGGCCATAGCATTAACCTATTCTCACTTTGTGAGTGCATTAGAATCACTGTGAACTTGTACATTCCCTATCATGATGCCCCATAGGCCTTTTAACTAAAGGATCATACACATCTTTATTCTCTAAGAAACATAATTTGGCCCTTTTAGAAGTTGGGCATCCGAGAGAAGGAGTTTGGATGCAGACATCTTCTATTTCAATTTTGATTTATTTAAATTTTTTTAGAATGCTAAAAAAGTAAGATTTATTATTTCAAAATTCTATATTAGAAAGATGTACCTTATTCAAACATTTGTTTCTTATTTTCAATCACCTTTTTCATTTTAACAAGCATTGTTGACTTCTATATAATGATCTTGATCTCGAGGTACTTTAGTGCTTTTATGTCAAACCTATGAGGTAATCATATTCCATCCACAAAATTTGCAATCTCTGGTGCTACAAAACCTACTAGTAGAAAGTCAAATTCTAGGATGGAACAAATTTTTATCACTTGATCTTCCTTAGCAACAAGAGTCTATATGAACATGACAAGCCCTAGTTTTACAACTCTCACCAACTTCACTACACCTTGTCTCACTAATTTCCTCGTTGGATTGTTGACTAGCAAAAGGCACTGCAAACAGCTTTTATGGTTTTTTGTTTTCTCCTAGCATTTTCATGCATGGCTACGGGCAATGATTCTCCACATTGACCAAGTTGTTGCACCTTTGGTCAGGTTTTTCAAGCTCTGACTGGTACACAACACTCTTTAATTTTCCTTCATCAAACTTATACTATTTGTCACTATGTAAGTTGGTTGTGTTTCGTGCATTCATATTTCCATGCTTAGACTGTAGGTCATGATTTTCCTTCTGGCATCACTCGACACACCACCTCTTGGCTTCTTTGATGTATATTGTCTAGACTTTTCCAGGGATCTTTCTCTGCAGATTTCTTCTTGTTGGCTCTGATACCATAAATTTTTATAAATCTTTGTTTCTTATTGAATAAAACAAAGACCCTTACAAAGATTTTATATAGCCAACAAGGGCTCTCGAAACATCCAAACCAACAGTGTGGAGAGTTCGGGGACCGACTCAATGAATCCATAAGACAAGCGACGTCTGTAAATGGAGAAGGAATCATTATCTAAATGAAGTGTCTAGAAACATTAAAAATAATGTAATATTTATCCTAAAACTATGCTACACTATCATGGATTATACATAAATAAATTATATTATTCTTTATGAATATATCATAAAAATGAATATATATATATATATATATATATTTGTAATTAAATGGTTATTTTTTTTAAATTTATATAAATATAAGTGGACATAGAAGTAAATGTAGATAAATTAGAAAATATATAAACATTTATATATAATGAATAAATTTATTCATATGCAAGTTGTGATGTATTTCATTGCTATGTAATATGTTGAATCAATTATTAATTGAATATAAATAATTAATTCCTATTGAAAACAAATAAACATTATGTTTATTATATTGTATAATAGTTTGGGATTTAAGGTGAAATTATAGAATTGTGTTTTTATAAAATGGATTAAAACATGATTATTATAAACACTTTTATAAATCAAATACTTGTAATTTTAACTTATTAGAAGTAGACATTAAGCGATATTGGAATTTAGAAAGTAAGACAACATAGTTTTGATTGTTATTATATTAAATGTAATTATTTCATATCACTTCCTTCATATTTAAATATTGTGGTATTGTAGTTTAATCTATATAAGAATTCAAATAAAATATTGTATATGACGTATTTAGTAATTATGGTATTAATGACACTATGTTAATAATATTGCAAGAAGGTTCTTATGCATTTATTTAGACTCATTAATACATGTAATCAATGAAATCTGATTGAGTGTGTGTATGAATATGATTGATTTATATGATCATTAAATTATATAGAAACTTTGGCCAATGTAATTTTTATAGTTAAACATTATTATTTAACCTATATGATTAATAGGCATGTATACACAATGTCATGTTAGAATGGAATTCTTTATGATATGCTACATGTATTGAATATCTTACAACACATAGGTTATAGTTGACTTCACGATATCTGCATTGTTATTATCTACTTATCCATGAAGGGAAATCCATTTCTTAGTTGGAAAATTATCTGGAGAATCTATGGTTTGTGATTGGTGTTTAAAATCACTCTGATGATTCTCTTCCTCTCTTCCAATAGTTAGTTGATAGAAACTTTTACTCATAATTACATTTTATATACATTGGTGAGATTGTGAATACTCTTTTGTTCTATGGAATAATATATTTATTTTTATTCACTCTAATGTAAAAAATTGTACAAGTAAATTTTGATAACTAGTAGTTGGTTGCTCTTAATGTATAATTTTATTATATAAACTTTTAGTAGTTTGTTGAGTTAATATTTAGTAGAATACAATTTGTTATTGATTGAATTTGTAATACTACTTAATGTTTTTAAATTGATTATTATCTAAATAAATCATAACCATTTATTTATATAAGATGCATTTATTTAATGATCAATAACTTATATTGATTAAGAATAATGTAGTTTAGATTATTGAAATAAAATTAATAAAAAAAAATATATATTTTTCGGGTTAAACTCAGTGGGGTTCTAAATTTTTTTTAAATGTGTTTCAAAAGTTTGAGAAAATTTAATTTATGATGTTTAAGCATGTAGATGAATCAACATGAGAAATGTAACTTACTGTAGAAGGTATGTTGACATGTGATTATATAAAAAAATCACAGACATATGGTAGAAGTGTTATTAGATGACATTGCTTTGCTATTTAATGATAGTAATTCTATCACATGAAAACCACAATTTTGAATGATAGTTCTATTATCATTCAACAACTATGTTTTCGCTCAATGATGTTATTATCGCTCAATAGTAATGCTATCACATGATAAAATTGTTGCCAAATGATACCATTGTTGGCGATTGACAACATAGGTGTCACTTGATAACATAGCTATCACACGATATTATAGCTATCCAATGATAGTTGCACTATTGAATGATAGTTATCCTGCCAAAGGATATATGTGTTATCTGCTAGGTGATAATGTTATGGGTAAGTGACAATTATGCTGACGAGTGACACAAGTGCCTCCAAATAGTAGTTATGCCGATATGCTTCATAAATTTGGTCCTTGATTGATTATATATTACTTATAATAATAACTAATCTTATATAAAATTTTGACAACGTGACTATATATATATATATAATTTATTTTAAATAGTAGGTGGGCTCACCTAGAAAACTAACTTATACCCAAATAATTTATGTGAATACATATTGTTCACCACTTAATAAAATAACCAAATGCCAATTTTTAAAATTAAAATATTCATGAATTAATGAAAAATAGTCATTAAAATTTACCCTGTAAAAGACAAAAATTAAAATTTAATTTCATGACAAATATGACATTCCACTAGGCAATTGACAATTGGAATAAATATCAACAATTTTAGGCAGGTTCACAACACATCGTGCAGGTGTGAAGAGGTAGTAGATAGCAACGGCAGTAAGATCTGTTATGCTTGGGTACTCTCTAAAATAATTTTTAGCCTTTTTTCGGGTGAAAGGGATATCTGAGTAGGATGTTTTGTGCCTCCATAAAAACACAGATATATTCTTCTATGCAATTCTCCACAACTGCATTATGCTCTTTTTCTTCTCTATTCTTGTCATCACCATTCTCGTAACCTAGCCTGACAACTCTTTAGTTCATCCTTATTTTCTGCAAACTGAGTTTCATCTTACTTTTTGAGGTCACACTGTTCTAAGTGGTTCGGATGTTATCTCTAATGGAGGAACAATTTATTGTTTCTGTACACTGCCATTTCTTTGAAAAATCTCATACCCTGCCAACTTGCATTCAGCACAATAGGTTATGTTCATTTTGTTGCATCATTACAAACCACACATTTGACATAGAGATCATCATATAGCATGATCTGATCAATAATACTACCTCTGTCTATTCTAGCTGCAGTAAGGTCAGAAATAATTGGCATCTTCCTTTGTTATTTATAAATAATATTATTTGCTATTAATTCATCATTTTAAGCTTTGTTTGTGTTTGTACGTTTTTTTCCTTAGATCTGTTCTGTAATAATTATTTTTGTAGATTTTTTCTCAACAGAAAATTTGTTTTTAAGTATCCAAAAATTCCTCAGAAGAAGCGCTTGCCATATGCCACAAGAGCTTTGCAATGTGGCCAAAAATTAAAATAGGAGATTCAAAAATACTGCCAATTTATCCATGACAGCCCAAGCAAAAGATGCTTGTACCTTGGGGCTCTCGAGAGATCCTTGCATTTAATGCTGCGTCGAGCCAAAAATCTATATTACTCAATGTGCCTGAATTTTCTAAAAGTTTTTAAGAATTAAAAGCTCGAGTCTAATGACATATAGTTCACAATTATTTATATCTGGAAAAATGACGAATATTTATTTGTATCAATTTTTTTTTGGTTATATTATGTAATTTGTTATCAAAAAAATATGCAAATAAATATTTAATATAATTTTTTAAAAACATATAATTTTTAAAGAATTATACATTATTCTTTTATTTAAGTTTGTCATTTGCTTCCATTGGATTCCTTAACAAGTTGAACTGAATGGAAAGCTAATATATATTTCCAGATCAGGGAGGGCAGACTTTGTAACGAGAATAAAAAATACTGGGTGTTGGCGTTTGGATCTAGAAACTGAATTTTTTTCCTAGTAATGCTTTGCACTGGCTTGATATTTTTTGGTTTCTATGAAAATTTTAAGGGACTGGGTTTTCTAATGAGTGTAGAATATTATGGAAATGTTTTCGTGCAAAAAAGAAAATTTTGTGTATATGTTTTTTTTAAAAATATATTATAGATTATTAATTAAATAAAATAAATGATTTATTAATTATTTTTATAAATTTTGAACCAAATAAAGGTATTTATTTATTAAATATATTTTGGTTGTTTTTGAAAATATGATTTACTAATTATTTTTATGAATTTGGAACCAAATAAAGGTATTTATTTATTAAATATATTTTGGTTGTTTTTGAAAAGAAACACACGATTTAATAATAATAATCATTTTTTTAAAAAATATTTCAGGAAAATTGTTTGATTTTCTTAATAAACTTTGTTTATATTTGATGAGAAGTATAATATTTATTAATAATAAATATTCATTTTGTTGACTTGAAAGGGGTTACTGGTTTTGGTTGACAGCAACTGTTTTTTTTTTTTAATTTGCTCAATCGCCATTGCCATGATAGTTGAGATTGTTGTTATGTATCTTTTTCAAAGCTGTAAACATTGTCTTGGAATTTATAATCATCTGGTGCTACTAATTGGTTGTATTTTATTAGCGATGCTTATTGTTTTTTCAATGGCAATGGCTAACAGCGAAAAAGGCGAACAAGTCATCGTATGCATCCAAAAGAAGACAACATCACATTTATTGGCTATATGCAATCAAAAACAAATGATGCAAATTGAAACTATAGGAATGTGTTTGTGTAATGTTTTTAATTTGATATTACATTTATTTATTTATGATTATTGAAAATTTATATTTCCACCAGAAATATTATGAGCAATGATTTAGTGTGGAGATGATAATTATTAAAAAACTATTTAAATGATATTGTTCTATATATTAGAATATCGTATTCATTTTTAAATTTTATTTTTTGATATGAAATCCTCGTGTCAATTAATTTACTTAGATCAAATATATAACACCAGACGCATGCAGTTACAAAGAAGACTCCACTTCATAACTTTTAATCCTTTCAAACCTCCTCTGAGCACCCCCCATTCAAAAATTATTATCACCTCCACACATAAAAATAGTTAATCCACCATTTTAAGTATTGATAGTAATATCTCATTAAGTACATAAATATATATATATTTTTAATAAAATACTATACATCATGCTGAATCTCTCATTCTTATAATTGCAGGTTGTGGTTTGGGAATCCGAAAAAAAAAATACAAAAAATAAAAATAAAGACATTTCTTAATAATAATGGTAAAACTTAAAAGATTGGATGTAGATTGTTAAATATATTTTCCTTACGATCGATATTTTATACAATGATTTAAATATGGCTAAGTCTTTAAGGATAAATTAAGGGACCTTTATTTTTAGTTGAGTTCCATCGAGTATAAAAATAGTTTTAAGTGATAAAATCATGATTTAAAATATCCATTTTTTATTAAGATGTCAATTATAATTTCAATCGACCTGACTGCACTATGATTTTCTATAAACACATCTTGAAATTTCTTTAAAAAAAAATTTTAACTGTCAAAATTTATTTCAAATAATTTTTCACTGACCACTTAGCGATCTCTTTAAAACACGCATCCTCTGAAAACTTATTTAGAAAATTGATTTCTACAAAATATTTATAACTAATTTTTTTATTAACACTTCCTTTCTACAATATGAAAAAGTCATTTGACTTATTTCTAAAATGTGATTTTTTCCCTCTCCTTCCTCATACCTAAATTTAGATTAAATTATAAATTATTATATATCTTGATTTATTTATTTTCTTAGGAAGCATGTGAAGTGAGTGAAAAGATTGCATAAACGAGTGGATTTGACTATCATTTAATGGCTTGCAGAACTTTTCTCTTATCTTGAGATCAATTTTTTTAATACTTAGTTGCAGTCTA
Source organism: Torreya grandis (assembly GCA_037957365.1). NCBI lineage: Eukaryota > Viridiplantae > Streptophyta > Pinopsida > Cupressales > Taxaceae > Torreya > Torreya grandis. The sequence goes on along the minus strand of JARHVA010000630.1, from coordinate 1,399,866 downwards.
AGGAAATTATTATCAAATACAAGAATTTTTTATACTTGGTTGTAGTCCAAAGTCTTATAAAATATATTAAATTTTATAGTGATTGTTATTATCTAAACGAGGAAAAAGCATGAAGGCAAAAAGGTGTCGTCAGATAATACCAATAAAATTATAGTGTGTCCAAAAAAACTAATGAACATCTGAAGAAACAAGTACTAGAATATTCGAATACAGAATAGGGGTCAACATGAAAATCCTCTAGTCACAAGAAAAAAACAGTAATTGCTCGTAGAAAATTACTGAGGGAAAATGAACAAAATGGGAGCATGGATCAATAGAGAATATTATTGGGGAGGAGAGGAGGAAAAAATCTTAGAAGTCGCTCGCACAGGTAGATTACCAGCAAACAGTCCCAGGATGTATACTACGTCATGGTCCACATGGTTGGAAATACTGAAAGGGAAGTAGATAGTGGAAAGAATTTGTCTTTTTTTCACTTTGGAGGCATTGAAACCCTCTTTTAACAACAAATTCAGAATACACCATTTTATAAATGGAATTGTAAAACTTAATATTCCACAAACAAGAATGTCTTTAGGAAGCAAATAAAAAACAGGAGAATGTCTGCTTACTTTCCAAGATACAGGTCCGAGGGAACGGCCGACCTCTATTGTAAGTGACATTTGTGGAGGAGAATTGAAATTGCCTTTGCCTTCACAGAAACTAGACCCACAATGACTGACCATATATCTAAAAATATATTCAACTTTAAAATTCTCTAAACTAAACTAAACTATATATATATATATATATATATATATATAAACATTTTTGTATTGTTTATATTTATTATTTATATATATATATATATATATAAAATAATCAAATAAAAGTTTATTATTATAATTTTTTACGCTATGAAGGAAAAAATTAGTAATAGATTTTCTTAAAAATGAAATTCATTTTAATTATTTTATTTATGAAAATGTAATTTATTACAAATATATTAATAATAAATAATTGTTTTTAAATCATTATTAAAAATGAAAATATTATTAAATTTAAATCAAAGCATATGATTTCGAAATCTATTGCTTTTTGGACTTATTTCGATATTATCTCCATTGCATAAAATAGATCATGTAAGGGTATGTTACACAATATAATTAAAAGTATTATCTCCATTACATAAAATAGATATATAAGGGTATGTTACACAATATAATTAAAAAATAATTTGCAATTTCAATTTTAAATGTTAAAAATATTCTTTCATATTCTAGTATCACCAAAAATATTATGCAAATAAAAAATTTGGGACCTAAATTTTGTCATATAAATGCAGATTTAAGTTCATAGAGTTCTTACTTCAATAATATTTTTAAAAAATGTATTCATAATTATAAAAGATTAAAATTTTTAATCAATTTCTATATCAAAATTAAAAAATATAAACTAAACTTATATTTAATAAAAATATTGTATTAAAAAAAAATTTAATTAAATAATTAATTTATTTAATTATTTAAATTGAACAAATTATTCTAAAATATTAAATAAACAAAAAAAACATACAAATATTCATAATTAAAAATTAATACAACTTTTATAAGATATTAGATAACACTTTAATTTTAAATCTATTTTTACAGAGGAACATATTGACAACTTAAGTATTATTTGATGAGTTAAGTTGACAACTAATTTGGAAAATGTACGATGTGGATTTCGAGCTGACCAACTTAAGTGCACTGGAGATCCCATAAATTTAATGGATCTACAAAATCTATCAATTCATGAGGATGGGCATCATTTTCATGGGATATGACCTGGATGACACCCAACATATTTCCTACTTAGGAGATATAGTCATGACACATATTAGAGGAACATGCATTTACTTGATATTACTTTTGTGGACGCTAGTTGTGATTTCAAGTCTAATACTTGCTCTTCAAGTTGACGTATTTTTCCTGTACAACTATATACCAGGTCTACCAACCTGACACTTGAATCATGCACCATTCCATTTCAACATCTCCTCTCTTCAGAGTGGCAAAATCTTCAAACACAATGAAAACATAAATATATTGACATGTTGCTTCAGGTTGATTAAAAAAGGATCCTTTTTCTTGGCATTAATACTTCTTGGAGATTGACAATCATAAACAACAGCTGGGTTTGCAAGTCTATGCAATGAGGGAAAAGAAAACAGGCAACGCAAATAGGCAAAAGGGATGGATTTGCAGGTCTATGGAATCAAAGAGAACAAATCAGGAAATGTAAACAGGCAGAAGGGACGTAGAGAGAAAGAAGACAAATTAGATTGAAGTAATAGATGGCATGTAATAAAATTAGCATACATATTTTAGTTAAATTTATACAAAATATGTTAAGAAACATAATTCTCAAAGTGTTATATGATTTATATTTCTAAGAAAAAATTAATGAGACATCTTGAAAATGATATCTCTCACATTCTTTACATATATTTATCTCTAAAACACAAACACACACACACACACACACAAGTTAATTATTAATTAGTAATAATAAATAAATAAAAGTAAGATTAACTAATATAAAATTTAAATTATTAATTTTTTAATTAAACCATTTTTTTAATTCATATTTTGTTTATTACACATTTTCTTTAATACATATAGTTTCATTTAATAACTATATATAATTTATTATTATTATTATTATTATTATTATTATTATTTTTTGTAGTAATAATAATGAAGATTAGGAATTGTTTTAAAAAGTTGTGTTCATTCTAGATTCCTTTATGATAAATTTTATTTATTAAGTAATTAATAATTATAAATTTGTAATAAATAATTAATATGGGTCTACAAAATTTCTTAATCAACATTTCCCATATAAATAATAGTAAAAGGTGAAAACACAAAGAAATATATACACATATTAATAGTTTTATGGGCTCAAAATTTCAGATTGCATCTATAGAAGATTATTATTGTAATTTAATAAAAATAATTATACTTAAAACTGTGACTTATACACTCACTAACTTTAGTTTACAAACCTAAGCATAACCCTATTTTTTATTATTAAACATTTAGATAAATAAATTTGTAAAAAATAATTTGATCTGGGCATGTTACACTGTAATTGAAAATTCTATAAAAACATATTTTCTTTCAAACTCTAGTCGAAGGCTCGTCTAAAAGAAAATAAATAATGTTATTAATTCATTAAAACACCAATTTTTTAGCATAGAAATGAAACTAGTTTTATGCATATTATTTAATAGATTTCAGGAGCTTGCTTGCAATGCTACTCAAAATACACTTTGGAATCTTGGATAGAAGTAAAAATGATTTATTGCAAACAAAAACCAATATTGAAAATTCAATGAAAAAAATTAATTTGATTTCGCATATCAAAAAAAAAAATTATTGAATATACTGGGCACGACATGGGGAAAATGAAAATGAAATTTAATATTATATATAATCGTAATAGTATCAAATTATATGTTAAAAATACTAGTGTACTAAAGAAGTAAAAAGAATTGTGTGATGATTGAGAGTGAGTTAAAATTTAAAAAATATATTTTAAGTTCTTGAATTGTAATAGTGTTCATTCATGAATTTATCTTTTTAATACATGTTAATATGGTGTAATAATGTCAGTCACATGTCTTGTCATACAATTTTATTTTTAATAAAATTTAATATGGTATAATAAAGTCAGTTGAGTTTTTTTAAATTAAATTTTTGTAGGTGATGATCAAATGAATATAAAATCTAAAGTTGGAATTAAAAGTAAACACACTCACTACATTACAACCCACCACCACTTAGATATTATTGTAGAATACCTCTTGACATAAATAGATTTCATATCTTAGAGAAAATAATTTATATATGAATTTTGAGTGAATTATAGTTAATTGTTTTTTTTAGTTTGTTAATTTTTAATATAATTTTTATGGTTATTTTATAAAATCATTTACCATCAAAGTGAACACGCTCAGATTTGGATGGGCATTTCCATGCTATATAAGTCAAATTATTTATCTGTATTAGAAGGAAAAATGTTTTTCTACAGTTTCCTCCATGCACATCATTGAGTCGGCCCATGATTTTCTATTAAGCCAGCTTCTCTATATACTATGACCCTTGTTAAGTTGCCTATAAGACTAGAATTTATTGTTTTTTAGGGTTTATCTTCTTCAAATAAGACCAACCTATTTAATGACTTCTCATTCTCACTCGGTTGTTCTAGTCGCATAGGAGAATGACAGAGCATCAATCAATGCCCATTGCAAGCACTAGAAGAAGTTTGTATCAAAGGTCTAACACGAGGTAAATCTTTAAAACATGACGTTGTTTTACCCATTCCAAAATTTAATAATTATTTTTGATAGGATATTTTGTGGGTTGAATTCCCTCTAAATGTATACTTAGATCATAGGTTCAAACCCACTAGGCTAATCATGGCATAAAGATTGAGAGTGTCTAGAATATGACCAAGGGTTTTTTATCTTTCATTTTGAAGATCTTTTACATGTAATAGGTGTCCTTTAAACTTCAGCCACATGGTATGTTATGACCTCAGTCATGGTTCTATCCCCTTGAACATGATAAATTGTAGTCTCAAATCACATTGCTCTCAATGTCCTATTTTGGGTAGAATTTCTAGATCTCTCACTCCCATGTTAGCATTTTATTCACTAGATTGCTTATTTCATAGGTTGGGTTGTTTACAATGAGCAAAGCAGGTTCCACTCTATTAGGCCGTAAATATGGGTTTGTGTGGAGGTAGACCTTTTCAAAGAGCTTAAAGAGTTTACGAAGATTCAAGTTCAGGATGTGAGATAGTCCTAGTGGGTTCTATGTATCAATCTTATAAATACTTGATTTCACTGCCAAGCCACTGACCATAAAATTTGGAATTATCCCCTTCAGCAAGCCTATAACAATGTGCTCAATCAATCATCCTCTCCTCCTAATCCTTCTTCAAAAAATGAAAAAACCTATTGAGGATGGATGGACTATGGTAGGGAAGAATAACAATCACATTAAATCTACAAGCTCAAATGCAAGAAATCCTAAAGGAGGCAAGCCATAAATAAGTAATGGCCTATAGGACCAAGCTCTTGTCAAAAAAGAGCCTTCTCAACCTCAAGTTTAGAAAGTGATAGAAAAAATTATGGTCTAAAATAACCCTCTTGCAGCCAATGTTCTATCTCATGGTCCAGGGGATTCTTTTCCTAGTTCTTCTAATTTTTTTAACTCGCAACCAACCTCTCTTCCACTTCTTACTCAATGAGATGCACCCAAATTCTTTCATATACCTCTTATGAGGTATAAAGAGTGAGAGGAAGGAGAGTATAAAGTTAAATATAATATGAGGACACAAATACAATTAGATGTTTTTATAAATGCCAATAGTGGGCATTTTTTATAGAATTGCTATGATGACTTAGAAGGCCTAGACTCTAAGGATATGTCTGTCCACACCCATCATCTATATATTATTTATCATGGAATGTTTGGGGTCTTAAATACCCAAAACATAATTTTTTTTGTTTGATTTCATGGGGATGTTTCTTGAGATGGACATTATTTGTCTGCAAGAAGTGAAGGTGGCATATTTTTTATTGACGATGGTTAGTAACTCTATCTGGCATGATAGTATTATTTTGCATAGTAATCATGAGGTAGGACATGGTGGTGTGATAAAATTTATTTCTCCTAATTGGTGACTAAACTTAGTGTAATTTGGAGTGGACCCCACCAACTGATTAGTTTGGGTGCTTTTCAACATTGAAAGCCATTCTTTTGGATTTATTACTTTTTATAGTTTGAATGATGCTATTGAATGTACTTATTTATGGTGATGTATTCTAGATGATCATATTGATATTCATTTAGTAATTTTTGGTGGCTTGAATATGGTAATGTCTCGCAAAGACAAAATGGGCCGCCTACCAATACATTGGGCAATTGTTGAAAGGGAGGCATGTTATTATATGTGTACTAAATGGGTATTTTATGACCAAAATTTTATTTGTCACCCTACAAAAGCAGTGTGGTACACCTAGAGCAATCTCAAGAAATCCCTAATCAGATTCTAAAGCACCTAGATTAAACAATGATGTCCACATAGCCATATTTTACCCTCAATATCAATTTTTATCCTCCAGTGCAGGGTCTACCAAATTTTGGGATTTTTTATCACTCCCCCATTCAATTTGAAGTGACATGGTAGTTTATGAAACATAAGGTTCATAAAACCTAATTCTTTTTCTACACCTCCTTGCTCAAGCATGGGCCCATTATGGCTCACATTTGTCTAGTTTAGAATCTGCATCCTCATCCAAGTCAAGATTCTAGTTGGATTCTCTACTAGAATTATGCCATCAGATGGGCTTCTTGTTTTCTTATAATATATGGCCACCAAGTTCTTAAAATTCAACAATAATCTTACTCTGCTACTTCCTTAGATCTTACTCCTGAAAATTTATCCCTAAAAAAAGATCCCTTCAATGAGATTTTGTAGGTTAGAATCTCATTTTTATAGCATCACATCTAGATTATAGATAATAATAATAATGCCCAGGGAGCTCAAATCAAATCCAGACATTATTTGCTCAAGATAGGTGATAAATCCTCTAGGGAGTTCTTTCAAATTCTTAAAGATAAAGACTTGAAGTAGTAAATTCAGTCTATTTATGATACTGGTAGGAGATTATCAGAGACACTACATATTGTTCAAGCCTTTGTCCACCATTATTAATAGGTTTTTAAAGATTAAGTATCCTTCGTAGGGCGTGACATAGCCCTTTAATAGTGTCTCATAGTGGGGCCTTACAACCTCACTCCCACTCAGTGAGTAGCTTACGATAGGCTCCTTACTATGGATGATTTGTAAGAGGTAATGACTCATATGGTTATTGATAAATCTCCAAGCATTGATGGTTTCCTCTATGAATTTTATAAAACCCTCTAGGATCTTGTAGGTTTTGACTTATGCCATGTCTACTAATAATCCTTTCATACACATTCTCTAGCGAAGAATATAAATAAATGTAACATTAAATTCATACCTAAACAAGGGGATCCTAAGTTGATCTATAATTGGAGGCCTATTACCCTCCTAAATGTTTCTTAAAAAATCATTGCTAAAGCTTTGTCACTCCAATTGTGTAATCTGTTTCCACACATCATTCACCATAAGCAAATAGAAATAATTAACATTATAAATATATTAGATAATATCATTATGGTTTCGGAAGGGATGGACTAGGTTAGGAGATCTAATCAAAAAGATATGTTCATAAAAATTGACTTTGAGAATGCTTATGACCATATTGAGTGGCCTTTCATCTCGGCCATGCTTAAATCCATAGGCTTTGGACCAAATTTCATTCAAACTATCTAAACACTTTTTTCATATATCTCACCACTCCTCTCTATTAATAGAGTCACATACGACCAATTTGGTTTGTGTCTATCTATTCACCAAGGATGCCCATTAACACCTGCCCTGTATGTGCTTTTAGTAAAGGTTTTTGGTTATCTTATTAGTAATTTCCAAGCTATGGGCCTTGTCAAAAGAATCTATCTCCCTCTAGATAAATAAAACCATCATGATGATATGCAATTATTGAATGACAACTTTATGGATGATTATTTCCTCACTATTATTGAAGAAGATGGTAATGTGGGTAACACCTTATAGTGTCTCAACACCTTTTTCCTTGCCTCTAGCTTAAGCATGTAATGGAAAAAAATTCATTTCTATAGGCAGTCATAGCTACCTCCGTCGATGTGGGCTACCAAGTATGGGTGGGCATAGATCCAATAAGATGAAATCTTCAAGTTACATGGCATCCATTTCTCTTTTGGTGCCTCTCCACCCATGTTGTGGCAATATATTGTTGACACAATGTAAAATAAATTGGATTATTAGGTGGCTAAGCCCTTATCACTAGCAAAAAAAATTCAAATTTTCTCAAAAGTACTTACGACCACCCATGTTTTCTACACTTCATGTTGGGTGTCTTCCAAGAATTATTACCACAAAATTGAAAAGATTCTTAGGGAGTTTTTTTGTGTCAATTCTTCACATAGCCATGGTTTCCACAAGGTTGTTTGGAATATTATTGTCTCGTGTGGGATGTCATAGGTATGGGGATCATTGCCATGGTTTGCCAAGGAGTTGCCTTATGTGCCAAATATATTTTATGGACCATTGAAGGTAAGAAATATTTAAAGTTTTTGTTTCATTATTACATATATTCAGGCCTTCCCAAAGGCAAAAAAGCCTAGAAAGGGATTGGCTTCTCCAATATACTCATCATCAAAACCCTTATTCAAATTATAGGATCATTTGTGGCTAAAAGTATCTAGAAAGGATGGGAAAACATCGAGTCATGGCTTCTATGTAATGGATTAGGGTTCCAAAGTGGGTTCTATATGAACTCATATTCACTATGGTAGTCACATGTTATCAATTTCAATGAAGTCTATTTGGCTAAGATTCCCTAGATTAATGCTCTCAAGTTATTTTATAGAGGAATTCATACTATCCAAGACATCTTTTGTAAGTAGCCTCACTCTTGGCTATCCTAAGAGGAGGTGAAAACTAAATTTTGATTAGTCAACACTAATTAAGAATATTACAATGAATTCCTTAATGTTGTTCCACTTTCATTGCTTAATAAAATCTCAGCTACTTCTGCTTATCCTTGGTGGAAGGATTAGGAGTGGTATGTTGAAACTCTATTTAATAATTACACTCTCCAACTTGGCTATGGGTGACTTGTTTCCCACATGCCTATGGTGGACAAGCTAACTTTGGCTAGGGTCTTCATTCTTCAGTTCATACTTAGTGCTTCCATTTTCATACTATCTAGGAGGCTTGTTTGGAGCCTAGGTTAGCTCACTTAACTTGGTGTGTTATTTATTAGAGCCTACTTATAGGAAAATGACTTGTGAATTTAGGAATCGCTCTTCCCAAATAACCTTTTTGTGGTCATCTAGGAATGTTCCCTCATCTTTTCTAGCATTTCTCTAAAGCCCAATGGGTCTAGACATGGATTCACGACCTTTTTAAGCCTTTTCAGTGCAAGTTCTTTTAATGGTAACATATCCTTCTTGGAGATAAACCTGCCTTGCCTTTTAAACAAACCTAAATCTGGCATACTTTCAGAGTGGAGATTATACTTTCATTATGGAAAGAAGGAAAGAATATAGTATCTAATAATGTTTATTTAGATTGTAATTTTTCTTATTTCAGCAAATCTTTTATTATTTCCAATGTGCTTTTGTAGATTCAAGTGTAGGATAATAAAGTTGGCATAGAACTTGGCCATCTTTAGGACCTTCTGAATCAATAGGGTGATGCTCTTTGTGTTATGACATGACCTTCTCCACCCAGGGATAATAGAATTAATAAAATAAATGCTAGTCCTCCTCCTCAAGGTCGTCAATGACACAATTGGTATCAATGTCACTCTCATAGTGAAAATTTGTATCAACGCATGTCTCTTCCTAGACAACAATGAGGGTGGTAGCCCCTACCTCCTTCGCCTATTGAGAAGGATGGTTGGGGTGCTCCTCCTCCTCCTTCAAATCTAGATGCTTGGGGGGAAGCACATGGAGGTCAGATATACATGATGTACAAGTTCTCCAGACTCTCTCTTGCCATTTCTCTTACTTTGCAATAGGAAGATGATAAATACAATGTTTAGTCTTCTGGTTGGAAGCCAATTCTAGATGGTAATGACTTGCCTAGCTAAGGTTAGGATTAGGATGATATGGATCCTTCACCTTCTAGCCTTACTCCGGTAACTTAATATTTCATTTTTTGTTTATAATGTTATGATGACTTGTTCCAAGATCAGGCCTAGCACTATTTTTGTTTCTATTGTTGCTTGTTCCTAGACTTAGCCTATTTTGGTTTGAGGTGTGCTTCCATACCGCCTTTTTTTTTTTGAATTATTTGTATATTATATATTTTATTAATATATAGATATATTTCATCAAAAAAAATAGTGAACATGCTCATGGACATTATAGTCCTCCACCACTCTTTCGATACCATTATAGGAATGCTTCTCAACATAATAAATTAGTATATATATCTTAAATACATCTATTTAAAAAAATTTAAGCAATATCAATCTCAAGGTTCTTGTCTTAGATTATTCACGTACTGCAATTTTTATAAAATTTCTATAAGTTCTTTATAAATTTTCTATTAGATATGAACCAATCATGTCAATCTAATTACACTAACTTTCAAGCTCAAAATAAGTTTTCTAGAAATGAATGTCGGCACTAGTCTCCATTGTATGACTAAGCTATAATAATTTTTTATTAAATTTTTAATTGAAAAGTTAAAAATCGAAGTGACAAAGAAATGGACATCAAATTTAAATTTGAAATTAAAAATAAATATATTCGCTATATTACAATTCACATCCACCACCGAATACTATTATAAAATACCTCTCAACAATATAATTTTAAAAGTACCATAAAATGAAATGAAAAATGAAAATGGCAGTAGGTGGTGTTAGGTGCAAATTGACCGTCATTAAGGCATAATAATGCATTCTCACATTTAAAACAATTAGCTGGTCACACTTTACTTAGTTTAAGAAGTAAAGATGCTTTAATTATCATATTGCAAAATGTTAACTTAAAATCATGCTTCTGTTTTGACACCGAAATTCATAAACGGCCATCTGCGAGTGTCGACCACAGCTTAGCTTTTAACGGATATATAGGAGAGGAAGATATGATATAAAAGATTTAAAAAGATTGCTAGAGGATAATGTTTTTATTTTTATTTTTTAATTATCTTAAAGTGGCGCCTTTGTTTATATTGACATTCATGTGTGTGGAGTGACTTACAAGAGAAGCATGTGGCGTGTATTAGATTTCTTCTTGTGTTGTCCGGTCTCATACCTTCCTTCTTGTGGGTGTGGGTTGAGAGAAACTAGTATAGTGTAAGTGACTATGACAAGAGTTTTGGTAAAGTTGACTGAGATTTGAAGTTTAAAATACAACTCATCTTGCGTGGGGAACTCCTTTAGAGGTTGAACACATTTCAAATTATAAAATTCATCGGGAACCATTTTTTTTTACATATAAATATATTGATATTAAAATTAGTCACAAAATTTTTCATTTAAATAATTTTTTTTTCAATCTATCATTTTTAAAAATAGTTACAACTTTTAGATTTCTAGAATTAATATATAATAAAAGTTATAAATATATTCCATTTAAAATATATAATATTATGTAAATGATTATAATATTTAAAAGGAGAAATCTTCCACAAAATATGATGGAAATGATGAAAGTATAAAATATTTTGAATTTAAATTCAATTATATTTGATATGGAGATAAGTCTAAAATAAATGGTTAAAGGTCTATAACTTATTACAAGTAGAAAATTTGAGATAGTAAAAAATTAAAATATTGTATGGCTCATTAGGATATAATCTTTGACAGGTTAAATATCATATAAAATGAGAAAAAATAGAATCAATGTTAATATTTTAAATGTATTTTAGGTGGTTTAACTACACTTTAATTTATGATTTGAAATTCTATTGATTATTAAGCATGAATCTTCTAAACAATTTTAAAAGCTTGTAACTGAGATCATGTGAATAGGTTTTAAAATTAGTATCACAATTCAATCTTCAATCACAACATGAATAGGTAAGAATTTATATTCCTATATTGTGAGGCATTACATTGATGGGTTAAAAAATAAATATTAGGCTCAATTATAACCTTCCAAATGTATTTGGATAGTTTAGACATTAATTGATGATTTGAGACTCTATCCACTATTATGTATAAAGATTCTAAAAAATATTAAAATCTTGTAAACAAGACCATGTGTATAGTTTATGAAATTAGTATTAGAGTTCCATCTGTAATTAGATCATTGAAAAGTAAAAGGCTACATGTTCAACTTATGTGGCACGATGTCAATAATAAGATACCAAATTTTAAAAATAGTAGGAAAATTAAAATGGAGAAACTTGAATTTAAACTATAACTTATGTACAGGAATTTAATTTTTATAACAAAAAATATATATTTATAATACATTTTTTTAATTTAAATAGATTAAGAAATTTAATAAACAACATTTCTATAAGTAGGAGGTCCCCATCTAATATGATCAAATACTACTATATGTAATAGTCATCGAAATACAAACAAAACCAAAACGCTTCACCTAAACCCTTCACCTTCATGCTAAATGAAGGATTTGTTTTTTTTTTTTAAATTATGATAATTTGACCAATAAACATAATTCTAATTATATACTAAAAAATATAATAATGTAAATAGGAAAACCCAACTCAATCCAAACATTTTTTTTCAGTAGAAATTTCCACATAGATACAATGTTGTAATAAAATCTTATAAACTTCAAATCCTTCCCTCACATAAATGATCTATTTAACAAAAAAATAATTATTTTAATTATAAAAATAAAATTTTCCATTTCTCATATTTTCAAAATAAGAAATATAAATCTCAAACAACAGTGAATGCCTCTTATTGAGTGTTTCTTATTTGTTTGGATTTATCATTAAAAAAATACTAAATAATATTTTTAAATTTTTCATTTAAATAATCATAAAAAAGGACCCAACGAGTTGACATAAAAATAGAAATGACATCTAACAATTACATGAAATTGAGTTGCAATCTTTAGTGATCCAAAAAAAAAAAAAACTATTTTTCCACATGTGGTAACACATATTTCGAGTTAAGAGAGAGATCCATCAAGTGGAAAGGGGATCACTAAAAATTTAAATATCTTATTTTTATTCAAGTCTATAAAAAAAAATCAACTCAATTAGGTAAAGGCATCATATTTCATCTATGATATTAAAAGATGAATAATTATCAAATGAAAACGGATGACTAAAAATTTAATAATTGTCCTTGATTTTTACACTCTATTATAACATTGAGTGTGGTTTAATGTGCAATGATTTAATTCACATCACCAACCTCTAAGACTATGGAAATTTCATTGGAATCACTTCCATGTCATGTTTCCTCCAAAAAATATAAATGGCAATGTTTATTAGTCATTTTTGATCCTTTGAGAATCTCTATTAAGATGCAAGCAGGAGAGCATACGACACTATAGCCCTTAAGTCACATCAAGAAAGAAAAAATATTTATTAAATGATTAATTAAGTGTATTATATAAAATATATATACAAGATGATTTTCATAATACCAAACTCTTTAACGTGTGTCGTAAAAATCAAGTGGTTATTAGTTTTATTTTGGCAATCTTGATGGTCATCCTATAAGATTTTAGATCAAAAACAAAAATGTATCAAAATATGACCTATAAGAAAAGTGGTTAGGTAAAATCAATCTAGACAAAACATCCACCAAATTTTCCTTTGTCAAAATCTAAATATAAGGTATAAAAACACTAAAAAAAAATAATTTTTACACTATAATTTTTTCAAAAGAGGGGCCACAATCCAGGGTTATAGGAGCAAAATACCCTAAAAGGGTCAAGGGATAGGCCCCCTTGTGGGGTTAAGGATTATCAACCCTTACGTGGTCAAGAGTAAATGCCTCCTATAGGGTCTAGGGGTAGCAAAAACTTAAGAATCACTCAAAATTCAATTAAAAAGTCCTAAAAATACACTCAAAAGAGATATTTTTTTTAAGAAAAATGAAGAGAAAAATCACTACTAGTTTTATAAAAACTACATATACATAGTCAGTGTTATGAAAAATCACATACTTTAAGATAAAATTGCTTACACTAGGTCAAAATCGATATGCGTTGTTTCAAACTATGAGTAAACCATGATAATATTTATGTCGTTAGGCAGGCAAAATCACTTGTGAGATGTCAAAATCATTACATCCTATTAAAATCACATTTTAGGATAAGATATTCAGCTAAAATAGTAAAACATAATGGTTACCATACAATTAGATAGGTCAAAATCATCTATGAGATGCCAAAATAAATGAATGAAAATTGAAATCATGAATAACTACAAATGATTTTCAAAGATAGAGAAAAAATAATATATCTATAGATTTTTAGAGATAAAATGTTCTTATAAGGGGTATTAGACTATGATTTTTACATAATATTTTTTTACTAAAAAGGGGTAAAAATTTATTAATAAGACCCAAAAATGGGAAAATTACATAGTCGTATCTTGCTCAAGAAGATGAGCCAGCTTTAGGGATAAAATCGAGGGAAGCATTTTATGATCATGAATAGCCCAATTCAGTCCATACTCAGAGGCCCATTTGGCCAGACAATCTGCCACACCATTCCACTCATAGGGAATATGCATAAAGGAAACCGACTCCAAGGAAGTGCTGACCTGAAGGATCTGCTGGACAACCGCTCCTAGTTGCCAATCAATGTTGTCCAAAATATGATTATTCAGTAAATTGACTACCACCTACGAATCTGACTCACAAATAATGTTATGCCAGCGTTGTTGATAGTAGGTTTGTACTACCTCAAGAATATCCATGGCCTCCATAAGATTGTTCGAATGGTGGCCCTTATAAATAGAAAATAGGAAAAAAAACTCACCAGAACTGTCCCTTCCAATGCTGCCAATCCCAGCTTCTCTAGGGCTCCCCAATGAAGAGCCGTTGGTATTGATTTTTATACATCCAGCCATAGGGAGAGACCAGCGTCCCATACGGTTGACTAGTCTCAGCTGGTGCCTGGTTGACTTCATGGGCCACGCGTGAGGGGTGAGGATGGATGCAGAGGGTGTAACAGGGGAAAGCTGTGACAAAATCAATGCCTCTGCTTTAGCCAAGTCGACAGAATTGTCACTTTTGACCAAGATAGTTTCTTGGAGTGCACTGAGGATTTTCATCCACAAATCTCTACAATCCAAATGTTTATTTTGAAATATTCTCCTATTCCTTTCCAGCCACAGGTTCCAAAGGATAAAGGAGGGTCTGGTTGCCCATGTTGCTTGAAGAATAGATGCCTTGGTAGGAGAACTTCCCAGGTGATCCCAAAACTCAGCTAAAGAGAGAACGTGCTACCAGGGGAGTCCCCATGCATCCTACCAAAGATGCCATATCCTTCTAGTAAAGGAGCATTGAAAGAAGAGGTGAGATCTAGACTCCTCACTTCTACGACATAACATACACATAGACGGACCTTGAAATCCTCTTCTATAGAGATTATCCCTTTTTACATAATATTTTATTCACATAAGTTTTTATAATTAAAACAAGATTAAATTGAATGTATTATAAAATGAGAACTACTAGATTTCAGCTTAACCCTGCAAGAAAGAGGTTAAAAAGGAAAATTAGATATATAAAATTAGTAATGAAAATATCTACATTTAGATATATGTACATATTTAAGGTTAAAAACTTCAAAATGTCTAGCTATTGAAAAACATAAATGATGGAGTCAAAGTCATAAATTGAAATCAAAATTGCTAGCAATTTTGCACAAAACTTATGACCTTGATAGTTTTAGATCGTCAAAAATTTACCCCTTATTCCTACAATATAACAAGTCAAACAAAAATCTAAAAAACTAGAAAATATGATTATAAAGTATGTTAGTATGATGAAAGGCATTTTATAAGTTAAATGAAAACCACAACTAACATATATAAAATAATAAATGAAATTCAAAATCATGACTAGCAATAAATGATTTTGACTAACAATAACTACTATAGTTTGAGCAAAATCGTGACTTTAATATTCAAAATCATAAATTAGGATCATAGTCATGACTGATAATAAGTGATTTTGACAAACATTAAGAAAAGAATCAGGGGATTTAATGACTAATGTTTTAATTTCTATGGTTGGTTCAAAATCATGACTATCAAGGTCAAATCTCTTATGCATAATATCTTTTTATATAACATCGTCTTTCAATTAGAGGATGAGGTTTTTGAAACTTTATACCAAAATTTGCCTTCAGTCTAACCTACAAGCTTAATCCACTCACTTTTAACAGACTACGTTAGTTCAAAATGAGGACTCCCACTGTGGTTGCCAAATGTGAGATGATAAATTTGAACACTTGGAATTTGATATGCAAATTATATAAAAAATACTCAAATTTACTATCTACTTCTTGAATTTGGAGCCACTAGAAAATATTAAAAATAAATGAAACATTCATACCAGCATTCTAAATCTAAAGTTAAATGCTCCAAACAAGAGTCAGAAAGGATTAAATATTATAAATATTGGATTGCTTAAAATAGACTCAAATTATGGACAACATATATTAGTTCTCACAATGTTTTGATTAATAGACTAGTGATTGATTCAAAAATTGGCTTATAATATTGGCATGATAGGATCATATATTTGATAATTGGTTCAATGGAGGATGGGTTGGTTATTTATAGATAGAGAGGAATGAATATCAATGGATATAATTCAAATTTGGGTGTAGTAATATCCATGGTGGATAATTATGCAAGGAGTTAAAAATTCTTCAGATAACTCTAAAGGAGGGACTGTTCTAAAGGTAGAAACCTCTAGAATCTTTTTAAAATTTTAATAACAATTAGAAGATGATTATTCATATGATAAGGGAATTATAGAGAATCTAGAGAATCAGGAGAGGCTACTTATAGGCTAGGTAAGTGGGAGGGAATTTTAAATTCCCAATCATTAGAAATTAGTAGCTAATAGAGACTTAGGTTGATTAATTCATTTGTAAGGATGTTATAAGATTATCGTAAAATAGGGAATATATTATAAATATTATATTAGGACTAATACAATATGATATTGGGGAAAGTTAAATACAAATAAATGAAATTAAAAATGTTAGTGTCAAAATGAAAAAAATTAAATGCATACAAAAATATTTTACCTTATATATATATATATATATATATATATATATATATATATATATATATATATATATATATAAAATAAATATAAAACTTAGTTTTATAATTTTAACAAAATATATATGCCATTATGTTTTATATTAAACATAGTATGTATGCATAACTTATTTCAAGTCAATATTTATGACCTCTTTACATGTTCAAAAAATATACATTACCTCTTTCTAAATTCAAAACAATCTACATATCCTATTTCCAAATGCTTAATAAAATTATTCACTTTCTTATCGGATTATAAATTTTATACACAATCTACATATCCTATTTCCAAATGCTTAATAAAATTATTCACTTTCTTATCGGATTACAAATTTTATACACAATTAGAGTAATTTGGCATTGCACACACATATTACCATGTGAATCTACTAAATATGACTTTAATTCAAAGAATAAATTTAGATTAAGAAAATAAAAAAGTGTCATGTTTAAGGACACCCTAATGTCAACACCTAATTATAGACATATCGTCACAAATATATTCAATCCAAATTCATCAATTAATTTATTAAAATATCAAACATTAAATAAAAACATAAATTCTCAAATAAATTCACCCTGATGTTGTTAATTAATTGATTGCAACTTCACATGTGACATATCCCCAACATTTCCTTTAAAATTAGCTTCGCATCACCTATAAATACACCCGCATGTTGGTTTATAAACACATGATGATGTCTCCATTAAATTCATTCTATATTCACCATAAAGTTATTTATAAAGTCATCATAACATTACTTAGTATATTCATGTTATCCAAAAACAACATAATGTTACCCTCTAGAGATGCCCCCACATGTGGATTTAAATATGAATTTAGTATTAAAATTTGAATAAATAAAATCCCAAGTTACTTATAAGTTTGTTTAAGTGCTATAAATATGTTAGTTTGAATACAATATCTTTACCATGTGCCCTCAAATTAAAGAAAAATTAATCTAGGATATAGTGAATGAATAGTGCAAAGAAAATAAGAAGGTAAAAATAAATTCCTTGTATGAAATCATGAATTCATATAATTACATTGAGCCATTATTCTAAGTATCTTGATATGTAATTTAAACTTTCAAATATTAGTCTTAGGAAAACTAATTTAACATTATTGGGTCTTTTATCGTGAGTAAGATTTTTGGAATAAAAGGCTTATTTATAACACTTATTATGTACTAATTTATAAATATGTGAGAGAAAATATGTATGTTTATTGATGAAAAAAGATTCTAGATAATTTGTAACAATAATATTTAAATTTACCACCAATTTATTAGGTGTCTAGTTTTTAAAAAAAATTGATTATATGTTTCTAGTTGATCATAATCATGGGTCCCATAATACTAGTCACTCATAGAGAAGTCTAAAATCTTGTGTTTCAATCTATACAAAGACCTTCCTAAACCCCATTTTTTTTGTTTAAAATAATTCATTTTATTTTATTCTTTCCCATCATACTATAAAATTTTCATTGTCCATAGCATTTTATCTCAATTTTTTTTTAGCAAATTATATTGTCTATTATTATTAACTGTATTATCTTAAATTTCTCTTGCATCAATTTTATATAAATTTATTCATAGTGTTATTACTCTAACACCACTATTTGTTAAAATTGTGTCACATGGAAAAAGCAATAATTTATTTTTAAAAATATGCTTTTTAAGAATATTCATCACCTTAAAAGGATACATACATCCAAATTTTTCTATAAAATATCCCACATCTTAAAAGGGGGCATACAAAAAACACTACCTATTTTTAATTATAAGTTTACAAAGTAATAGATTATGAGTTATATGTACCACATGTTAGCTTCTTTAGACAAAAAGTAACATTTCCACCAAAGCATATGATTGAATTTTTAGATTTCAATGTTTAGCTTCTTTTTCACTAGATTGGGGAATGAAGTTTTACCTTTTACTTTTTAGCTTATTTTTTTAAAAATTTTGGGGCAATGGTGGCTTAGGTATAGTTTTAATTTTATAACTTCAAAATAGAAGCATGTTTAAAATACCACCAATTATATTTATTATTTAGTAGTTGCAACTACTTTTATTGGTTATATTAGCATCAATTTTTAAATACATTGGCATACATGTGTGCATTATCATTATGTGAATTCTCATTTACTTTCAAGTACATTGAAGTGCTTACATCAAAACATGGGTGATTAATTTCTAACAAATATATAATTTATTCAAACTCACATAGGAATTTTATTTTACTTTTATACACATGTTTGCATCCACATTAAAGTGTAATTCTATGTGAATATCCAAGTTTAATACAAGACATGTATTTGTGACATCTTTACCATATTTTTAGTATATTAAATTTATTTTTTTACTTTGAGATCTTTTTGATATACTTTCTCTTCACAATAAACTTTTATGTAATATTTTGTCATCAACATTTCTTTGTGAACACCTTAAAATCTCATAGGTACCCTCTTTGGGATTCAACTCAAAAGGATATTTTTGAAACATGCAACTATTTATATCCAATTGTCTTTTTTTCAAATAAATGGGACTCGATAATTTCTTCTTCACTTTCTAGGAATATTTCAAATTAATTGCACTCATATTTATATTTTATATCATGTTTAATTAATTTATTAATTATAATTTTGTAATGTATTTATCAACTATTTAATTAATTAAAATTCATTAAATAATTTTAATAATTATTTTAATTAATTGAAAGAAAATTCAATAATTAATTAACATTAGTTAATTATTTCAATAATTCATTAGTTTATTAACTAAATAATTTAATTAACTAATTAATTAGATACTATATCATTTAATTAACTAATAAAATAGCTATAAAATTAATCAATTAGTTAATATATATTTTTAATTAATTATTAAAATGATTAAAATGATTTAAGTTAATTGTATTTATTATATTATATTATTGATTACTATTTTTCATTAAATTATATTACAATGAAAATTATTTATATTCTCACTTTCTATTTAAAAATATATTAATAGTAAAATTATTTGTTAGTATTATTGTTCCTCGAAAGGATAATTTAAAAAAAATGTTTTAAAAAATATACTCATGGAGGTTGTTTAGGTAATGACTAAAACATATTAATAAAAATCTCACAAAAATAAGTGTTAAATTGAAATTTATTATTCAAAATTCAACTTAACTTGAAAAATATATTTATTGAAAATCTTATATATACAAAAATGTTACACATTTAATGTAACAAGTAATAATTTCATTGATTAGGAATGTTTTATTTAATTTATAATTAGACATGACATTATACATGCTTCATAATGTCATCCACTTTCTCTATCTGAGAAGTATTTAATGTCACTTGCATATCATATTTCATTCCTTTTTTTTATAAATACACAATATTTTCATGCTTAACAAATAAAACATCATTTTTAGTAGGATTAACTATAATGTATTTTTCAATAAATGTTTATATATATTTGCTTTTGATATTTATTTTTATTTTGATACTTAAGAACATACAATTCAATCGTCACTAAATTATATATAATAACCTTGATTTTAGCCTTTTTCAATCAATATTATGTAATCAATCCTTGAAGTTTCATCAAAATATATCAAACCCATATGTCCTTTTTTTTAAAAAAATTGATAGACTATAAAAATAGGTTTTAAAGGTCTTGTAGCCAATTACAAAAGATATAAGAGTTAAAATAGTATGGGGAGCCTCCGTTAGTAGCCCATATGGCATAAAATAATGAATTTAAAGAAAACCAAGGCTTACCAAATAAACCCCCTACCTATAACAAAAAACCAACAAGATATAAATGTTATTCTTCTAAACTTATACCTCCCTAAAACAATCGTGTGGCTAAGAGAAGTAGAGGAGCCATATCTACTCATACCCTTAGTATAATTTACCTTCCCTAAGAAACCTATATGTCATCAAGTTATCTTCCATGATAATTTTAACAAACATATCCAAAGGGCCCAACCCCTTTTTCACTTGTTTTCTAAACTTTAGTTTGGGGACTCGTGAGTGTAGGGACATACAAGAAGGCTAATCCATAATTTTTCTACCTTTTTTCCTTTTTTGAAACTCGATCCAACCTCCTTTGTCTTACATATATTCTTATTAGACTATTAAATGTTTTTTTTATTGAAATAGAGGGTTGGTATTTCTCTTCTTTTACTTTAATATCAATTAAATATTCCCTGGATAAGTCTTTCTATAGGTTCACCTCTATGCATTTAAAAAACATGGGAGGAGATTGAACTAAGTCCACATCCTTCTTTGGAGTGAATAAATTTACTATTATTTCTTATTTAGAATGAAAAGGGTTTTTTAAGTCCTCATTTTAAAATAAAGGTTCAAGATCATGATAAGATGAGGCTGAATCATTTGTGTGTGTGTGTATATATATAATAATTGTGAAAATTATTAGCACCACATGGTCATGCGGGTGATTGATAATGTATGGTCATAAATTTTGTATACAAATGGTTAATTGGCCACTTAGTAATCCGAGGAAAAATTTTAAGCCTTTAGTGGTCTACAAGACACTTCAACAACCATAAATTGGCCTCCATAGGGTCAAGAAGGTGTGAGGCACTGAGAAGACCAAAATTTCTTGGCATCCCCATGCTCAAGAACACTCCCAACCATGGAGAGGCCAGACACTTGACCTTGCGGAGGAAGTTATTTTAAAAATAATTCATATATATATATATATATATATATATATATATATATATATATATATATATATATATATATATATATATATATATATATGTATGTATGTATGTATATGTATGTATATAATAATTCACACACACACACACACACACACACACACACACACACACACACGGTTTCATTTTGTGTAATTATCTCATTAAATTATAATAATGGATGACAACTTCTTGAATTAACTAAGTTGAGGAAGATCATTCTAGTACACTCTACATGGAGGATATATTAATTTTTTGAGAAGAGAATCATATAGAGTGTACTTATATCTCCCATGAGTTTACTCTATATCTCCACATTTGTTTCATGTGTATTCTCTAAATATAATTTACTTTTGTTTAGAGACATTATAGTAAACTTTGACAATGTCAAATGAATAGAAATAAATAGTATCTAAATCCCACTTTGTTATGTTTATGTGTATGAAATATTTTGAAGGAAACCTTAAAATAAACATCTCTAGATATTTTTGACTTGTTTTCCATTTAGGGGATAAATTTATTCCTTCTATGAACCTTATCATGAATATTACATAAAATTTAATTTAGATTAGAAATGAAAAATCTCATCTATTCAATACAAATATTAAAATCACCACATTAGCCATGTGAGAAATATTTCATTATAAACTTATATTTCTTGGTCATGAGACACCCTCAAAGATGCATTATTATTTTATATGGTATAACAATATAAACATATTAAATTATCATATGTTGTGGTGAATTGCATGTCCTAAAATTTCATAGTCTGCATTTTACAAAAATGTGGTTGTGAAATTGTTTTGAGCTCATGTATGAGAGGATCCTTCTGCAACAAATTAATGAAAATGAATGAAATAAAAGATTTATATAATTAGTATAAGCATTGAAAGGATTATATTGATCACTTGACACTTCAAAGGGGAAACCTCCTTTGAGAAATCTTAATAAAATAAATTTTTAGATGCCTTCATTGGCCTTAACACTTACTTATATACTAAGTCTAATCTAAGTAACTACTACTTCCCATTAATGTGAAATAAAAAAAAAATCACGGGATGATTTATAGAGCATATGCATCAATCGCCACTATTGTACTAACAAAGTAAAGAAAAGGGGTAGCATGGGTTCCTAACATACCCTCCCTCTTAGAAAATGCTTTATACTCAAAGCTTCAGATGTGGGAATTGGTGTTGAATCTAAAATAGTGGTTCCCATATGGCATCCTTTGGTTGAATTTTGTTCTATTGAATTAAAATCAATGTGATGGAATAAGAGTGAAGTTGGCATGTGCACCTATCTAATATTGCCTCTAACTCAAGAAAGATGTATCCTTTATTATCAATCTATGGTAAAATAGTCTGAACTCTGAAGTTTATGCCAAGAAGTTTTTTCAAATAAGAGATGTGAAATACTAGGTGAACTTAGGAAGAAGGTGGGAGATCTAACTTATAAAAAATTGATTCAATATTTTGGAGAACTTTATAGGGCCCATATAACTTTGGAGCCAACTTATGATACCTTTTGAGTTTTAGGAAGGATTTATTGTATGGATGCAAGTGAAGAAAAACCATATCATCTTCTTGAAAAGTGCATTTGAAATAGTGTTGACCAATCGATTATTTCAATAAATTTTATGCCATATGAATATTGTCTCACAAAGTGCTGAGGATTTGATCATGGGCTTGGAAAATCATGTCGACTGATTGAACTGATGAACTACTAGGGGTGTATAAAAGGATCACTAGTGGTGCTCAACGATAGATTACTTCATATGGAGTCATTTTAGTTGAAGTGTGCTAGGAGGTATTGTACCACCATTCAATGAATGAGATCCATTTTTCCCATTGATGTTGTTTTGAGGTGAAACAACATAAGAATTTTTTTTAGAATTTATTGACAATTTTAGTGAAGCCATCCATTTGTGGATGACACCTAGACTCATCTTTAGTTGGCTGTCAATGCATTGAAATATTTATATCCAAAAATGGTTGGTGAAGGTTGCATCATGATCTAAAATAATTGATGAAGGAATACTATGAAAATGGAAAATCTTGTTTAAGAAAACTTGTGCAACTTTGAAGGTCATATAGAGATGGTTGAGGGTACCAAACTGACTATATCTGGAGAGGAAATAAACCACAATCAAGATCATTGTTCTCACTCCTAATTTATGGATCCCCTTAATGAAATCCTTAGAAATATCTATCCAAAGCCTAGTAGGGATGGGCAAGGGTTCAAGCAATCCAAGGATTACTGAGGTGTTACCCTTGTTGTGTTGGCAAGTATCAAATTTAGCCACCATGTATTGAATTATCTTTTTCCTTCCCTTTCAAAAGAAGTTTCATCCCACCCACTCGTAAGTTTTGGCTAACACTAAGTTCCTGATGGATGGAGAAGCATGTAGTTCATAGAATATAGCCTGCTAAAGATCTATGCTCTGGGGAAGCACTAGATGACCCTTGTATCATAAAAAATCACCATCCTAAGAATAATGCATTAACATAGAGGGTTTTATGGCCAAATGTTGAATTATTTGAGATATTGAAGATTCATTGACATACCCCTATTATATAGCATTTAACTAATTTAGAATAGGCATAAAAATAGTTGAAAGGGAAGCTTAGTCTAAAAATGTGTGAGATAGAACATCGGCCATAATATTATCCTTACCCATCTTGGAAGTGATCTCATAATCATAAGCCATGAGTTTTCCAACCCATTTTTTGTATGATGGGGTGAAGACCCATTGTTCTAGGAAATATTTCAAACCTTGGTGATAAATTTTGATGCAAAAGTGATTCCATAGTAGGTATTCCCACTACTTCTCTACTGCATGCAAAATGGCCATCATTTCCTTCTCATAAGTAGAGAGTACTAAATTTTTACCAAAAAAGCTTTGCTACTGAAAGTAATGGGGTGTCCTTCTTGGAGGAAAATAATACCAAGTCCATTTCCGCAAGCATCACTCTTGATAGTGAAGGTCGTGGAAAAATATAGCATAGCTAGAATAAGTGTAATACACATAGCTTGTTTTAATTATTTAAATTCACATTTAAAAACTTATGTCCATGTAAAAGCATCCTTTTAAACATAGATATCAGTGTCATTGAAATCTTCCTATAATCCTTGATGAACTTATGATATTATCTAGTTATCCCCAAAAAACCATGGAGGCTCTTGAGTGTCTAAGGATGCGACCAATTTGTCATGGCAGCTATTTTTTTAAGATCCACCAAAACCCCTTGGGATGAAATATTATGCCCAAGATACTCCACTTTGTCCTAAAGAAAAGCACATTCCAACTATGTTTCATAAAGATGATGGTCAGAAAGAACTTGTGGTGTGAGCTCCAGATATTGGAGATGATCAAAACATGTTTTACTATAGATAAAGATGTCATCAAAGAAGACCAGAATGAATCTTTGTAGGTAGGGCCAAAATATTTCATTCATCAATACCTAGAATGTTGAAGGAGCATTAGTGAGGGCAAAGGGTATGACCAAAAACTTATAGTGTCCATCATGCATGTGAAAATCTATCATAGAGATAGCATCCTCATGAAGTTGGATCTGGTGATATCCAGAGTAGAGATCCAACTTGGAGAAAAAATGATTACCATGAATCTCATGAAGAAGCTCATCAATAATAGGGATCAAGAACTTATCCTTGATTGTGATGTGGTTTAGTGAATTTAATTCAATACAAAAGTGCCATAACCCATAATTTTTTCAAACAAGGATAACTGGGGAAGAGTATGGGTGGTACTAGGGTGAATACTTCCTTGCTTTAGTAAGTCTCAAATGAGCATCTCGATCTCAATATTTTGTTAAAATGGAAAGTGGTAGGGCCTAATATTGGAGGAAAACTTCTAAGAAGGACATAAATAAGGTGGTACTCTAGCCATGAAGGAGGCAATCCCACTGGTTAGATAAAGACACATGGATACCTATGTAGAATGATTTGTAGATCAGAAGGACTAGTGACCATTGATGGTTGTATTTAAATGGAATGGAGCTAGGCCATGATGCTATGTTAATTATTCTTATGAAGATTTTCCATGTAATGTAAACTGATGATACTAAGAGACCCTGGTTGTAAACCTTTCAATGTGTGTTTTTACCCATTATCTGAAAACTTCATCAAAAGTTTAGTAAAATCCCATAAGAAAGGTCCAAGTTTTCATAACCATTGGGCTTCCAAAACAACATCACATCTACCTAAGGGCAAGTCAAACATGTCAGATCATAATTTATAATCTCCAATAGAGATATGCACATTATGACACTTCCATTTGCAAGGTAATATACCACCATTGGCAATCATGACTTCAAATTTGGAGCAAGGATATACAAAACAATCATCCTATTGGCGATCTAAGGGTCGATGAAGTTATGGGTACTACCAGAATCAATGATTATTTTGAAAGGGAACTTCTTGAAGTAACCCCTAACTCACATGGTTTTTGGGGTGGTGACTCCTATTAAGGCATGGAGAGAGAACTTTGGTTGGTCTTTCTAATAAGCAAGTTCTATAATCGGCTAAGCTTCTTTTAGATCATCTATTTTATCCTAAACATATTCCATATCTTCAGTTTCAATTAGAGAGTCCAAATCTAATGGGTAGAGCTTTTGCTCAACACATCAATGTCCCTAAGTGAATTTATCATCGCAATTATAACATAGTGTTTTTTCTCTATGGGCTCACATCTCTAATTCAATCAAATGCTTGATAAGAGTATTTCTAGGGATTGGCATTGATTGAGATCATTATGGAGTTATATTTATAAATAGATAAATGTTATATATGAATCGCTACTAAGTTGTGATCATATGTTATGCAAGCTTAGCCAACCCTAGGGCATCCATCATCATGTTGGAACAAAAATATTTAACCTCAAATAAAATTGCATCTTTCAGTCTACTGGTAGAGAAAATCCTAAAGAATTCATCAGAATCCCTCTATGTGATTAGCTATTTTTTAAAATTATGTTTGATATTCTCTCATTGTTCTTGTTTGATAAAGTTTAGTGAGTGCTCTCGTGAAGTCAAAAAAATCACTAGGTCTAAACCGTTATAAAATTAGTGTTTAAAAATCAATCAATCTTGGATCATTATGAGCCTTGGTTTACGAATGATACCATTTAAGGGCTTAAAGTTTCAAGTGAAAGGATGCAAGTAGAACCTTATTGGCATCAAAAGTATTATGTCGACTAAAATATTATTCTGCCTAATAGATCCATCTAGTTAGATCTGATTCATAGAATAAAGAAAAATCAAGCTTCAAACAATAAAAATAATTGGAAGAAGAAAATTTGATGTTGGAAGAGGATTTTGGATGTTATCTGTTGTTCAAGGTGGTATGTTGAAGATTGAAGCCAAAAATTGTTTCATCAATATCTTTGATATGTGTATTAAGGGCGATAATTTCATCCTCCATGTATTTCATTCCTATTTGGGTTACTACTATGACCTAAATAAGAGATTATTTTTTGAAATGGGTAAGAAAACTAGAGTTAATACATGTTTGAAATTGTTAACAATGGTAGTATGATTGATGAAGGTAAGGGTAATTTTAGGAAATAAAATGGAAAAAATGGAAAATTTATCAAAGAGGGACAAAGGAGGATAAAAGGTTGATGAACACTATGGAATTTTTTTGAGGCAAATAGATAAAAATAGAAGTTATGAAAAAACCAAAATAAGGTAAAATTAAGATTTACAAGAATTAGGAGTGGAACCAGGATATGGGACCTCAAGAAAGAAAACATGGAGAATGGAATTTTAGGTGTCAAAATAATGTTTGAGGATCAATGGGGCTATAGATGGAGAGATATGGAAAAAAGGAAAAAAAACATACTCTGAATTATGTTTTCTATTTTTTGTCTAGTTTCAAGTCCTTTGAGAGTTGTTTGATACTCTATGGATATTTTTTTGAAATTGATAAGATGAATATTTATTGATTTTTATCTTCTGTCAAATGTGTTGATGCAAGTCTTCTGACAATCTTTAAATACTTTGTTACTAGTTGATTTTTTTGATAGTCTACTAGAAATAGTCTTAAACTGATAGAAATGGGCCCCACGTTTCAATGGATACCTAAGGGTTTAAAGATATCTCGTTGGACACCAATGTCATTTGAGTGAGTACCACTCTCAAGAAAAATTTTGGCCATGGGTTTACCTCTAAATGATAGCTCTTAGTTTTCTCCACAGATGAGAACTAGTCCATTAGGATGGGGTTATTTCCCATTTCATTGGTAGGTAATCTCAATGAATTAGCTGCTTTGAGGTCCCTGTAATACTCATAATTTTTTTTTTAGTGATTTCACCCAAGCACTTCCCACAATTATGTAGATAGGTTCTTACCTTCGTTTGAAATAGATTATTGTGATATATAAAAATACTTATATGAATTATGCACTGAAATAGAAAAACATTTTTAGAAATTGATTTGGTCATAGAAAGCAATCTCATACTCGATGAAAGGATCCTCCTACAACAAATTAATGAAAATTCATGAAATAAAAGATTTATATAATTAGCAGAAGCACCAAAAGGATTATATTGATCACATGCCACTTTGAGAGGGCAACCTCCTTTGATAAAGCTCAATACAATAAATTTTTGGATGCCTTCATTGGCCTCAACGCTTACTTATAGAATAAGTCTAATCTAAGCAACTACTACTTTCCATGAATGTGGGATAAAATAAAATGCTAATAGGATGATTTACAAAGTATATGCAACCATATCCACTATTATAAGAACAAAGTAAACAAAAAGGGTAGCACAGGTTCCTAATAGTGTAATTGAATTGATTTATTAATATTTAAACACACCCTTTTATTTCTCAATCTTGAAGGAATTAGTAAAAAATTAACTTGTGAACCATATCATTAAAGACTTGACATGTTGGGAGACACATAGACATGATATTTGATAAATTTATATAGAATAATTAATGCTAACAATTTATTTAGACATGGCTTTAGAATCATCTTCCTAGCTTGGTGAAAAAATATTTTTCATCTTTCCAATTATCCTTAATTTATAACAAAGGGTTTTATCATAAAAATTTAATTCCAATTAAGAGTAAAGAAAAATTGATTTTCCTATGAACCAAATATTAATATCCTTACCCACTTTATAACAACATTCATTATTAAAAATAGTCTATGAATGATTGTACCTTATCTTCATATCTAAAAACATGATAATTTTTTTTTGAGTTCTTATTATATTAGTAGTAATAGATTTTGTACAATTGTTTGTAAAATGTTATGTTCCATTTTTTTTTTCATTAAATTTCTTCTAACAACCTTATTTTTTCAATATAAGGAAGTCCTTAAACTACCAATCTCTTTCTATTAAAACAATAATATATTTTTGTTGTTATTGTATAATTATCTACATATCTGAGGGAATTTAAATACGTTAAAGGCTTCTCACTATCTACAAATTTAAAAACATTCCCATACAAATTTTAACTGTACCTCTTTAATGGAATAGTAGGTGTATTTCCACTCTCTTTTCCTATAAAGCTAATTAGACATTAGAAAAAATAATTCTAGAGTGGCATTCTAAGTAACCTATATTTTTCATTCTCCCATGGTGAATCCTAAATTTTTTCCATAGCATTTATGTAAATGTTTCAACATCTTTTCCTATGGTTGGGATCCCAAATAAACAAGGATAGGATACAATTTTACCTCTCCATGGTTGAGATTCTTCCAAACCATTGAGAGTGAGACATTTTCCCTCTATATGATTGGGAAGGATCTTAACCATGGTGAAGTTAAATAGTATCCTCTCCATCTCTGGGAGCTATACTAACCATAGATAGGATGTCCAATATTTTCCCTCTTCATTATTGGGATCCATCCCAACCATGTATAGAATAAATGTTTCTATCACAATGATTGGGAGGCCTCCCAAGCATGATGATTTGACAAAACATTTACTCACATTATATTAAAGTGATCATAACCATGGATGTGGAAATAATTTTCCTTTACATTGTTGGAATGTCTCTCAACCATGGGGAGTATATAATTTTACATTACCATGGTTTAAAGGGCTTCAAACCATGCAAAGGTAAAAAGTTTCCTCTTCATGGTTTGGAGCCATTCTAACCATATATATTGGGATAAATTAACTCTCCATGGTTTTTATCTCTACCAATCATGGAGAGGAAATAATTTTCTTTAATCACAGTATTGAGCCCTCCCTAAAATGGAGACGATAATTTTTTCCCTCTTCATGGTGGGGAGCCATGCAATCACGGAGAGGGAAAGTTTTATCGTCTCCTTTTCTAACCATCAATAGGAAAAAATATTACATATTCATGGTTGGGATGGATCCCAAACATAGTGAGCAAAAATATTATCTTCACCATGGTTCGGATCCCTTATCCTCCTAATAACTTTAAATAATGGTGAGGGAAATGTTTTTATTCTCCATGATTTTGAGGTAACCTATAAGATGCATAGGATAAAATTTCCCTTCAACGTGGTTGGGATCCCTCCTAAATATTTAATCTCTAGGATTTGGAGGGCTCCCAATAATAGTGTGTAAAAATATGACCTTCACCATGGTTGGGAGTTGTTATCATCCCAAAAACACCAATCCATGATGAGAAAAAAATATTTCCTCTCCATGGTTATATTCCTCCCATCCATGAAGGGGAAAACATTTTACATCAAGATAGTTTGAATCCCTCCCAACCATGGAAAGGAAAATATTTTCCTTTTCCATGGTTTTGGATCGCTCCCAACCATGAAGAGACTAATGTTATCCTCTCAATAGTTTGTAGTGCTCGTAACCATATAGATGTTTTCCCCCTATATATTGTTGGGAGGTATTCAAACCATGGTAAGGAAAAGTGTTTTCCTCTCCATGGTCTAGAGAGATACAAACCTTGTTGAGGGGATTTTTTTTCCTCTCCATCATTCATAACACTCCTAACCATGGATAGGACAAAGTTCTCCCTCTCTAGTTTTTTTGGGAAAGATGTAAAACTGTTTACTCTCCATGTTATCAAGGATACAAACCATGGAGAGGAAACCAAATTTACCTCTCCATAGTTAAGATAACTTCAAACCATGGAGAAAGAAAACTTTTGCTTACCATGTTTAGGAGCCCTTCCAACCATGGCAATGATAAAAGTTTTGATCTCCATGGTTTGTGGGGACCCTAACTAAGAAGAGAGAAACTTTTATCTTTTTCATGGTCAAGAGGGATCCAAACATGGAGAGGAATAAAAATTTCCCTCAACCTATATGAGATACTTGAAACTATGAAGAGGGAAAAAAATACCCTCACCATGCTTGGGAGGCCACTTAACCATGAGAAAGTAATTTTTTAATTTCCATGGTGGGGAGGAATCTTAACTAAGGTGACATAAAATAGTTATCTCAACATGGTTAGGTCTAATTTTCATCTAAAAAATTCTAAACCATGATGAGCGAAAAAGTTCCTCTCCTTGGTTGGGAGGGATCCATACCACATCAAGAGTAAATTTTTTTTCTTACGATGGTTGGGATGGATCCAAAACATGGAGAGAGAAAAATTGTATCTCTATATGATTGGAATATGTCCCCATCATATAGCAGACAAAACATTCCATCTTGATTGTTAGAATCCCTATGAGCCAAGGCTAAGGAAAAAATCATGTACATGGTTAGGAGGACTCCCTACCATTGTGAAGGAGAATGTTCGCTCTTCATGATTTAGATCACACCCAACCATGGAGAGGTATAATTCATCTCTTCATGGTTGGTAGGGTACCTAATCATGGTGAGGAAAAATTTTCCCCTCTCTATGGTTTAAATCCCTTCTAGACATAGATACAAAAAACATTGCCCTCAATATGGTTGGCAGGTGTCCCAACCAAGGAGATGATAAAATTCTATCCATCAATGATTGAGAGGTTTATAAACCACTGAGAGGGAAATTTTAGTATCATCCATGGTTAGTAAGACTCCAAAAATTGGCAATGGAATTTTTCCCCTGTCCATGGTGTGGAGGGTGCCCAACCATGGATAGGGAAACATTTTATCTTACAACTATTTAAATTTTTCATAACCATGGAGTGGAAATAATTTTTTATCATAATTGTTGGAATGGTTCAAAAATATGACGAGGGAAAAATATCTTCTCTATGTGGGCACAAAATTTATTTGGACTCATTATGGTCAAGTTCCCTTCCAATCAAGGAGGCATCCCCATGGTTGCAAGGGATCCCAACCATGGAGATGAAAAAAAAATTGTCTCACTCATCATTAATGGGTGTCATTTATACCTTAATTTAACTAATTTTTTAATTCACTTCATTAAAACTAGAGGCAGTGTCCAAAGCTATCTGCAATAAGTTTTATGGTTAAAGATCTTATAGAGATGTTTTGGCATTGTTGATGTTTTAAATGTCTAATCTAATATATTAGAGAAAATATTTGATTATTCAATTAAAAAAAAAATTACAAAATTAAAACACTATGTAATCTAATTTATTTAAATAAATACACATGTTGAAAGTAATCACTCTAATGAAGGTAAACAATCTTGTTGAGAATAAACACACTTGATGAAAGTAATCACTCTGCTAAAAGTGAACACATAGATTCCAATATTGAATTTAATCTTAAAACTTTTAAAGATAATTTTCTATAGGATATAAATCTTAAATAAAATTTAAATTATTGAAACTATGAACACACATTAAATACCATATAAAAACATGTTATTGATTACTAAGGAGAGTGGGGACTTGATCGGCTTGGGAATAGGAATGGTAGGAAAACTCATTACTTGAAATTTGCAGATATATTCATTAATTGACTAGAACAGATTAAATGAATGTAACTAAATTTTTTATTATTATGCTATAATATCAAGTGAACAATGCAATAATTCTCTCTCTTATATAACCTAAGACATATAGATCCACCTATATATAATGTTACAACTATAGATCCCTATATCTTAGTACTAATCTTATATTATCAAGACAAATATATTAATTTTAGTGGGTATTTAAAATAGATGATTTATAGTTTAAATAGGAAGAGTCATCCATTACAAAATCCACTTAAACATATACTAAGAATAGCTTCATATATCTATTAAATTGATTTTTCTCATAAAGACTATTGGTATATTTATTATGACTAATATAGAGAAAGTCTATTTATAGATTTTTTATTATTAGGAATTAACTTTTACATCGTATAAATTTCAATATTTACCAAGAGGTAAATATTAGTTGGTTAGTGTGTAACTATATGGATAATACGATAAAATATTATATTATCGCATATAGTGTTTTCTATTAGATATATATTATAAAGAGAGTTTGTAATATATTATTATTTTATGAGTCAGTGGTTAAGAGTTTGTAGGGATTTGGGAATATCTTATTATAGGAATTAGAAGTCCTATATATTTGTATTATGTTTGAGTGCATTTAATAGAGAAAAATATTATATTTGTGTGATTAAATTATTTCATGTGCTCTCTGAGTTATAAGACATCAATTACTTTATTGCATGTGTTAAATTCTTTGTAATGGCTACTTAAATACCAAAAAGTGGTATTAGAACTTTCTATGGTCTTGAACCTATGAGCAATGAGAGTCATATGATATTTACAGATTACTTGTATTCAATTTATGTATATGCAATGGAAGCATAGTAAAGATAATGCACCCATTCTCTTATTCTTTTAGTACCACTCCTCACACAAAAAATATTAATCTCTTATTATTTAGAGTCTAAAAAGTTTCCACTCGACATCAAGAGATTGCATTGACAAGCTATCTAGACTAGCTCAGTTTGA
The DNA here is from genome assembly GCA_037957365.1 of Torreya grandis. NCBI lineage: Eukaryota > Viridiplantae > Streptophyta > Pinopsida > Cupressales > Taxaceae > Torreya > Torreya grandis. Next base: position 1,366,400 of record JARHVA010000630.1, on the reverse strand, counting down.
GACTCAACAGTGAGCCCATGCATTCTCTTCAATAAGCTTTATTATTCATAGCTCAAATATTAACTCTATGCACCAACAAATATTCCAAGTCATACATCAAATCATGGTCCAACATTCATATAGGAATTCATAAGTATATTATTTTTAATTTAATGGGGTGGTCTATATTTCATTGGTGATGAGTGCATAATTTATTAGCATATTCCTAATTTAATCTATTGTGCCACATGGATATTAAAATAAACTATCAAAAGTTACTACGTATGGATACTAATATACCTTGTTGACTCATGTAGATTTTTACATCACTATTATTATTTCAAGTGATCGTTTTATTCATACAAGACATGATTCTCCATGCTTCTGAGCTTGCCTCTATCAGATCTCACCATCATGTAAATCTAACTATATTGGCTCACCTGAATGTGTCCTACTCCTACTATTCCATGTATGCAATTCAAAGACCTGTTGAAATTTATCAGTATCCTAATTTCATGTCATCATGTTATGTCTAGGTGGTTGTGTTTTCTTTCAAAGAGTGACATATGCCACAAAGTTGTATTTATAAATTAATTGGTGGTTCACCATGTGAATTTAGATATTTTATTTAAAGTCAAAAGTTCTATATGGTAAATATATTTCCTTTGAGTTATTTTTTATGTCTTTCTTTTAGTATTATTTTAAAATTAATTAAATAGGATTACTTTTTTAAAAAATTCTAGTCATTGAGTTTTTAGTCTAATATGGTATTTTATTGTTAATCAAAGTGGTTTAAATCACTTAGGTTTAGGAATAGTAAAGGGTCTACTAAAATATCTTACATTTTTTAGGTATATTATTTTTATTATCTTTTATCAAAATAGAATCTATTAAATTATTATGTATTTTTGGTCATTTTAGTGTTATTGTCAGAAATCTCTTATGTACGGATGCATTATCGGGTGAACCTGATGTCTTGAGTTGTATGTGTTAGTTATGTGTGTGGGAGAATTTTATCCTCAAAATGGGCATGCAAGGGTTAATGTTCAAAGCCATATTTGCTGAGTAATTAGTATCAAATAATGGAGGCTAGAGGATACACATAGGAAGGAGGTTTCCAATGATCTCTCATCAGTCATTAATGATGGGATTGCACCAATGTTTTGGTGACATTTTGTGTGGTGTGTTTTTATATTTTCCACTCTGTGTTTGAAAAATAAGAATAGAAGAATAATGCATATTAATTTAATGTAATCTATGTGAAATTCAAAACATAATTCCTTGACTTGAAAACATTATGAATGGACATAAAGCACCAATGTAATTTAGTTTATGAATCTTCAAAAGATTTGTGGTAGATCCAAAAAACCACACAAGGTGAACAGTTGATGGGTCTTATTCATGTCAAGGTTTATGGTAAACCTATAAAACCATGGGAGGAGTGAGGATCTCTTTATATCAAGCCCATGATTCAAATAGGCCATGTTACAATGGGGGAGCGTAATATAAATAATAGTGTGAATGTTTTTTCACCTTATAAAAACTATGGGGGGGGGGGGGGGGGAATGTTAGGAATTAGAGTTTACATTGTGTAAGTTTTGATATTTACGGAGAGGTAAATAGTAATTTGTTAGTGTGTAACCATATGGATAATATGGTAAGATATTATATTGTCGCATATAGTGTTTGTTATTGGATATATATTACAAAGAGTGTTTTTAATATATTATTATTGTGTGAGTAAGTGGTTGAGAGTTTGTAGGGATTTGGGAATCCCTTATTATAGGAATTGGAAACCCTATATATTTTTATTATGTTTGAATAAATTTAATAGAGAAGGATTTTATATTTGTGTGATTAAATTATTTCATGTTCTCTCTTAGTTTTGCAACATCAATTTATTTAATGCATGTGCTAAATTCTTTGTATTGGTTCCTTAAATATCTAATAGTTATTTATAATAATATTATAAATATTAAGTGACTAAAATAATCTTCAAGTATGTTGACAAACATTAAAATTAAGAATCTTCAATTTTTCAATCTTAAGAGCTATATTAGGAGAGTCTAGAGCAACTCTGGCAGAGATCGTAGCAACTCTAACAAATTCAATTGCTATATATGTGAAATCTGGGTGGAATTCATAGTAATATTCTTCAAGGATCCTAGATGCTGAAGAAGTATGCACCAAGGCAACTAGGCTGATAAGGGTGGTAGAATACTTAAATGAATAGATATATCTAGTATTTAAAAAGTCTATAGCTATAGACTAAGTGTGTCCTTAACTACTAGATGAGTTTTTAGTAACAAACTATGTGAGTCTATAGATACTGCACAAGTCCATAGCTATGTCTAGAGTAGACTTGGATGAGCCAAAAGTATTCCAAATAAGTTTTTAGCTCACTAGATGTCAAGATCATTCATATCAGTCCCATTAAAATATCATCAAAAACGTATTTATTCATTATAAACTACTATATTATTTGTATATATAAATGATTTGGGGATTAAATAGGCAAAGAGTTAAAATTAAATGATATAACTAGTAATATGTACCGTAGTTTCATTAAATAAAATAAATAATCTATTTACTACATTAGGATTAGATACAAGGATAAAATCTTTGTTCTAGCCTAGATGAGAGGTAATTGAGGGAAGAATGAAGAAAATTGAGAGTAATAATGAGTCATATTTTGGATCCATCATTTCCCCCTCACTTTACTATTTGTAGGTCCCTCAAAACAACTTAGTTTCTTATTCCCTTATAAGTCTAAATTGTGTCTTGTAGATGCTAGCTTAGGTCATATACACTAAATTCATCATTCTAATGATCATCTGTATACTGGTGAAAATATAATAGGCATGTACCTTCTATTTCCAAATATAAAATTGGTCATCTATTTAAGGACCCCATCTATGCCATGGTGGAATATGAGTAAGAATAAGTGGTGGTCTAAATCTCATGCCTACAAAAATTTGTTCTCCTCTTGAATTGATAACATCAACAATCATGTCATATGGCTTGTGCTCTTTGGAGGCTCCATCTCAAATCATTTGGAGACATGACCTTACTTTTTTTTAGTGGGATTGTTAGTGTATCCAAACTTCTGACACTAGTTGTAAATACAACATAAAATGTTTCCTTGTGTATAAATCAAAAGTGATAATGATGGTATACAAAGCCTACAAATAGTGATCCTTGATGTTTTGATTTTAAAAATAAGTAGATCTAAAGTTAATCAATAAATTGTTTGCACTGACAAAACTAGGTCTAATGCATAATCATGTAGTTTTATATTTTGTTACATAATCCTCATGTCTAGATTTTTTTAGTAATAAATCAAAAATTTATGCAAAACAATTTCATATAATCAAAATAACAATATATACAAAAAGAGATACATAAATAATATAAATTAAAATACACAATAAGAAGATAAGATTTAATGTGGATCACCCAATGTGGGATACATCCACCAAGAAACACTTGATCATATCTTATTATAAGCCAACAAGAGTACAATATACTCTCAGATTAGTCTTCTCATAATTACAATACACAAATATTATTTGGAGCTACACTTAACAAACTCTCCTTAATTCACACACTCTATTCACCTTCTCAAACTCAGTTCTTATGATACTATATGTCCATCTATACTTGATACATCTATAGGTAACCAACATAGTGGTTTTACAAAAAAATGGGTACCAAAACCATGAGTTAAGTTAACCCATGATTATTTCCCATTAATTATGGGCATTGACACCACACATATACAAGTAAAGATAAACCATATATACCTATACTCTTGAAAAATGGGGTCCAAAAAGTTTTAATGTATGATATTTGAATGTATATTATAGGACATTAAAAGTAAATTAAGAGTGTATATTTAATTTTAGTGTAAAAAATTTGAAATAAATTATAATGTGAAATAGGCTCCATAACATAACAAGCTCCCACTTGGAAATTGATTTCTTCTGAGTGGGTTTCTCAACCCTTCACTGTCATTTGTGAAGGCCAACCAAAGCTGAACATAGGTTTATTTTCTCCCTTGTGACCACCTTGATCATCATGTCTATAAAATTTTTACTAGTATGAGTCTTCCCCAACTTCAACTTCTCTTCCTCCAAATCTGTCCTAATGAAATGGTACCTCAACTATATATGCTTTGTCGTAGAATGGAATCTGAGTTCTTTTCTAGGTGTATAAAAATATGACTATCACTATATAGATTATCTTCCTCTTGCTTATACCCCAACTCTCCAACCAACTATTATAACCAAACATCTCTCTACTTTCCTCTATGATAGTAATACACTCAACTTATTTGACAAAGCCATAAGTTTTTGTAATCATGAAATCTAGCTCACTACTATGTCACCTATGGTAAATACAAATATTTTCATGATCCTCCCTCTATTTAAATCTCCATCCATGTATAAATATACATAACCACATAAAGTGGTGTCTAATCCACTGTAGCTTAAAATTTTCCCCACAATCCCTCTCAAGTATTGAAGGATACACTTCACCTTCTACTAGTGCTCTCGACCTAGATCACTCATGTACCTACTTACTAATCCCATTTCATGGGTAATATTTGGCTTAGTGCACACCATGACATACATAAAATAGCCAATTGGTGATGAATAAGGTACACAGGACATCTAGATTTTCTCCTCTTTTGTCTTGGGACACTACTTCTTTGATAAATTGAAATGGACTGCTAAAGGAGTCCCAACTAGTTTCGCATCCTACATACTAAACCTCTCCAAGACCCTTTTAATGTACTATTTTTGAGATAAATTCAATTTTTGTTCCTTCCTATCCTAAGTTATTCTCATACCAAAAATTTGTTTTTCTACCACCAAATCCTTCATATTAAAAGAATTTCTAAGTTGTTACTTGAGTATTTTTATTTCCTGCATCTTCTTACTTGGAACCAACATGTCATCAACATACTAACATATAATAATGTAACTAACATCATCAAACTTCTTGATATCTATGCAATCATCTAAATGACACCTAAATTATTCCTGATCCATCATAAAACTATAAAATTTCTTATACCACTATTGTCGAGTTTTTTAAATCCATACAAGCTCTTCTTTAATTTACACACTATTTTATTATTCCCTATGACCTTATATCCTTATGGCTATTCCATGTACAAGTCCTCCTCCAAATCACCATGAAATAATGCAATCTTCACATCCAGCTTCCCTAAGTACAAGTCTTCCATTGCCACTATCCCAAGAAAAATCCTAATACAAGTCATCTTCACCACTGGAGAGAAAATATCATCAAAATCAATTCCATTCTTATGTTCAAACCTCTTTACCACCAATCGGGCCTTATACCATTTATTTCCTCCATCATTTTGTTTAATTTTATGCACCCACTTGTTCGACAATTCTCTCTTAACTTTAGGCCAATAATACCCCAATAATACATGGTTGGCCAATAATACCCCATACACATGATCTTTGTCATGGTGGTTTTGGCTAAGAAATGGCCATCAAGGGAAGTGAAGTGTATATCTTGGAGAATTTTCCCTGTTTGGGGATTATCTACACATCAGAGGAGATCTCCATCAAAATTTATTCTAAATTGAACCCCTTGGACTGTCATGTAGTTAGATCCTTGTATCTTGTATAAATCCCTTTTGTATGTAGAGAGGTCATTAATATACCTACCAGTCTACATGAAACACACTTTGATGGTTACCCAAGACTCACTTTGAATTAGTTCACTAGGACTACTTTGAATGGGTTTTGATTCTTCATCAGGGCATATGTGATCTAAGCTAACTACTGAAAAATTCCCCTTTCTCTGATTATATTTGTTAGTGTGAATTTTACATCATAATCTAAGATCTTGGTGATCCAATTGGACCTTTTTTATATATTCTCTCTTTTCATGATGTACTAAAAAATAATAGAGTGTATTATGTACACCATTATCTTGCTTCCTAACACCAAGTGACTAAACTTATTAAATCCATTGATGATGGTGAAGGATTATCTATCTATGAAGTTATATTTGGTTTTGTACCCATGCAAAATTATAGAGTATAATGTGATTGTGTGTTCCGCTCTTCCTTCCTCTTCCTTTCCAGTCAGCACAATTGTGAGGCTATGCTCACTCCCATAGAAATATATAATAAAATATTTGGAAAAGTCAAGGTTAATAGGTATGAGTGTGGTGAATATTTAAATTTTGATCTCCTTAAATGTTCCTTTCCCTTCGGGTGTCCATTTGAAAACCTAATCTTTCTTTAACATTAGGTGATTGGTCTAAACAATCTGACAAAGTTTGATATGAGTCTACTGATGAAATTAATATTTTTGAGGAAGGATTGGACCACTTTTTTATTTCCTGGTAGATCCAAGTCTATAATATCCTTTATCCTATTTATATCAATAGAAATATCATCTTTGGATACCACATATCTGAGCATCTTTCCCTAGGGGACTCTAAAGACACACTTCTTGGGGTTTAAGGACACCTTGAATTCTTGGCACCTCTGGAAGTCTTTTTTTAGGTGGTTGAAATTTTTTTCTTTCATCTTGGAAAATAGAGTGAGATCATATAGGTAGATGAGGATGATCTCATTAATTATCCCTTTGAAAGCTACATCCATTGCTTGTTAAACTGTTGCCCCAGCATTAAAAATACCAAAAGGCATCTTTGCATATGTGAAGGTTCCCCACTTTGTGGTGAAAGTAATTTTGTGTTGATCATCTTCCTTCACCCATACTTTTTTATACCCAAAGAAACCATCCAGCAATGAAAACATCTCCACTCCTAATACTATTTCAAGGATTTGATCTATAGAGAGAAGAGAGGGTAATGGTATTTCAAGGATTCCTTGTTAGGATCCCAAAAATCCACACATAATAAAATTTCTTTAATATTTTAATATAGAAACTAGTTTAGAAAGCCAAGTTGAAAGCTTGATTAGGTATATGATATTTGAGTCAATTAGCTTCCTCAGCTCTTGGGCCATCAAGGACTTGATATTTGAGTTCACCATCCTTTATTTTTTCCAAATCATCTTGGCTTCTTCTGTCAAATCTATGGTGTGTTGAATGAGCTCTTGATCATATCCTTTCAAGTCATCATAGGTCCATGCAATGACACCTTCATATTTATCACAAAATGATACCAACTACTCCTTGTTTCTTTAAGGAACCTCATTTCCAACCTTCAATTTTCTTCCCTTCCGAACATTATCTTGGCTTCTTTTGTTAGATCTATGGTGTGTTGAATGACCTCTTGATAATATCCTTTCAAGTCATCATAGGTCCATGCAATGACACCTTCATATTTATCACAAATTGATACCAACTACACCTTGTTTCTTTAAGGAACCTCATTTCCAACCTTCAATTTTCAAGCTCACAATAATCACCTTTATCCAAAACAAACTTGCATTTGTGATTCTTTGCATCATCAGAATGAAAGAGATTTTCCAGGGTGATGAGACCCTTCGTGAGCTTGTTGGTTTTTAAATGTATAATCTAGTCTCCATAGGATTCCTTAATTTTTGGCTATAGTCTATTCATGAAATAACATGATTACTAGAGGAACATCATAATTTAATCATTATTTTCAACATTTTCCAATTTTTATCATTGTCTATGATGGCCAATATGATCATTACTTGTACCACTTACTCATTCATGAACAAGTTCATTATCGAGTTGAATTAGAAGCCCATTATTACCATATTATTAGATTATGCATTCATGGTTCTTGGGATGATTTTAATATTAAATGCCTTAAAATATTTAATTATTTCCCATATGTGGTAGTGGTAAGACCTCATATACACATTCTTCATGACCACTACCCCTCTTATTTGTCTTATGACTAATTCAAAATCATCGAATACTCTCAATTGCTTGACACCCATTCACTCGATGAGGTTGAGGCCATGGACCATGGCCTAATATTTGGCCTCATATTTTGTATAGGAAAATTGGAACCAAATGGCCTAAAGGGTTTCTTTTACTGAAGGGGACTTTAGTCAAATGCTAGCTCTAGAGCCAATCTTACATTTTGCACCATCAAAATGCAGAGTCCAAAATTTAGACTTGTCTTCAGGTTCTTCACTCTAGTTTCCTTTTTTATTTTTGACCTTACAAATGACTTAGTATTTTCCATGTATAACATAAGTTCCAAGATCGATGGTGTTGAAGTTCACAAATGGGTCATTCTTGATGACCTCATCGATTAGGGCTTCTATTATCAACTATCTTTTCTTCTTTGAGAATTTTGATGTAATGCATATCCATATTCAAGAAGGAGGTTTGTTTTGATTCAAAATTCACCATTAATTCATCCACTATATGTTCTAGATGAAGAGGTTCATATAACACCTTCAACTTTGACCCATACTTAGTCCTCATAATCAAGTGAGACTAGTCTCATGATTGGTAACCACCAATCTTGGCAAGAAAATATCTTGATAGGCATAACCCAAAAGTAGGTAGGATGTCTCTCACCATAATAATTTAAGGCATGATGATGATTGAACAAGAATACAACATGAGGGTAAGGGTTTGGATGATCACTAGGGTCTATAATTTATTCCCATCTATCTAGATTACCCCTTTATTCAAAGGTTCATATTTTAGTTGTACACCTCAACTATCTCTTTGGGAATCATCATGGTGCTCAAGCCTAAGTCGATCATAGAAATGTGCAACAAAGTTTTATCCAAAATCAAAGTTAAATAGAATGAGGTAGGTTTTGTTTTGCTAGCCCCTTCTTTAATTTTGATGAAGGTGAAGGGTACTTGGGGTTATAAGATTGTGTTGGTTTATTTTAGTTTTGTCTTCATAGGTTCTATTATTTGTTTGGTTTGTGTGGGCTTGTCCTTATCTTCTAAATATTACTTTAGTAGAGTCTTATGTTTATGGATAGATATGACATCTTAAAGGGAGATATTACTTGATTTTTTTTAGCTACTCAACCACATTATATGACTTTAGATGTGGGACCTCAAGATCTTTTTCCTTGATCTATACTACCTCACTCTAATTTAAATATACCATAGGTATAGGTTGTAATATTGGAGTATTTTTGAAGGTTACCTTGGGCCTTAAAAAATCCTTGAGGCTTTCAACCAGTCTTTTCTTGGAGCATGTATAGTAGTATGATTGAACCTATGAAGCTCTGTACACTAGTACTTCATTAATAAGGCTTGCATCCTTACCTTTCATCTATGAGAAAAGTGTGTGATCTAAGGTTACTTATTCTTATTGATGCAGGAGCATCTACATACATTGTCCTACAAGACATGGTTAAGTTGGGATCAGTATTCACTAGGCATGCAAGCTCTAGTCATGTTTGAATTCAAATTAAAATTATTGTATTTTTCCTCCAAAATGTTGTTAATGAGGAGTAATTTTAAAATTAAAGGTAAAAAGTCAATTTAAGAAGTAAAAGAGTGAAAGTGGTTAAAGGATAATCTCCTACATTGGAGTTGTTGAGCAAATAAAGGAGTGGTTGAAAATCTTTCAACCTTGGTATATTGTTGAAGATTACAAACCGTGTTTGTTTTGTCTTGAGCCCAAGTTGGGCGTAGAGGTTAGGGAGGAAGATCTCAAAAAGAAAAAGAGAGAGCTCATTAAGAAAAGAGAAGAATGTGAGGAGAGCTCAAGAAAATAGAGGACTGTAAAAGTGAAGGAAGAAAGAAAGTTGAAGGTGCAAATAAGACTTATAAGTCATTGAGCATGGATATGGATCATAGAGGGATGGATAATTTCTTGTAAGTATCTATTTTGATTATGAATAAAGGTATTTTTATTCAAATGTGTATGTTATGTAAACAATAATCCCAAGTGTAGAATTCTGGTCTAATCAATGGTGTACAAATGTATAGCGCTGTGTATGTATATGTATGCTTCCTTGAGGTTTAAGAAATAAATGATCATTTATTGGAGTGAAATATGTATGAGAACCTTTGGATACACGTTTAAAAATATTTTCCAATTGTATTAGATGATGAAGAGGACTAAAATGTTGCAAAAGTTCAATGAACAGGGTGCAGGCCTGTGTGGAAAGAAAACTAAAGCACAGTTGGAAGAATGAGTATATGTCATGATTTAACCAATGAAAAATTATTAAATTTTGTGTGTATATGATACTTGGAGTTATTAATCCAATTAAAGAAGTTTTATATTGAATGGATCAATGTGGAAGAAGATATGGTCAAAATACAGACCTGCAGTTCTGAGACAACTCAAAAAAACGTGTTCTCAGGTACTAAAGAGCACATAACTTTAAAAAGAATGCTCAAAATGACTTGAAATTTAATATTAAGTTGGATAATAAGGTTATTTATGTAAAAAAAAATGGTTTTAGGTCTTAAAATTCTGTCCATGAAAATATATAGAGGATTGTATTTTGTGAAAGAGACTATAAGTGAAACCCTGTTTACTCATTTTGTGAAGGAGAAAGGATTGCATACATAGAAGATGTTATCAAATGGTTTTAATAGGTCCTATATATGTTTATACAATCTATAATTATTATTTTAATACCTTTAAATAATTAAAAGTAATAACTATAGAGAAATAGGGTAGTATGAAGATCTATTCGGCCCAATCAAGAACAGGGAAAGTTGCAATTTGGAGAAGATGTTCCAAAGGAACCTTGTCTAGCTTTAATATTTTTTGTATAAATTGATAATGGGTACTATTATATAATATTGGATAGATTATATAATTTTTAATCTAATAAATAAAGGCTAAAACTCTCTTGACAGGGCTGCAAGGACCAAAAGGGTTTAATAAAGGAAATTGGGTTGTGATGTAGGATAAAAGACTGTAAGTTCTAATATAACTTGGGATGGATATAAGAAAATGTTATGATGATTTTAAAGGTTTCATTTAGTGAATGATTGATCTTAAGAGTCACAGGTAAACCATGAGATAATTGTATTGTTCTTGATAAAGATTTCTATCTATCATGGTATGAATGACATTGTTTTACAAATGAGCAAGTTTGCATTGATGATCCTGATTCCTATATAGAGCTATGTCACCAATAAGATCATTGGTGACTCAACTAGTATATTGGCATTGAGATAAGAGAAAATTTCATAAAAATAAAAGAACATAGTCTAATGAAGAAGTGACATGTTGGTAAGGTAACCTGAGGTGTAAACAAGGTGAGGGTTACACCATTTTTGGTATCAGAGCTCAAAGCTCTTGGGATTTGGTAATTGATCATGTTTTCTAATAAGTTTCTATAGGATTGAGAAAAGGATCAAAAGACTAGGATGCAAAAGGCCTAGGTGAGATCAAGGAGATTGTCAAAAGACTAGTTAAGGAGGAAGGCTTGGGTGAGACAAGTGGACCAAAAGACTAGGGTGAAGAAGACCTAGGTGAGGACCTAAAGGGATCAGGAGACCAAGGTGGAAAATACTTGGGTGAAGATCTCAGAAATGGAAGTATTATTGAAGGCACTATAGAGAAGTAGAGTATATGAGGGTACTAAGAAGGAAGCAAGCATTCGGAAGAAGAGAGGTATGGCTAGTAATGGAATTGATAAAGAGATTGATAGTTTGAAAAGAGATTTAGCTAATTTTGTAGATAGATATGAGTCTTGGATGCAGATGGACAAGCAAGCATGGGTATGGCCAATGAAGAAGAGGTTGAAGTGGCCAATAGACCTCCTAATGAAGAGGAGAAGAAGGAAAAAGGATATTGCCGAGGATAAAGAAGTCCATAGAGGCTTGAAGAAGATGAGAAGGTTACCAAGTGAGAAACAAAAAGAGGAAGAGATTGTGAAAAATGTTCTCATTATGGAGAACAAGAGAAGAGAAGAAAGAAAAGATGAAGTGCCAGGAAGAGCACTTGAAATGATAAGAGTGTTGGTGAAGAGAACACTCATAGGGACCTTGTGGTCTCTTATTTTTATATCTAATGTTGTCTTTGCATGGGTAATTTCAGGTATGAGCAGCCTTGTGAAGGTCAAAAGAAAGGCCTTGAAGAATGAAGAGATTGGTGAAAGAGAGAGAAGTGAGTTTGTTGTTGATGATAAAGAAGAAGAGATGCATTAGTTAATGCATGAGGAAGGTGTTGATGAACCCATACAAGCAAGAGAAGAGATGGAAGATGAAGATTACTTCCATGATGCCATTGAAATCCAAGAAGAGGCAAGAGAACAGTCAAGAATAAAGGAAGAAGAAAGTACAAACAATCAAGAAGCTATGCAAGTCAAAGAACTAATGGAGCATGAAACTATTGATATGCATGTTAGAGAAGCAAACTCCCAAGCAACAAGAAGTGTTGGTACAAGAGCATGGATGCAAGATGCCTACATGGTTCAAGAAGACAAATGATGAGAAGGAGAAACAAGTATGGGTACCTAAGAAGGCAAAGAGTGAAGATGTGAGTATTGAGGTAACAACACCATGAAGTCAATGGAGGAAGGTGAAGCTTGACACAAGCAACCAAAGGCATGAGTTTGACACAAGTACATGGAAAGGTAAACAAATTGTTTATGATGATGTTTTTGAATCCTTTAATGATCTTTTCATGAGAAATTAAAAATGGAAAGTGGCTATGTGGACTAATATGTAGCAAGGAGAGAATTCCAAATGGTTGGTTAATCAGGAAAGAGATGGGTATACATCAAATCAATTCCTCATTGAATGCAAGAAACAAGCAAGATGGCTTCAAAGAGAAGTTGAAGAGAGTAAGGAGACACAAGGTAATGATGTTTCAATTGCTTTTGATAAGTGTACTAATGAAGAAGTTGGTTTATGTGAAGACAAGCTAAGAAAAGATGAGATAAGGGGTAAAGGACAAGTAATCCTTAAGAAAGAAGGACCCAAGTTTGATGAAGATAGTGATATAGATGAGATCTTACTAAAAGAAGAGTTGAAGATGTTGGAGGAGCTGTTTGGTCATTCAAGAGAGATGAATGAAGGTACAAGCCGTGGTGAAGACACCATTGGGAAGAGTGAAACAAGACAAGAGCAAACCCAAGAGGCAAGGATAGTTTTGATCAAGGAGCAAGAATGTGAAGGTAGCCAAGAGGCTTCATGGCCTAAATATTTTGATTTTAAGGTGGCTTTGAATGTTTTGTATGCAGGTATGAAGGTTGCTAAAGTGAATGACATACATGAGTCATTGGAGAAGCTCATGAAACAAGAAGAACAACAAGAAGATCTAGAATACATGTATGAAGATGAAACAGCATGGAAGCGAGAGATGGAAGCTGAGAAAGAAATGAGAAGGACATATCTAGAGAGGAAGAAAAGCAAAATGAAGGACAAAGACTATTCCAAACAAAGACATGCATTGGTATTGGCAATAAGACCTTGGGATCCAGGGATAGAGTGAAAACTAAAACATTGAGGAGATATCTCATTTAAACCAAGGTTGAAATTGTTTTTAGATGGAGAGTATGATGTAGGAGCATCTACATACATCATCCTGCAAGACATGGTTAAGTTCGGATCAGTCTTCACTAGGCATGCAAGCTCTAGTCATGTTTGAATTCAAATTAAAATTATTGTATTTTCCCCCCAAAATGTTGTTAATGAGGAGTAATTTTAAAATTAAAGGTAAAAATTCAATGTAATAAGTAAAAGAGTGAAAGTGGTTAAAGGAGAATCTCCTACGTTGGAGTTGTTGAGCAAATAAAGGAGGAGTGGTTAAAAATCTTTCAAACTTGGTATATTGTTGAAGATTACAAACCGTGTTTGTTTTGTCTTGAGCCCAAGTTGGGCGTAGAGGTTAGGGACGAGGCTCTTCAAAAGAGCAAAAGATAATTCATTTGAAAAGATAAAGCTCATTAAGAAAAGAGAAGAATGTGAGGAGAGCTCAAGAAAATAGAGGACTGTAAAAGTGAAGGAAGAAAGAAAGTTGAAGGTGCAAATAAGACTTATAAGTCATTGACCATGGATATGGATCATAGAGTGATGGATCCTTGCTTGTAAGTATCTATTTTTATTATGAATAAATGTATTTTTATTCACATGTGTATATTATGTAAACAATAATCCCAAGTGCAGAATTCTGGTCTAATCAATGGTGTACAAATGTATAGGGTTGTGTATGTATATGTATGCTTCCTTGAGGTTTAAGAAATAAATGATCATTCATTGGATTGAAATATATATGATAAAATTTGTATATATGTTGAAAACTAGTTTCCAATTTTATTAGATGATGAAGAGGACTAAAATGTTGCAAAAGTTCAATGAACAGGGTGCAGGCCTGTGTGGAAAGAAAACTAAAGCACAGTTGGAAGAATGAGTACATGTCATGATTTAACCAATGAAAAATTATTAAATTTTGTGTGTATATGATACTTGGAGTTATTAATCCAATTAAAGAGGTTTTATATTAAATGGAGCAATGTGGAAGAAGATATGGTCAAAATACAGACCTGCAGTTCTGAGACAACTCAGAAAAACGTGTTCTTAGGTACTGAAGAGCACATAACTTTAAAAAGAATTCTAATAATGACTTTAAATTTAATATTAAATTTGATAATAAGGTTATTTAATTGAAACAAATGTTTTAGGTCTTAAAATTTTGTCCATGAAAATATATAGAGGACTGTATTTTGTGAAAGAGACTGTAAGTGAAACCCTGTTTACTCATTTTGTGAAGGAGAAAGGATTGCATACATAGAAGATGTTATCCAGTGGTTGTAATATGTCCTATAGATTTTTATACAACCTATAATGATGATTTTAATATCTTTCAATAAGTAAATGTAAGAACTATAGAAAAATAGGGTAGTATGAAGATCTATTCGGCCCAATCAAGAACATGGAAAGTTGCAATTTGGAGAAGATGTTCCAAAGGAACCTTGTCTAGCTTTAATATCTCTGGTATAAATTTATAATGGGTACTATGATATAATATTGGCTAGATGAAATAATTTTTAATCTGAGAAATAAAGGCTAAAACTCTCTTGATAGGGCTGCAAGGACCAAAAGGGCTTAATAAAGGAAATTGGGTTGTGATGTAGGATAAAAGACTGTAAGTTCTAATATAACTTGGGATGGATATAAGAACTTGTTATGATGATTTTCAAGGTTTAATTTAGTGAAGGATTGATTCTTATAGTCACAAGTAAACCATGAGATAATTGTATTTTTCTTGGTAAAGATATCTATCTATCGTGGTATGAATGACATTGTTTTACAAATGAGCAAGTTTGCATTGATGATCCTGATTCCTATATAGAGCTATGTCACCAATAAGAGCATTGGTGACTCAAATAGTATCTTGGCATTGAGATAAGAGAAAATTTCATAAAAAGAAAAGAACATAGTCTAATGAAGAAGTGACATGTTGGTAAGATAACCTGAGGTGTAAACAAGGTGAGGGTTACACCACTTATTTATCTAGGGACATGCCCTATATTTTTGACATCAACACATGTACTTGACCCTTAGGGACTGGTATGTATAGGTTGAGTCTAGGAAAATCCATTATCATTTCTAATCAGTGATCTTATATTGTAAGTTTCCCCTTAGATAATTTTGGGGTCCATGGGGTTCATTACATTGGAAGCACTATGATTTGGAATCATCTACCAAGTTATCCTAGCTAGCCACTAATTATCTATTCACATTTGGCATTATTGTGTACAAAGGGTTTGGGACCATGACCAATTGATTAGTGGTTTATGTATGATGGTTTGGCATTTGGTGATTTAAAGCATGGTCATTTAGCATTTGTCTTTCTTGGTATTGGTTTTTTTGCTAAGGTAACCTTCTTTATTGATAGTTTTTGTAAGAGGGCCTTGGAGACACAGCCTAGTGCCTCTTGAGATTAATTATGTCATTGGAAAAATTCCTTAGAATGATCTTTAAATCATTCATATTAGATGAAAACTATGATGCAGTATAAGTACTCACCTTAAGCAGGAAAATATACATACATAGAAGGAGGTAGGGTACCTGAGGTGTTAGAGATCTCTTCTTGTGGGGTATAGATATTTAAAGGAACATCAATATTGATGACTAAGGAGGTAGTATTATTGCATCTAATAGTTTGTTCTCACCCCTAACTATGATGTCGTATGCATCCAATAATATTTAACCTCCGAGTGACTGGATCATGACCGTAATGTCCGAATTGAAGGCTTTGAGATAGAAACCAATTTTCATGCTTGTAGGTGGTCGAGCCACCAATAAGATCCTTTGTTAGGTTTTTTTGAACCTAGAATTAAAATTGACCATGGCCTCTTGTGGGGCCCTCTTAATGGTTATCAATTACTATAGTAAGGATGATCAGTCCACCTTCTCATTGAAATTTTCAAATAACTTGCTACCCAGGTCATCCCAAGTTTTGATAGAGTTGGCTAGTAAAGATTGATACTAGTCAAAATCTAACCCTTTGAAGGAGGCTACAAATATCCTTAAGGATATATTATATGTGTTAACATAGTGCATGATGCACAAATTAGCTACATATTATAGGTGTTTGATCACCATCTTGAAATATTATCTCAAAAACTTGGGAAGCACCTTCAAAGCATTTATAGGGATTAGATCCCATATAGCTAGGGGTGTCAGGGTTATAACTGAGCTAACGCTATCTCATGACATGAAGTTATTTGTTGGGTTTAAACGTGCCATTAGATATTGTTGTTTTTGTTGTTGTACAATGAGAAACCCTAAAGCTCTTTGGTGAATTCGGGTTCCCAAAGGTGGTGTTAGTAGATTTGAATTATTTGTAGTCTATGACCTTGTTATGGGTCTATGGATCATAAAATCATGCCTCTGCCAATTAGAATAGAAAATTTAGGGTCTTATCAAGTGTGATAGAAAAGATAACTATTGATACCTAAAACTCTCACTTAAGGTCTAACAACTTCTATGGGAAGCTTTACAGATGTGGGATAAAGTGTAGTTTGTAGAGTAACCTTTGGGATTTTAGAATATGAATCTTCGTTCTTATTTGGGGAAGAAAAGGGATATAGTAAAATAAAATAATAACATGAAATTAAAATATAGTCTAAGGTGATATGCCAAGAGGTTTGAAACATTTATCAATACTTGCATAAAATAACATAAGCCTTTATCACTATAGACCATAAAGGAGTCTAAAGCATGAATTAAGATCTATAATGTGAGCAAAGATCTACACCATAGAAGTAAAAGAATATAAATAGAAGATAGAGATAATTTTCCACTCCAAATTAATATAGAGTATCACATCCTCTTCATTGATATATGGGGAATAAAATATATAAGGTTGCAACATGTATATACAAAGCATTCACTAACATTTATGAGGTGCACCTACTAAGTTTGTAGAATAGGAAAATGCTAGCTGCTACTATCCTAGTCTATTACAATGGCTATAAAAAAAGATTGTGAGAAACAAAATGATTGATAACCTGTCTAAATAGGAAAGAGCTCTAAATAAATAGGCCAAAATAATGTTTAGGAAAGAGACACCTAGAGATTCCCTCTCCTACCCATGATGGTGTCATTAAAACTAAAAGGAAGTCTCAAGATCATGAGTGTAGTTGGCCTCTAGATCCCAGATATGGTACAACTACATCATTCTATTGTGACCACTATGTTTGATATAAATAGGGTGGCACCACACGTATGATCTAGGAGATGTCTCACATTTATTGCATTGAATGGATTTGGTTTTCTCAATAATCAAAAGATCTATTTGAAAAGGGGGCCCACACTGTCATCCACTAGCACTCCTTTGCACACTATCAATCTAACACTACTCCTGGGTGAACATGAAGGTGACACATGTTTGACTTGTGCTTATTTGGAGAGGCTAGAGCCTTATTTGGTAAGGTTTATCATGGGGTTTCCATGTGTCAAAAAAACACTCCTCTAAATAAAGTTAAGCATTCTTCTACTCAAAATGAGCATGAGGGTGCCACGTGTCGAATAACCCATAACCCTTTTATAAAACATTTAACAGGGCCCATTTTTATTTTTATTATCCATTGGTGTTGCTTAGAGGCCTAAATCAAAATCAAAAATCCTTAGAGAGTGAAGGGATAACATGTCTAGAGCTCATGCTCCACCTGAACAAAAATAAAATATCCTCAAGTTGGATGAGCATCATGTTGCCAAGTGTCAAAATTGGATGAAAGTTGGGACTTAGGAAAAATTGAGAAAAGGGTCCCAAAAATAGAAGGCCCAAAAGGGGATCCACTAAAAGGTGCCAAAAGACTACATATCTATCAAGTGAGCAAAAAGAAAAAGATGGACTTCTCCTTAATATCAAATGTTGATTATTGATCCAAAGTTTCCATCTTACTTTTTACAAATCTTTATTTACCTTATAATTACTCAATTTTTTGAGTCCACTTTTTCATGCTCAATCCCTTCAAAATTTTGACTTGTCTCTATTTCTTTAAATTCAGCGTCTTCTTCCTCATCTTCATTTATATCCTCAAAAAATTTAGTCCCCTTGGGTTCTATTTCTTTTTTGAATACCCACTCTTCTTCTTCATTATCATATTCAATTCAATGAGTGGATCCCCTATGTGCACCTTGTCTCCTTCCTCTTATATAACTTCTCTTTGCCTCTCCTTGAGCTCCCCTAGAATCATCATACATATGTTATCCTTTAACAAGTAATACTTCAGAAGGCATCTCTTTTTCTTGTGTGACCTTAGGAGATACATGAGGGGTTCTTGGTTTCCTTTTATATGTTCATAGAGATTGATGAGGAGTAATAGATGGTGCTAAATTGGGTGGAATGGAAGATGAAGGGGCCATAAGAGTATAAGGTTGAAGTGAGGTAGAAATGGATGCAGTTATGGGTGAGGGTGTAGGTTTTGATTCTATAAGAGTTGGTGACAAATTGGAATTAAGAACATGAGATAATAAAGAAAGGAGACTTACTTATTGTATTGTGGAAAGTAGAGGTAGGGGTGCGAATTAGAATAGGCATCTAGCCCCACTAGGACTTACAAATATCCCTACATTATCCATTTACTAAGAAGTAGTGGTAGTTGAATGTGTTGGGGAGACTTGGGAAACACTAGATCTATCTTGAACATTACTTCTCTAGATGGACCAACTTATTCATGCATACCAATTTTTATATCTACTTATATTTGAGGAAGAGGTTCATGAATTGGCATGAAAATCCATTTTTCATTGTCAATTCTCTTGGCATATTATTGAGTAATCTTAAGATCATATTAGATATTTTATTTTACAATCATTGACATTTTAACCCTATGCATCCTTATATCAACTTCACTATAATCTTCAATATTTATGAATATAAATTCATGAGTGTATGAATCATGTCCATAAGGAATTTTAACATTTATTTTTGTATTTTTTCAAGGGTTTTCTAACATTATTTCTATGGTCCCAGTACCTAAAAGGTGCCACCTTTAGGCCATAGTGTATTTTTACCTTACCCACAAAAAAGAGGTGTTCCCAACATATGTATTGAATGCATATAATGTAGAGAGGATTTAGATGAAACACACCTTGTGTAACATTCCTCAGCTAAACATCTATACTATCTTCCAATTATGCAACATTTTCTTATTCTACAACTTTATCTAGGATGAGTCATGGTAGATATAGAGGTTGTGTTATGGTTATATCTATCCTAATTAGAATGCACTTTGTATAGAATTAGTAGTTGCCTATTTTATTGAGAATTATCTTTATATTATATGAAAAATTGGCATATTTTGACCATAAATGGCCTTACATACCATTGGATATAATTTTTTGTTAACCTCTTAATTTGCCTGCCGAACATATATACATGATGGATATTAAATTCATCGCAAATTATGATCTTAGGGTACTTTATGGAAAGATCCCATGTTTATCTGAAGGATGAATATAATTTTGTGTTTATGACATTCATGACATATGACATCTTATTAAAATTACCACTATAGGTAACTTGATGAGGTTATTAATGTGATAAATAAAGTTGAAACTAGTAATTTGACCCTGAGAAATTATTTTGCTTGAGCTTGAAATGATATTTAATAGTAGAACCCATATATATTGGACATAATAAATATCATAGAACCCATACAACTGGTTCAATATATCCATGACAATATTTATGCATGGCCTAAAGGATGTTATGGGGACAAAAGAAATTGAGCCTCTAATGGAAAATTTACTTGGGTTCTTAGCCTATTGTTGCAGTTTATTAGGGATTGACTTTGTGAGAAATAATTAATTTACCATGGATTTTCCATTATTGATCTAAGATACATGAATCTTATAGTAATTTTCAAATGCATTACCATTAATGTAAGCCATAGGGGTGGTATTAAGCTTATGGTGAGATATCTTTCCAGTGATTTGGCCATTTGCAAATAAATCAAAGACTAGGTCAATACATGGAACTACCTCTAGTTTCACTACAAAATTATGGAGGCCTACTACCTTGATTGGAAGGAGGTCATCTCTATATATTTGGGTGAATATATATAATTTGACTTTTTCCCTATATGGCTTTGTAGTCTCCACTTCATCCCAAATAGCAGAATAATGTTTAAACTTGTGTTGCAATGTTACTAAATGAAATATTATGTTTGTTTATTTAGTTGTGCATGCAATCAATTAGGCTAAGGGAGGATGGGAATGTGAGATGAGGAAGCCATTGAAATTGTTTTATCAATTGTATGTTCTCTATAATTTGGATGTCTCTAAGTTGATGTAAAACTCAAATTCATGTTATGCAAAAGTTATCTAGAAAATGTGATTTAATCTAATTTTACAACTAAATATATTAATTTATATTCATATACTTTATTTATTAGTTGAATTAATTTTCCAATTCATGAAAATTAATGGTAATACAAACATTCAATCTATTCCCCATATACTTTTCTTATTTGAATTTTGATTTCTTAATGCCAACTTTAGTGGGTCTTATTGCCATGTGTCATCCTTTTGCTACTCCAAGGTGCCTTGTCATCCTATATGACAAATTTTACCTTTCCATATTCTCAAACTTGATCCTCATGTCCTTACACTCATTTTTTGAGCTTAGGGATGTGTTGTTGTATATCACTCAACTGTTAGTGACTAGACTCTAGATCTTTATACTTCATTTATTTAGGCAAAGAGTTTTTGAGATGATGACACTTGGATAGATATAAGGAATTCAGAAAATGAAACCTTTTTTTTATACATTATGTGTCTTGTGGGCTAGTAATAATACAACATAAAAAGTGATCTCACTATTCAAGAGAAATCTTTTCGATTCTACATTTGTAATTTATGTATATCAGTTTGTAGATGCTCAAGATGATGACATTTGGTGAGATCTCAATGATCCACTTACTTAGATGACCGTATAATGTAGGTTTGTTGACATCATCTATTTTAACTTATTGTTCATGGTATGATGACATGTGGATGGTTCTCACTACTCTACTTTCCTAGACGATTATGTAAGTTATAATTTTGTACTTAGGATTTGGGTTCATGAGATGATGACATGTGGATGGTTTTTATTGATATACTTACCCATATTATTCTATCACTTATAATTTTTTTCTTAGGCTCTAAATGCATAGTATGATGACATGTGGATCAGTATCAATACTCTATTTTCCTAGATGATTACATAACTTGTACTTTTATTCTTGGGTTCCAAGTTCATTAAATGATGAAACATAGATAACTCTCACTTATTCGTAGCATGAAAACTTTTTGAATCTACAAGAGTATGAGATAGCTATAAAATGATAGGATAATTACACGTGGTATTATATCGATGACCTAAATAGAATAAAGACATGGTAAATTTCCAAAGGTTTTCGATGAGTGGGATGATGCCACTTGGAGAGATATCAAATATCTTAAGGATACTTCAGATTAATTTGGATAAAAGAAAAAAAATGTAAGGATAAATTAGGAAAATTATGGTACTATTCCCATTAGTGTATTATATTAAAATCATAATATTGAATATACATTTTGAAAGTAGTGAAGAGAACTAAAGGTGTTGAATAATTCATGAATTAAGTCTAAACTTTGATTTTCACCCTTTTTGTAATGTTTTGTAATAAAATTAGACTTTGAAAGCAATCTTAGCATGTGCTCACTCAAGCAATATCAAATATTCTAAGCAGAATATGGACCAATAACAAATATGTCTTCACATAATGGGTCCCTATTTGATTTTAGAGAGTTAGGCACATTTTGCCAAATAATGCTCACTTTATTTGAGATCCACCTATCTTATTCAAGTATAATTTAGATTTATATTTAGATATACATCATATCTAACAAATATATGGTTAATAATCACTTCCCTTACTGCTATTCCATCTTTATTTTTATTTTATAAAAATGAGACCCACTACTCATTCCTTAAAGTGAGTTTTCATAGATCCTAGAACATTATGGACCTTCCCATAAGAATATGTGATGTGCATAAAACCCACATCAACACTATTTTATGTATAATGGACATATGCCCATTTTTAACAAGATAGGAAAAATATTAACATCTTAGGCCTATGTTATTAGTGAAAAATGTTTTTTGCAACTATTCTTTGAGTTTGTTTGAATGTGGTGTATCTCCCAATTTTACACAATATATATTATGTAAAATGAGATAATAATTGATAATATTATTTATATCATGTTGAAAGTGGACTTTTACCCATTTTATACAAGAAATTAAAATTTTTATCAATTAATCCCATTCGATAAAGGATAAAGACATCTGAAAGTTGATAATATTACCATATTGGGTAGAATGGGCACATAACCATTCTAAACAAGATAAGAATTATATGAAAATAACTATTATAACTAATATTTAATAAAGAAGAAAATATTATAACCTTGTGTGGAATGGGCACATCCTCATTGGCCTATAACTTTTGAGAATATTTCTATCAGACTTTTGTAGAATAATCTACATGACATAAAGATAATAATATTAGCCTCTTATAAAGAATATAATATTCTTAGCTTGTGTATAATGGGCACATGCCCATTCTAAAAAAGATATTAAGAATATTATAAACCAAGCCCATTATATAACACAAGTTAGGTTTTGATTAATATCAATTATGCCCATCATTTAACATAAGATAAGACCACAATTATTATCTATGTGTAGAAGGGGAATATGCTCACTATTAATAATATCATTAAATATGCCCATTATATAAAACAAGTCTTTAGTGGATTATTGAACACAAGAGTATACCACATATTCTTACAATGGTATTATGACATTAGATACATGCAATTGCCTTTATTGGTATAGATTTTACTTCTCAGCATCTCACAAAGAATTAAACCAAAAATATATATGTGTGAGGACAAGATGTATATGCCAATATTTTATATTGTATTTGGTCTTAACAATGAAATATAATAATGGAAATGATACCAAAATATGAAATTAAGCATGATATAGACATATATAATATACTTGCTTCAATGATGTATTAATGAGAATTGAATTATACATTATTATTTTGTAATTTATGGCATCTAACAGAGAATTAGACGATAAATCTATACACACAAGGACGCAATGCATATGTTAATATTTTATGGTCTTAAAAATGAATTGAAATAAATGGAGATGATACCGATATTAATCTAAACATGATATATACATATATATTATAATTTATTCAATGATGCATTATTGAGAATCGAATTACACACCATTATGTTGTTATTTATGGCATCTCATCTATAATTAGACAAAAAATATATACACATGAGGACAAGATGTGTATGTTGATAATTTATTTAATTATATTTTTTCTTAACAATGAATTATAATTATAATGGATATGATATTAATATATAAGATTAATCATGATATAAACATATATAATAGACTTGATTTAATGAATCATGTATTGATGAGAATTTAATTACACATCATTATTTTTTAACATGAGATACAATCAATATTCTTATAATAATGTTATACAAATAAAATGGGCCACTCTTTAAGACTTTTATGAATAAGATAATATTAATACTATCATCTGATTCTTACTTAATTACAACACAAATAAAAACATGAATTTTATATGTATATAATGGTAAAATACATTATTTTATTCATATTTATATGTCAAAATTAGTTTTGAGGTTTATGTGATTATATTAATTGTAATTAAACTGTAATTCAAAATATTATTTTAAGTTGATTTTTATATGTATTACTCAAATTTATTTCCCACCTTATATTTATTAAGTAATTATAATTAAATTTTATAATTGTTTTAAGAATAAACCTATCCAAATGAAAACAATGCTTGTCAAATGTTAAAAAGATCCTATAATCAAGGATAAATATAGTTCAATGGTATCACCAATTATTTGAATAATGACATGACTCAAATAAAATCAATCTCATGTTTTTTATAACATTTAAAATAATATGAAATTTGAGGCATGTTTTCCCTAATGATTCAATTTTTTTTAGTGAACTTTATAATATATCCCAACTGGTCACTTTTCTTGAAATTCCACAACCTAAGTTTAACTACTAGTAAGATTTTACACACTTGAAGAGTATTACTATTTAATCTCAACACTAATAAAAGTTGTAATTTTACCATAATAAAATGGTTAAATATAAAAAAACATTATTCCCATTTAATTATTTAATTAGTATATTAAAGCTTTTTGTCATTAAATGGATAAAAGTCTTTGGAATTAATTTAATGTCTGTGTCAAAATAATTTTCAATATTAGTTTCATTTATGTTCATATCATTTTTATTTATTTTATTGATTGTTGACATTGAAATATATTCTATTAGGACAACACTCATGAATATATTTGAGGAATTTGTGGACAGTTGAAATAGATTTAATGTAGGTACTAAAATAGATATTCAAATTATTTATGACACAACTAACAAAAAATATTTTTAAATCATGTCATTTTGTCAAACCCTATTGAAATAACAAATGCAACACAAATATAAATAAAATACTACTATATTTCATAGTCTTAATTATTTTCAAATCATGACATATGTCATAAGTTTATGGCAGGGTATTTTTTAAGTTTGAAAATTGCTGTCATAGTTGATGCAACTGGTATATTTAAGAATTTAAAATTTTTACACATAGATTTTGGGTGACATTTGTTCATAGTTGGATGTATTATAAATTTTTTAGTATTGAATAAATCAATTTTTCTTCCTTAATTTGTTCTTAAACAAGTACGCAAAATAGAACATAAAAAAATAGAGAGGCAAATATATTCAAAGATTGGTGATACTACCATACATACTGAGAGCGTAATAGCATCAACACTATAGACATATATAGATAGTAAAGTTTTAGGAAACCAATATTGATCCAGGCTAATGATAACACACTAAATGACATAGGAATGGTACAATAGAAAAACCACACACATAGTAACACAACATGAAAGTATTTTCTTTAGTTGTCCAGAATAAAAATAAATATAATATGAAGTTTTAATGACACAAAGAGAAAAATATAACATTTAAAACTAGTTTTTTATTTTTTTACTTATATCTTATTCATTATTATTTTAAAATTCCTTATATCTAGAACATTTAAAATGCATTCACTTTTAAAATTTGAATGTCCATAATTAAATTTATATATAACTAATTCCTTATATCTTCTTCATCTCCCTTAAATTTTTACAAGTTTACAATTGTATTCTTTATATCTAATATATTGAGTTTGAAACTCAGTTCAACATTGAGATAAAAATGAAAATGATAAATACCTATATGTAAACTCCTTGTAATCTCCATGTAATAACCTTGTGTAATCTCATATGTAGATACAATCTTACTAAATTATCTACAAATGTAGTTTTGTATAAAAATACTAATTAGAAACTAAATCCTTATGTAATCACCTTATACATTATTTCTCCAAATTGAATAAACTTTATTTTCTAATCTTGGCTTGAATCTTATCTTTCTTTAGATGTATTTTTTGTGCAAAAACACTGAATATCATATGTTATTGAGTCCTTATGTAATATCCTTCTAGATTATTCCCTGATTTTCAATTATATTTTATACTGGCTTGACTTTATTTGTATTCAATTATCATATCATAGAAAAATAATTATCATAAATTAATTCCTTTTATACTTAGTAACAAGTTTATCCTCCTCTAAAACATCTAATATAAAATATTAAAATCATTATTATGAAACTTTATGCAATACCCCCTTGTTATAATTTTAATTTTTGTTTTCATCAACTCATAAATTTTTAGTCATAGGAATAATTCTTTAAATCATGAATTTGAACTTTATTTTGGCTTCCAATTCTTATGTATATGTAAATTTGTTTTTTTTTATAAAAAAAAAGTTATAGTAAATGGACTTTATTTTAAAAAATCAAGTAATTATTACTCTCTGAATGTACACTCATAACATATAACATACAATTATATTTTTTTAACTATAAATTATTATTTATTAATACATATAAGCCTATTCTCTACACAAGATAAATTTTTTTAGTATTAATTGATAAAATTCATTTTAACATGTTTAAAATGAGCATAGTTTCTTAGTATACAAAAGTCTAATAATATATTTGGAATATTATTCATTAATAATCCAATGGTATTAACATGTGTATAATTGGAATACATAATGGGCATAGTCCCAAGAATCTAGGTAATTAAGATAAGACTATTAATAAGAATATTATCTATAAATAGTCGAATTAATATAGGCTTAACATGTGTGGAGTGGGTATGTGTAGATTTGACATATATTAACCTAAGAATATTGGATTCATGATTTGAGAATTTTCTTATCTTTTTTTAGAATGAGCATTGAGCAATAAATGACCATATTATGTAAATTCTAGACATGTCATAAATAGATTATAACCATTGAGTAATAATTGTTCATGTTATGCCCATTCAACATAATTCTAATATATTAAGAATATTATCAATTAATGTTCCAATATGCCCATTATACATAATGTATTAACTGTATTATGAGCATCGAGAAAGAAGTACTCATGTTACACCTCATTATATTAAGGTATTAATAATATTATTATTAATTAAGAATCTAATAGTTATATCTTATGTAGAATGGGCATGTGCCTCTTTTACATAAGCCAAGGTTATATAATTATTAATTGATATAATTATACTTACATTAATAATGTAGAATGGGCATATGCCCAAATTTATGAAAAAGATAAGAGCATCATCAATTAATAATCTAATAGTATTATAATACATAGAATGGGCATGTGCCCATTCTACAAAAATTAGTAATACTAGATTCTTAATTGATGATCGTTATCCCAATTTTTAAAAACAAGTCAAATAACTATGAGTGTTAAATATTTTAATTGTAAGTGGTCAAATTGAGTAAAATTACGTCAAAGTCACCATTTTCCTTATTCAAAATGTCCTATCTAAGATGTTCATTATCAATATTTATAAACTGGTCAAATGTTTGAAGAAAAATCAAGAACATGCCAAAAATTGGCTAAGTCCTTGCTTTGTCAAAATTTTGGAGCTCTACCAAAAAAGCATCATATTTTTTATAAGTTCTTATCGAGTTATCAAACCCTGATCTATGTCTAAATAAAATTTAGAACCTAGAGCAAGTGATCAAACACATATTAGATCTTGATCATATGGTGAACACATTCCCAGAATCTAACACATGTCAAAACATATTTCAATATTGAAGGCCTCTACAAACATACTTATTGGATCCTAAAATTTACTCAAGAGCACTACAATATCCATTATTATTCCATCCTTGGCCCTCACATGTATAGATTATTCACTCATTAAAACATATTTCCTAATCCATTATATTATGCATATAATTTGCTCATTGTTCATCGCTCCTTCCATCCCTTATTTCTCTCATTTTCAGGTTCAACATCTCATTGATATTTGAGATAGCAGGGTTTCACATATTTAAATATATCTTAATTAAAATAAACTAAGGTATACAATTTTTTGATCTCAACATTAAAAGTTTCAAGGTCTTTCCTTAGATTTCATTCTTTTTCTCAAGTTGTTCCTTTCAATACATATCCAAATAATTTGTAGAGTCCAAAATTCCATTGTATGGCCTATTAGAGTTTGATCTTATTCTAGGCATCACCAAATTTTAAAAACTCCCCAAATAGCCATCAGACCCTATGACTTTCCTATAAACATTTTGGACTCCAGATACCTACTAGAGACATCATCAATTTCTAAACCTTATCAATAAAAAAGTTGAAATACGAGACCCTGCAAAACACCTCATCAGACACAAACACTATTAAACACCTTATCAGACTCTGACACTTGATTTTACACATCTCAAATTCTAAGACCCTACAGAGCATGTTGTTTGATTATGATCCTTTACTAAATGGACTCATGTACTATATCGTATGCATGTTCACACCTTGATATACAACTCTCATAAAAGAACACTCAAATTTATGTCTTACTCCACAAGATCATTTAAAGTTTTACTTTCTCTCAAGTAAGTAATATTAATTAGATGTCAAAATTTGGCATCTCAATAAAGTAAACTCCCAAGAAAATCACTCAAAAAAATACCCCTACGAAGAAGAGTCTCCAATTGGAAGAGGAGATAGAAATGAACTATCAATTTCAAGGGGTGGTTCACCTTCACACCTATATTCAAATGTTGAAGAGATAACATATATAGGCCACCTTGATATGGAAGAATTTTAGAGCATAATCAATGGTTCCCTAAGATAGATTATGGGAAAACCATATAGATAGTGGATTGTGTCAAGAAACTATATTT
The DNA here is from genome assembly GCA_037957365.1 of Torreya grandis. NCBI lineage: Eukaryota > Viridiplantae > Streptophyta > Pinopsida > Cupressales > Taxaceae > Torreya > Torreya grandis. The sequence goes on along the minus strand of JARHVA010000630.1, from coordinate 1,337,638 downwards.
CTTCTTTTAGTACAATGTCTAGAAATAGGGTTGAAAACAGACAAATAATATACTATATAAAATAAAGAAGATAATAATTCGAAAGGAAAATTAATATTATGCTTAGGTATAGAGAATATTGATCATCTACTGTAGTTACTTGAAAATGAGGAATTTATAATTTTGACTCGTGTATTGTCTCAATAATTATCAAATTATAATACTAGTTCTTGTTCAAATTAGGTCAACAAGCAATGGTTAAAAAAATGTAGGCATACATCAGTAAGTCTTCTTAAGAATATTTACATATTTGAATTCATGAATAATGTCAATAACATGATCCCACTCTTTCATAGAGTAATGAGAAGCCCAGTTGCAAATAATTTATAATCATGGATATATAGGTATATATGGATCATCCACCAAAATAAGCAGTATATCAATTGGGGATAGTTAATCAGTGATTAAACTCACAATTATCTTGTAAAGGTCAATACAACTTCAAAATCAAATATGACCTCTTATCTTGTTTATGGTGTTTTCAAAAGAATGTTCTAAAATTGTTTGAATACAATGGATGATATGAAGACTACCAAAATATATGACTTATATCCTCATCTCTCTTTGAAAGAAAGTGCATGAAATTTCTATAGGGAAAATGATGCATCCCTATAATATATGGCTCAGATGTTTAAATTAGAACCATACATTTTGAGGCTATCAATTCAGGAATCTACATATACTTTTATAATGAGAACATGGTTCATAATATTCCTAACAATTACGTAATTGATAATTTGTGGCTATAAAATTGCTTTTTATTTGATCTCAAAATATGTGAATGATAGATAGGATTTGATAGAAATAGTGATATATGTGATTAAAACACATAAGATGTTGTCTTATAAACACAAGTGTAGAATAAATTTCCTCTGTTGGTCTATACACTTATTATTTTTTATGTAAAGTAAAATTTATTGATGAATAAATGACTTGAGTTACTATTTGATCATTTTAAATTTGACCTTAATTTGATGCTAGGGGTCTGACACAAAATATTATTGGTTATTTCCATTAAAAAGGAACATCATTTTGAATACTACTGGATGCACTACGATGATGATAAAGATGTGATAATCTATGATTATTCATGATTCACACTAGAATAGGATATTGGTTTTGATATATTGGAGATAAATAAAAATATATTACATGATGAAGATGTACTAGATCCAATCTATGGAAAATATGGAATTGAATCAAAACCTCTTCCCAGAGTATATTGACATGAGAAAGAATCCAATTCTCTCATCAACAAAAGTCAATGTATGGTAAACAGAACTCTAAAATGGTTGAAGAGCAAAGGCATCAATGTTGATAAAGCAAGATTTCCTCCACCTATGAATGAAGCTAAATTAGTAACTACTAATTTGTAACATCACAAAGATATAAGAACATCCTCTATAATAGTAATTTTTAAGAATTCAGAAGAACTAAAATTTGAAGTGGTTATAGAGGTTTTTCTAACTAAAAAACACTCAAGTTGAAGATAATAAGGTAAGGTGAAATTTTCCCATGTAACCACTCATGTTGAAGATAAGAAGGTAAGGTGATAAACTCCTAGATAATCCAAGTCTTTCTATTCTAAAATAAATTCCTATTTATAATATTTTTCTCTCCCTCAAAACCTAGTAATAATACTACACAATAGGTTTAATATTCTAATACATAATTGTTATTTGAGTCTTTTCTCCCTTAGAAAATTGATATTTACATAACACTGTATCTTTCCCAAAATGTTGAATTGTGTACTTAACCATCTCCTAAGACTCCAATTTATGCATTAGTAAAAGAAGGTGAAATAGTAATGGAAAAGTCTCAAGTTAGAAAAAATCATGTGCCTCCTCTTGAAATTAAAAAAGAGTCTAAAATTGATCTTGTAAAACAATCTCCTAGTGCTAAAGTTCCAAATTTGTTAAATTAATTAGTGAAGAAAATAAAGAAGATTGAATAGCCATAAGAAATTAATTTCAACATCCTAACCACTATCTGTATTTGTGTGAGCAAGAATCCCAAAATAGTTTCAACAATAATCACTGATCAGAAAGGAGATAGTTATGTATAAAAAGAAGTTTTTCCTATTTAAAAAAATAAATGTGATGGTGGTACTTCTTATTATCAAGTAAAAATATTTATCTTGGAAAAATCTACAAGAGAAGGCGTGACAAAAATGTCTAATATGAAATTAACACAATATTCAAGAAAATGGACCAAGATAAAGTAACTAAAGAGTAACTCAAATAAAATATAAACAACTAACATATTTAGTTTAGAAATTAATAAGACCTATTTAGTCTTCCTAGTATAATGTTCATCAAATATATAATAAAGATACATTTAATGTTGTGTAAGATATTGATCATATGGTAAGGCAACAAAAGAGTGGACCGAGAAAAGTTTTCAACAAGTTATCACTAGTCTTCATACATCAATGGGTATATGCTATAAAATATCATTAAAATATGATCAAAGAACCAAAATGGAAAAAAAATATGAAGAATAGGTGTATAAAATGAATTAATTTATTCCTAAGTGGAATATTTCTCTTTTACCAATCTATATGACCTAATTCAAGAAAAGGTCATCGAAAAAGAGCAGGTTGTGTAACTTAATTTTTTTTTTTTGGGTTGCTAAATTTAGAGTTCATATTGTTAAATAAAATGTCAATAAAATTGAGGAATCTAGGTTAATGGGAGGATATTCTCTCTTTTAAGTATTGGGAGGAGTCATAAAATTGAAATGCAAGGTCACTGGTGATAAAGCGAAACTAGTACTTGAGGAGGTCATTGTTGATCAATTCCAAAAGAATGTTGAGAAGATCATAAGTACAAAGTCTGAATTTAATTATGATTCAATTAAAATATTGATAAAGTATATGAATAATTTGGATAACCTCAATTCAATTCTCAAGAGATTACATGGATTAACATAAAAGATGATGGACCTAAATTGTGATGCAGAAATAACTTATATATATTTATATGGTCTAGGTAAAGATAATGCATTAGAAATAATGAAAAAGTACACTGAACATCATATGAAGAAATTGTAACTTGAGAAATATGAAGTCTATATCATCATCAAAAAATATAATAAAGAATTATTCTTCATCAAAATTTAATCTTTCTAATAGATTTGTTTTTCCTCAATCATTCTTGTAATTATCATTACACCTTATTTTATTAGTTAATTCATATAATTTAAAGTAATGCAAATGTACTAAGTCTTTTTTATAATTTTGAGTTGTACAAATTTTCCAATGAACTTTTAAAATTTGTGAAAATTTTTTATTTTAATTTTACAAGTCATGAAAAAAACACTAACACATTTTCAAAAGTTGTGCAAATTAGTTTACATGTTTTTACAAGTTGTAAGTTGTGAAAATTAGCTAATGTTATTATACAAGCCTCTAAAAAGGTTAAATAGGTGTTTATGAAGAGTAAGCACATATTTAAACCTATAAATATTAGTTAAGGGCTATTTTTTAAGGGTTATTGATAGTGAAAATTTTCAAAATATTATTTGAAAGAGGAGATTATGTTTACAACCCAACAAAGGTCAATACAAGGAGATTTTACAAATTGTGCATTCAAGATTTATTTATGGATTATGTACGTATATGTTGTTTACATGTATTTAGATCTTTGATTTCAAAATGTTATTATAATTTTTATAAACTAGTTAGAATTTAGAAATTCTATTATAGTGTTTCTTCTTTAAACATTGATGATAAACATTGATTTGTCCCTTGATAAATATTGATTTGTCCCTTGATAAACATTGTTTTGTGATTATGGATGATAAACATTGATTTTTCCCTTGATAAATTTTCATTCTAGTAGTTTTTGGTGCCCACTATGGGGCACATTTATGTAACACTCATGGAACCAACATTTTGAGATTTTGGTCCATTTGACATTTTCACCAATTCAAGGACAACTCTATCAACCTGAACTATATTTGGAATAGTCTACATGATTTAACATTATATAAGATATTAGATAATTAACTTGAAACTTAGATGAAGTTTTTGTATCTCAGTTTCAAATCATTTTAGTGATTTTGAATAAAGAGTTAGATCACACGAAAATATTTAACAAAATTATTGCATGTAGGGAAGCCCATAGAGCTAAAAAAAAGGTCAAAATTATTTTGTTTATGACTATTTTGGGCATTCAAAATCCTTATCATCAACCTAGTTTTAACTAGATAGAAACTATAGAGGGACATATCACTTCAAGTCTTTGATAACTATCTTGGAATAACAAGAAAAATTTAGCTCAATTTAATATTATCATGATTATAATAAATATAGAGGAAGATCATGATGTTATTTACTAAAGAAACACTAAGATTGTTTCAAGAAAAGAAAAAATAAGACAAGCACAAAGAGTAGTTTATATAACTACTCAAAGAATTTCAGTAGTAAGAATTTTATCTAATGACTATTCAAGTAGTCTAAGTACCAGTTCAACTAAATATTTATTATCTAAGTTAGACATGAGAATATATTTCATTTCATTTGAGAACATTTGCTTGGGACTAGATCATCACATTTTCATAGAGATATTGAGGTATTATGGGATGAAGAATATTGTTTTATTTAATCTCAAAGTGTTGAAGTACTAGCTACATGTAGATTTTAAACAAAGAAAACTAGCATACATAATTACTCAATTTGCACCAAATCCTTGCCAATAGTAAAAATTGATAGGAAAATGATTCACTGGGGCTAGTAAATTAAAAGGTGAAACTGATCATTTTTATCAACCATATGAGCCTTCTAATTTCAAGTTGAATCCAAAAAAAATGTCTATTCAAAAAAATATTATGTATTCTTACAAATCTTAAGAAATGTAAACTATTAGAAGGAAGGATAATCATCATACAAGATCTTGTACTACCAAACATTGTTATACCACTACAAGAAATATTTATAGCCATGGATCTACCTTGGAGTCACATAATTGGTATGTTGGTTTTGGAACAATTACATGAACCTCCAAAAGGATCACAAAATAATTTCTCCAAATTTTTAGGTGATGGTAAACAACATCATGATGAACTTATTTTTATTTTCTATATAGCATGTGGAATCATAGATATTGCATGTGAGGATGTCACAGTGTGCTTGTTTGTTGAAACTCTCTAAAATAGAGAAGTAGATTGGTTTTATGATCTTCCTTCAGGGGAAATAACCAATTGGAATAATATGAAAACCAAATTTGAAAATAGATTTAATTTAGCAGAAGATGCACATAAATTATTATCTTAACTCACCTACATGAATGAAAAGGCATATGAACCTATGAGAGATTTCATAACTAAATTCAACAAGATACTTCATAAAATACCAATCACTACCAAACCATCAGACAATAATAAAAAGTGATTCTTTATCAATTCTCAATTACCAAAAGTAAGTGGTCAATTAAGAAGAGCCAGAGTAGTTTATTTGAATTCAAATTAAACATTACCTATTGATGTCAAAGATGATATGATTATCACTAGCAAACTGAAAAGAAAATCATCCAAAGGTAAAATATAGAGCTCAAGTCATTTTTTAATAGAACAAGTTTTTTAAAATATGGCTAATGATATAAAGACTTTGAAGAAGCAACTACCTCATAAATCCATCAAAGTTCCTTATCAAGCCATTTCAAGAATAAAATATGTGTCTTTTCAAATAAATCATCCTTAATTGCAAGCTCTTTAAAAAAATATTGATCTAGAATCTCCTCCTCAATAAAATACATATTCACCTATGAAAAGAATTTTGGAAACAAAATAAATTTTTTGATATGAAGAGATCGAATAAGAAAATGAATTAGAAAATCTAAATCCTCAAGAATGTGAAATTAAAGAACTTGATGGTGACTCCAAAAAGACATTTTTAGAATAAAAATTAGATGAAGATAATTATGTGGATAATATTGAAGACATGAATAGTAAGTCTTTTATAGTCTTTACAACAGCTCAAAACCAAAAAAAATAATCAAATGATAGGGAAGAAGAATCTATGGAATTTATTCTTCCACGAGTAGCACCACTTCTTATCTAGATGAAAGTAAAACAACTAATAGCTAAATTAGGTGAGTCTTTCCTAATTTATATTACTAGTTATCCAGAAAATAATCCTCTTGTTAATAGTAATAATAATGTGTCTAAAACTATAGAATGTTCCTCTTATACTAGTTTACCTATTTTTGACATAATTGAACATATCAACAAAACTAAAATTTAAATGTCATAATATGAATATTAGAGAGCCTATCTAGATCAAATAGATAGACAAGTAGAGTTTATTAAAGGAAATAATATTACATTAAGACCAATGCCAAGGGAATATTAGCCACCCTTCCTTTTTCTAGTTCATTTAAATCAATGACTGCTGTAAGTTTTATTTCAAATAAATTTGATCATTTTTACATTTTTTAATTCCTTAATAGATTTAGATTTAGTGATTAAATAATCTACATAGGAGCCTTAGATAACATAATACCTTCCAAAGTTACTCATGATCTTGACCAAACTTGTACAAAAACATTTGGTCTTGTTTACTCAGTAAGAGTAAAGCAAGTTCCACTTGTTGGCCAAATCAAAAATGCCCAAGTTACCCTTACATCATTTCCTCATAAAACGATCAATATCAAAAACCTAATAGATAATATCCCATCATCCTAAGGTATTATTTTGGGAAGAAATTTTTTCAAGGAACTTGGTGAAAATATTCAATTTGATTTGTCACATATAATGATTCTAGTCAAATAAATGAAATAATGCCTTGAACCAGAATCAAAAATGAAATGTGATATGCAAAAGGTAAATGATATAAGGGTATAAATATTTTATGAATATGTAGTTATAGTTAACTATTTATTGATGTTATAAAAATATCTATATTTGTTAGAAATCATGGAAACCAAACCCAATGATAAATAATGTTTTCGGAAGAAATTCTTTGAAGTTTTGACTAGACTATAAAAACATAAAATACTGACAATACCAATGAGGTCTAGATGATGGAATTTGATGTTAGTTTCTCTTGATTAGGATATGGTGTAGGCATTATTCTGATATTTGCAAATAAGAAAATATTTCTTTTGTCAGAAAAATTGCAATTTGAGTGTACTAAAAATACTACAGAGTATGAAGCACTCTTACTTGGGCTACAAGTTACAAAAAAATATGGGAATTAAAAACTTGAGAGTTTTGGGTCATATGGAACTAGTAGTAAAATAGAAAAAACCCAGTAGTAGGTGAAAAATGACCATTTGAGGTATTGCAGAAACTAAGTATGGGATAATAGTGAAACTTTTGAAGTGCTTTATATTCATGCTATATCCCAAAATAAAATAAATTCAAATTAGACACACTTTTAGTATCAACTTCATTATTGATTGATTACTCAAAATTTGATAGAGGAAAATACATGATTAAACCTATGTATTGACCTAACTTGTCAGATGATCTAGAGAACTAGAAATTTTCATTGACAATTAATAGATAATCTCATTTCTTGAAAAATATGATATTTTTAAAAAACCATGAGTTTTGGAGGTAGTAATTCATCATACAGAGAATCTTCTTCAAAAAATTTGAAAGAAAGTGTTTCCAATGAACAAGAGGAAAAAGGGGTAATAAAACTCAGAGGAAATAAAATTCCTAAAGGTTTGGTCTCATTAGAATAACTTTTCAAAAAACATGACATGTTCATTAAAAATAAAATGTATAAATATTATCTCTATTTAGTAGACTATAATAAATTAAATATTGGATCTAAAGGACAACCCAGGCTGGTTAACATTGTAAAATGTTGGTCACAAAAAGAAAAGATAAAATTCAATAGTTTCTTAAAAAATACATTGACATTCTTGGATATTCATAAAAATATCACAAGTATTTTCATCTGAAATAAAAACAACACATGGTTGCACTCAATTCCAATGTCAAACCATTGAAACAAAATCAAATATAATATAATCCAAAAATTGCAAGAACAATTTTTGTAGAAATTTAGAAAATGCTAAAAACACAAATTATCTTCCCCATTCACCACTCAACTTGGATTGATAATATTATCCAATTTTAAAAAAATAATGGAGAAATTAGAATCTATGTAGACTTCTAAAATCTTAATCAAGCTTTTCTCAAATATAAATATCAATTACCAATCGTAGATCAAGTTCTTCAAGTAATTACAGGTTTAGAAATACTTTTTATGTTGGATGGTTTCTCAAGCTACAATTAGATTGAGGTTGATAAATAAGATTACCATAAAATAACTTTCACAACTCCATGGATAATTTTTATGTACCAACAAATGTTGTTTCACTTGATCAATATATGGGATATATTCTAAAGGGCCATGGATCTTGCATTTAAATATTAAAATAATAATATCAATTTGAACACCTTGAGAAAGTGTTTGATAAATGTAAATTTCATGATATATCTCTAACCTAAAAAGCCTATTTTGAGGGTAACTAAAGGAAAAATTCTTAGGCACATCATTTTCAAATAAGGTATAAAGATTGATCCATAAAGAGTTAAACCAATACAAAAGTTGTTTCTATCAACTATTAAACAAGATGTGTATTCAATCTTCAAAAAGTTGAATTTATTAATAATGTTTGTTCTTGATTTTGTAAAACTCACCAAATGTAAATTATTGATATGATGAAAGGAAAACCCTCTATTAAATGGAATAATGAAGGAAAATAGGTATTACACCTTTTTCTAAAAGAAAGTACATTTTCATAATTTTTTTAAGAACTTATGTGCTTACAAGCATTTCAAAATTAAATGTAAATAATCCATGTTATCTTCTTCAATTTTAGAATAGATCAAAATGTTTTGAAGGAAAATAAACATGAACTAATCAAAATAGTCTCTTAACACACTTTTCATGATGTTCATGAATGCCTCAAGTGCATTGGTTAGATTGAAAGGGAGAACCTTGAACTCATAGTGCCCATATGTATTATTGAAGGATATCATAAGAATTTCTTCCTCCCATATACTAAAGTGATGGTACCCAACCCTTAGCTCATTTTTATAAAATACTGTTTCACCTCACAGTTGATCAAATAGGTAATCAATGTAGGGTAAGCGATATCTATTCTAGATAGTTTCTCTATTAAAAATTCAATAATCTATATACAAATAAAGAGTTCCATGATTATTCTTTGTGAAACCATAGATGCACCACATGGTGAAAAACATAGTTTAATCAACCCCTTTGGCAACATATCCTAAATTTGGGATTTTAACATGACTAATTATATTAGTGTCATCATTTATGAAACCTTAGGTTGGAGATTTAAAATTGGATTTATGTCAATAGTGAAGTCCAATTCTCTTTTGGGAGGTAAGATTGGTAACTCCTTTAGAACAAAATTAAAAAATTCCTAAAATGAGGGATATTCATTGATAGTAGGTTATCTAGGTTCTTTTTTTCATCAACCTTGATCAAGAACACCTGATATGCCTATCACTGAGATTTATTTAATTGGATAGCTGAAATTTGCCTTAAATTTCATCTTTCTCTTTTCACCTTAGATTTCGGTGTTATTTATCTAATTATATAGGCACTCAACTTTATTTAAAAAATATTTAATTGTGATTAGAATTCTAATACACTACTAGGATCACATCATATGATCCTAGTGGTTCTACACATAGTTCTACTATTATGACGAATTTATGTAGTCTTACCTCTACCTCTATAAGACATTTATCCACCTTGACCTTAAATTCATTCATGTATTATATTGATAAAGCATTTATCATGTGACAAACCTTCCCTAGTATTTTTATTAGAATATAAGAAGAGATAAAAAAATTGAAGGAGTCTATTATATATTAAAATTGAAACATGATGTCTAAACAAGGTACCTGATATCTTGATGGGGGAGGGTTGGAATTCAACTTGACAATTATCAATAGCTACATGTATGCATTGATGAAACATTTACTATTTTCATGTAGAAGGGTTCTTATACATGTTTCCTACCTTCAACTAAGGTTTGTCTTTGGCATAATAATCACCTCTACATTTTAAACATCCACTAGGTGGTCCCTTCATTTTAGGCTGATTGGTTTCATTGGATCCTTCCTTAAACCCATTGTTAGATTTCTTATTCAAATGTGCATTTTCATTATTGAATTTTATAAATTAATTTCTATCACAATTATATTTTTTATTCTTTTTGAAAGTGCGTTTAGGAACACCAAACCTATTTCATAACTTATCCTTTACTTCTACACGGGTTTTGATCTTTTTCTCATGTTTGATGACGTTTCTTAAAAATGTGATCCATTATCTTTGGTCCATGGACATCGTATACACAACCAATACGAGGTATTATCCCCATGATGAATTTATGGATTTTAAAGCATTTATCACGTTGGTATTAGGGAATATATTTTGAGAACCTTTTGAATTATTCCTAGTATTCAATTATTAATAATTCATCGTGACTTAGATTTTGAAAATAACTCAACTTCTGATCAAAGTATAACTATGATAGCCACTGAGCCCTAAAAGAATCCAAAAATTACTCTTAAGTGGTAAATGTAGCATCAAGACCCATTTATAATTTATTGTTTCCCCACTAATTTGTTGTTTCTCCAACAAGTTACTAATATCTACACATATCATTGGTTATCTTAGAATAATTTTAAAACTTGAAATATTTCTCCATCTCCTTGAGCCAAGATTTAGCTCTATCACCTAACATTATTCCATTGAGATTGGGTGGGTTTACCTTTTTCATATCCCTTGTAAGTTCTACAACTTCTTGAACCCTTACAACTTGTTATTCCTCAATATGCTTTGGTCCCTAGGGATATTCTTGATCGACCCAATGCTCCTCTTCCTTGTCTTTCCTACAAACTTCCTACTCTAGGGTGGCTATTATGTCCCATGTTTTATTTAAGACTGAGGATTTGTTTAAGATTTTTATGTTGTTCAACTACTAAATGATTAGATTAATGATGGTAATATTGATTGGAGTTTCTCTCTATACTAATATTCATGAATGGCATACCTATCTTCTTAGAAGCGAAAGGAAAACTTAGAATCGATGACTCATTAGGTCCAAGTGTTTTAACCCCGATATAATTAAAAATATTAAGACCCTTGTGGATAATCATAAAATTACACCACTTTATTTTTATTGTTATTTTTTGTTAACATCAAATTAATACAATTATTAATAATTATAATTATTAGTGTGATTTATTACATTATTCATTCACATAAATACAATTCTATTGGTATAATTTGAAACATTTTATAAAGTAGAATTCATTATGCATAATATGCATCAAATAGTAATAATAACTCATGTGGAGGTACATGAAAGGTGTATATGAATTATAGATTAAGTAATAATCCAACTATAACCAAGAATAATATATTTATACAACGTAATGAATGCATCCATTGATTTAAATTCATAAAATGAATGCTTATAAAAGTTACAGACTCAACTATCATAACATAATGGTATAAATTTACCAAATTACACAATACATCACTACAACTAATATCCATGAGTATATATATGAACTAAACTAAATTTAGTTTTGCATGGTGGGAGAGAACATCATTTAGATGTTTTTCCTCTAATCACATAATGATGGTACCCTACACATCTCCCCACTAGGTGTGGCCTTCCCTTCACAAGAGGACATATAATAATGATATGAACCTTAATAAGTGATCCAAAATATTGTGTTTTAGATTCCCATTCACATGTATTAACCATACTAACCATGGATACATTGTCTATCAATATGAAATCACAAACATGTACAAAATATATAATATATATTTGGAAAAACAATTTTTAAAAATATAACATTACTTTGGACAAATTTTTCATTGTAGTAATAAATAATTTGTTGATTCAAATCCACATACATTGATACTCACTGCTATGTATGTCATCTTATATGATAACTGATAATGATTACTATTGTGTGAAGATCCTCTTATGCTACTCATTGTCGTTAATCATATAAAATGATATACCATTATATTTTATAAAATTAAACATGTATAGGAACACATTCCAAGCATTTTAAACAATTATGGTGTATTATATGTAGGTCTGTTCCCAATTTCAACATTATAACTATGATTCATAAAAGGTAAAAATCCATACAAGAATATTCTATTATTGTTATGCCACATGCATTCACTTGAGAATTCACACTTCATAACTTCAAGATACATTAAATGATAACCTTAATGTACACAAGTGACAAATCTTTAATATGTAAGCACATGCACACTTAGTTTAACCATCAATCTTTTATAATAGTAACACAATGATGCCAATCCAGGAAACTTAGATAAATTCCTTTGATTATTCCTTATTAACTATCATGCAATATAATATTGTTTCTAACTCATATAAGGATCATACACGCTATGTTTTATGGCTAAACTTTAACAACTATAAATCTCATGATTAATTTATGTAATATTTGTGATTTTTAATCTGTAACAACTCATTCTTTAGCTAATTATTATTTAGGGTTTTATGAAAAACTACATATGACTCTTAAAGCCAGCCATATTATGACTCCTCAAGGGACACTATATCCCTTCAATGAGGTCTTATGAGAGATTAAATTCTAAAATAATGTATGAGCAGGAAATGTACAATCTATTAAGTTTACGTTATTTCATCTATCCTCCTTATCTACAATTTGCATAGTTCTTAGTTGTTGAAACAAGCTCTATTATTTTACTCGTGTAAATATAATTGTAGGATTTACTCACCATACAACAAGCAAGCAAAGATTATCTAATTTATTTTTAGATGGCCAACATTCAATCAAGGCCATTCTTATTTACCACCAAAACATTTATTTAAAATTGATTTAATTTGTGATATCTGAATATTAACCTTTTATTATTGACCTATATACTTTTATGTTTGCAATCAGATAAGTATAGAAGAGGTCATCTAAATAACCTTCTATAGAAGCTTACAATGTTTTACTAAAAACATTTCCAAGACTATGGTGATCATATCCAAGACATAAGTTGGCAAACATAGGCTTAGCAAAATGAACACGCCTCAAATTTTGGACAGCGTAAATGTCAACACAAAAGATGTACAACCAAGTATAAGAAATTGGAAATGTAGCTATAATAATATACAACCTATGGCACAATTATTTATACGATGGGATTTTCAAAATTTTCTTAATGTTAATAATAGTTGTTTCTTGGTTCTTTCCATGCAATATATAAATAATAACAAGTGTTATTTTTATCTTGCAGGGTTACGAATTGAAGACATAGGTTCTAGTTATTATCTTATGGTGAAAGAGGTCAAATTTTAGGTCTATAGGTAGTTATTTGCAGCCATGTACAGGTCTAAACTTAGACATGGAAACACCTATATATGACACCATAATACTCTTAAAATAATAAATAGGTTTTGAAACTATTAAAAAACATCTAGCGTTCTAGAACCTTATATATGAAGTAATTGTTTTGTTTTATAGGAATAAAACTAAGTCCTATATGCCTTCATTATGTCATGATGGGTAAGGGAAAACCCTTACCCTAGGTTTTTAATGTGGTTCCAAATAAATATATGTAAAACAAATTGAATAAAGGTAAGAAAAATATATTTCTAACATTCCATTAAAATAAATTCTAAAATTTATCAATTATTATTTTTATAAAAATAAAATTAGAAAATTGGACAAGATTCACTAATTTGAAACCCTAAGGGAAGGTTCAACCATTATTCCTTATCTCATTATAATAAGGTTTGATATTTATTTTAATAACAAGGTTTAAAATGAAGCAACACTCATCAAACATATTTCTCTTATTTTGAAACCAAACGTAAATAAAAAACAATGCATTACTTGCCTATTACAATGAACAAAAACTGTGATCCTTCTCCCAAGCCACTCCCTTTCTTCTTCTTTATACCAAATATGTTATGTCTAAACTGAAAAAAAAACCATTCTTTTTATTCTACATCCTCCTACTCACCCCCATTACTATATTATGACCCATTTTATTCCTTTGGCATTTCGTCATTGTCATGGATGCCATGAATCAAGACAAGGACTTTCCTTGCTCTGCCCAAGTGAGAATGTATAGGGTTTTTTACCTTTGAATTTATCCTAACTTGCCTCCATTCTATTTCCTTAAAATAATGTTGTTTAATACAAAACCAATCCTAATCATCGTTTTACTTTTTCCAGCAATAATAATATTTTAATCATTCCCAATGCTTTTTAGAGGCAAGTATTTTACTCCATGTAATTTATTTTTAGCAATTTTTTTAACTTTTTAATGCATTTCATTAGATCTTTAAGGATTTAATAATCCCCCTTAGGGACCATGAGTTTAAGAAATTCTCTCAACTATTATTCATACTAATATAAGTTCATAAACAGGAATCTGAAGATGTAGCAAGCAAAGGCCATACCCAAAAAAAAGTATTATGCATGCTTTATTAACTAAGGTGTTGAATTCAATAATGTGACCATTCTCATAGTTTAAATTCACTCGACAAGTTGATGAAAAAAATATTATTATTAATACACTCAACAAATAATTCAAATAGTCAGATCAACCAAAATTAGCAAAGTAATTATGAACGAATATGACTAGATAACGAAATACTATGTAAACAAAACATAATTCAACAATCATAATGCATGTATAATTGTTATATATTTACCTCTTTCTACACATAATTGTTATCATCTACCACTCTCTTCCCTATACAAAGTAATATTTTTCCCTTTTAAAAATTTGATTGAGTTGAATAGACCTTCATTATGTCCCTGTAGGTAAGAGCGAACCCTTATCCCAAGCCTATAATGTGGGTTATATATATAACGAATAAAATAAAAGAAAAATATTGGACAAGATTTAGTAATTTAAGACACTAAGAGAAGACCCCGACCACTATTCCTTGTCTCATCATATTATTTTACCAATAAGGTTTAAAATGAATTAACATTCATAAAACATATTTATCTTGTTTTAAAAATAGATCTAAATAAAAAACAATGTGTTACTTCCTTGGTACAAGAAATAAATAATGAACCCAAAAACTATCAAGACAAATAAATTATTAATAAGTTAAGATTTTGAAAAAATACTCAAAATTGATTCATATTGAATGAATTTAGAGTTGACATGCAAAAATTCAAAAAAAACTAAAATGTAAAAAAAAAATCTATTTTCAGCAGCCATTATTTATAGAAAGTTTCACATACAAGTGCACAAGGCTGTAAAAATATAATGAAATATTCTAAACACTATAATTAGCCTATGGGATGAGATTCAACTGAAGTTGACATCTGGTTTTAAAAATATACAATTTCTAAAAATAAAAAATTCTTAAAAATATTATTAAACATTAATTTTGGACACTCAGATGATAACATATGGCATCCAAAAAATATAAAAATAAAATCTAAGCAGCTAGAGAAGCTTAGAATAGCATCAAAATCTTTGAAATGATCTTTTTGGCACATGGAAGAGCTCAAACAGAGTTACAAGTCAAAAGATATGGCCTCCAAAAAATTGACCTATTTTTTATACGTCATTCTTTTCCAGTTGAAAACAACTCAGCTCCTACAAGTTAGCCTAATTATACTGCTACCATCTATCTTTATAAATCTTCTTCAACACCCATTTTATAATCCAAGTATTGCCTTCTTGCTGAAATCCTTCCCACCACACCAAATACCTATTATAACTCCCTTGCTTTGTGCTAACTATTTTAATATCGAAACCTGCACTATATTTTCTTTCTTTTTCTTTGGAACCTGATGTACCCAATTTACTTCTTCATCTTCTCCATCTTATCTATGGAATTCATATAAATGTAAAACATTAAATATTGGAGATATATCAAAATTTTGTGGTAAACTCACCTCATAAACATTGTCATTGATTTTATTCACAATTCTTTATGGTTTAATTTCTTGTACTTCAACTTGTTTTATATGCCTTCAATAAAATTTTCTTTCTTAAAGTAAACTATTACCAAATCTCTTTCTTCAAATACCTTAGATCTTCTTCTGACATTTGCTAATGCTTTATATTTCTCATTACTTTCTTGCGACCTCCTTCTTAATCCTTCTGAAAACTACTGCATATGCTTTGTAAATGCTTCTACATCATCACTAATTTGATCTATAATTGGTAATTATATCAAATCTAAATACCCATAAGATTTATCCTATAAACAATTTAAAAATATGACTTTTTTTTAATCTATTCACTGAATTGTTATATGCAAACTTAGCTTGTGGTAAAGCCAAGTCCCATTACTTGGGCTTCTCTCCCACTATGCATCTTAATAAATCTTCCAATCTATTGATCCATTTGTGGGTGATATTCACTACTAAATTGTATCTTAATAGCCATCTTCATCCACAAAGTCCTCCAAAAATGACTTAGAAATTTCATGTCCTTATCTAAGATAATAGTTTTTGGAACACCTTACAATCTCACAATATCTTTAAAAAGTAATTCAGCAACTGTAGTGGCATTATTGGTTTTATTACATTCAATAAAATGAACCATTTAAATAAATATATATACAACAACAAAATTGAATTGTTACTTCTTTGTGTGTTTGGCAACCCCAACACAAAATTCATAGTCAAATCTGTCAATGGCCCTCTTGGAACTGGTAATGGCATGTATAGTCTAGTGTTTTGTGCATGTCCTTTATCCACCTAACATATTATGCACCTTGAAACATACCTTGTCACATCTCTCTTCATCTTTGGCCAAAACTACTTTTCTTCCACCAAAGCTATTGTCTTCATCTTACCAAAATGTCTAGCCAAACCACCACTACATAATTATCTTATTATATTATCTCATATAAATCTAACTGGAATGCATAATTATTTCCCTTTGAATAAATAAACTCCTTGTATAATATACTCATGAATAATATATGTCCCCCCTGTTAATGGATTCCTGCACTGTTGAACCATCTTTTCAAAATATGGATCAGTATCATATAATTTTTTGATAACTTTAAATCCAACTACTTCACTCACCATATTAGTTAAGAATGCTACTCTCATGATCAATGCATGAACTACTTGATTCTATTATCTTGATTTATGCTTCAACACAAAAAAATACTCCTGCAAGAAAGAAACCCACTTTGCATGCCTACTATTTAACTTCTTTTGTGTATTTACATACTTCAAAGCCTCATGATCTATAAATAGTATAAACTCCTTAGGCACCATGTAATTTCTTCAATGTCTTAATGCTTGCATAATTACATAACGTTCAACATCATAAGTAGAATACTTTATTCTTACCTCATTTAATTTTTCTCTGAAATATGCTATTAGTTTTCCTCTTGACTTAGCACATCACCAATTCCCACAAATGAAGCATCACAATCAACCTCAAACACTTTGCTAAAATTTGATATGCTAAAATTGATCTTTATGTAATTCTATAAAAAGTTGTTAAACAATGGAAACTTCTTACTTTTTTAATGTTTTTTAGAATAGGCCACTTAACAATTGTCTTTATCTTTTCTTCATCTTTTTTCAGACCATCTAATGAAACTATAAATCCCAAAAATACCAAACTATTCAGCATAACACTGTACTTCTTTAAATTTACATACAACTTTTGTTTTCTTAACAAATCCATTACCATTCTCAAATGCTATAAGTGTTCTTCTTTAGTATTACTGAATATCAAAATATCATCAAAATAAATGAACTACAAACTTACAATATATTATCATAGCACTATATTCATCACCCTCATAAATGCGCTAGGTGCATTAGATAATTCAAAAGGTTTCACCATCCACTCATATAAGTTATCCCTAGTCCTGAATTTAGTTTTTCACTCATCTCTTTCACGAATTTGAATTTGATAATAACCACTTCTTAAGTCAATCTTGGTAAAATATTTTACTCCTATAAGCACTTCCATCATATCATCTAAATGAAGTAGAAGAAACCTATAAGTTATTGTAATTTTGTTAAATTCTCTACTATCCACACACATTCTCCATCCTCCATCTTTCTTTGGAGTTAGCAATGTTGGTGTTGCACATGGACTCATAATATCCCTTATCACCTTCTTTCTTAGCAATTCAGTAACCTATCTATTTAATTTTACATGTTCTATTGGACTCATTTTATAAGCTGTTTGATTGGGTAAAGCTGACCCTAGAATCAAATAAATGTGATGCCGAATATCTCTCTTCGATGGTAAACCATATGGTAACTCATCAAGCATAACATCTACATATTCTTTCAATATTCTTACTACTTTTATTGGTATTGACACCATTTTTTCATCTTCATTCTTTAATAATAATACATAACAACACCCTACCATCTTCATATCTTTGATACATTCTTTAGTAGAGAGTATGTTTTTTGTCTTCTCTTCCTTTTTAAGAGGTAATAAAACTACCTTTGTACCAGAATTTTAAAAAGTTTATATGTTCTTTTCTCTATCATGAATTACTTTCCTCTTAAATTTCCATAGTCTCTCCAATAACACATGGCATGCATCCATCGAAATAAAACCACACCATATTTCATCATTATAATTTTTTCTTATAAAAAACTTTATTAATCATCTTTTATCTATTGTAATTTCATTCCCTTTCTTAAACCATAAAATCTGAAAAGAATTAGGATGCTTTTAACATTACAAATTTAATTTCTCTATCATCTCTTTAGAAACCATATTTTCACAACTACCACCATCTATAATTACTTTGCATACCTTTCCACCCAAAGTACATCTTGTTCAAAAAATATTTGATTATAACCATGTATCACCACCCTCTTTATTTTTTACTTGTTCCTTCTTTAGAGCGATCGTGGTTCTTCTCATCATTAGATTCTCTCAAACATCTACTGGTGCAACTTTAGTATTCTACTCTTCTATTTCAATCTGAACTAGATTTACTTTTTGGTGATCTTCTTGCCTCCTTTCTCAATCTTGATAGTGTGGACATTTAAACTCTTTGTGCCCTTCTTGTCCACATTTATAATAATCATAATATCTACATTGATTTGAAAACCATTCTCTAGCACCACCATAGCCTCATCCTCTTTGAAATCCTCTTCTTTATTGGTATTGAAACCATTGCCTATTATCATCTTGCCTTTCTACATTACATGATGATTCACTTCTATTGGTATTATACCCACCTCTAGTGGTATTAAACCCACCTCAACCCATATTTAGAAGGGATCCACCTTTTCTTAGACCAAGAGATGTTCTTGTAAAATTCTATCTATTTTGTTTTTCTTCTATCTTCAAAGCTAATTGATAAGCCTCCTCCATGCAAAGTATTCTATGCATGCTTAATACATCTTAAATAGAAAATTTCAAACTATTTACATACCTTGCAGCCATCTGCTCTTATTTTTCAGCATGATCCACTCATATGGAAAGATTATAAACTTTACTTGTATACTCTTGTATACTATGATGTTTTTGCCTTCAATTTTAAAACCTTCTGTATAAGAGTTGTGCATAATTCATTGGAAGAAATTTCTACATCATCTTTTTCTCCATCTTTTTTCATGAATTAATCTTCACTTTACTTTTTCTCTTGCTTTTTTTATAGGTGATCCCACCAAATCATTGCATGACCTTTCAATTTTGTGCATGCAAAATTTACCTTCTTGTTTTCTCTCATAGTTTTCAACTCGAAGAACTTCTTTATGGTATTTATCCAATCTATCAACTCCTCTAGTTTTAAACTATCTCCATAATCTAGAACATTAAATTTAATTCCTTCATTTCTTCCTTATAAATCTTTAACCATCCTCTCTTGCATCGATGGTGGCTTCTCTCATTTTTATTCTTCTTGCTAAATTTATTCATCATGGTCTGTGTCTTCCTCATCACCACCTTGTGTTCTCGGTGATTGGTGATAACCTCAATTAATTATTGAATTTATCTATGTAGATATTGTATAGTCTAGTTTTTTTTTTTTTGCAATACCTCATCTTCCTCTCACCATGTCTTTCTCTTTCAATATTCAAATTTGCTCTGATACTAGATTATGAACCCAAAAACTATCAAGATAAATAAAATATAAAAAAATTAAGATCTTGAAATAATAATCATAATTGATTCATATTGAATAACTTGAAATAATTACAAACCTAGACCATAATTAAATAAGCCTCAACTTTGAATTTAGAGTTGACATGAAAAAATTTAAAAAAGCTAAAATTTAAAAAAAGTTTAGTTTTAGCGGCTGCTATTTATAATAAGTTTCACATGTAAGTGCATGCAGCTCTAAAAATCTCTCAAAATACTCTAAACACTATAATTAACCTATGGGATGAAATTCAACTAAAGTTGATGTCTAGTTCTAAAAATTGATAATTTTTAAAAATAGAAAATTCTCAAAAAAATATTAAATTTCAATTTTAGACTCTTAAATGATCATGTATGGCCTCCAAAAAATATTGAAATCAACTCTAAGTGGATAGAGAGCCTTAGGACAACATCAATTTT
Organism: Torreya grandis; assembly: GCA_037957365.1. NCBI lineage: Eukaryota > Viridiplantae > Streptophyta > Pinopsida > Cupressales > Taxaceae > Torreya > Torreya grandis. The sequence goes on along the minus strand of JARHVA010000630.1, from coordinate 1,317,051 downwards.
TTTGAGATGGTCATTCTAGCATATAGAAGAGCTCAAATAGAGTTACAGGTCAAAAGTTATTGCCTCCAAAAGATTGACATAATTTTTATACATGAATAAAGGTCTTGATCCTTCTCCTAAGCTGCGCTTTTCGTTCTTCATTCTTTTAAAATTATTGTCCTTAAGCTGAAAACTCTTCAATCATTTTTATTTTCCATCCTCCTACTGACCCCCATTAATGTATTTCACCTCAATTTACTCCATGGATAGTTCATCATTGTCATACATGCCACAAATAGAGACATGGGATCTCCTTGCTCTTCCCAAGAAATAATGTGTAGGTTTTATCACTTAAACACCTCCCAACACACCTCCGTTCTATTTATCAAAGAATTGTGTTCAAGTGAAATTTAAATTTAATCATCTCTTTTTTACTTTTTCCAACAATAATAATATTTTAATCATTCCCAATGATGTATAAATTCTTTTACTCCATACATTTTATTTTTATCAAATTTTTAACTTTTAATTTGTATGTCATTATGTTCTAAGGGTTTAATAATCTCCCTTGGGGCCCTTCTCTCAATTATTAATAATACTAACATAAGTTCATACACGGGGGTTTGAAGATGTAACAAGTAGCTGCCATACCAAACAAATAGTATTATGCACACTTTACTAATTACGGTGTTAGAATGCAAGAATGTGACCATTTTTATACCTTGAATTCACTCGACAATCCAATTCAAAGAAACATTACTATTAATACATTCAACAAGGAATTCACATAGTCACAAAGATCATCAAACACTACCAAAGTAACTATGTATGAATATAAGTAGACAATGACATATAAGTAAACAAAACATCATTTAATAATGATAGTGTCAAAATAGGCTAGTAGATGATCTTTTGGTAGAGTGGGCACACAATTATTCTACAATAATGATGACCTTATCTATATTTAGAAACATGCAAGAAGATGTGCAATGATTGCCTTCTGTATTAAATGTCTTGCTTACCAATTATCTGCTCTGCAATACTTTGCTCTGCTCTTCTCAATTACAATAGCATGGTGAAGAGGAATATAAAGGAGTAGGTTGAGTTAATTCACTATAGAACTCATAGTTAAACTGAGTGTAACTTACTATGGAACTCATAGGAGAACTCACAGTGGCATTCAGTTCAACTCTAGGTGGAACTCACCATCGCACCCACTTAACCTCTTATCATACCTAAGTTAAATCTACAACTGTATGAATTATCCATTTAATAAGTAACTGGAATAATTAATATCCTACACCAACACATAGTGAATGTGATTATTCTATATTTCTATCTTTCTACTAGTAGTTACCATCATTTACTATAATCTTCATGCATTTTGTCATGAGGACACATTTTATCGAATCCACCTCAACAAAAAATAGGTAGTTAATTTGGGTAAGGTTAAGAAAGAAACACAATAAATACATCATTTGAACTATCATTAAATATTGTTGTATAAAATAGATATTTGTACATCTATACATACAAATATCATCATAAAATACCCATATGATGAATTAGAAATGAAATCAAACAAACAAAATATCCCTGATCACACTTATTTGTTGACTCTATCAATTAGTCTCATATTTGTTTAAAATGGTTGTTTGTTTATATGGAGTGGAATGAGATGTAATGAATGATTTGGAAAGTCAATTGAACTATTTTTAATAGTAACGCATTGGAAAAATTTGTGGCTTGATCATTTACATTAATCAATTACAATTTATTTTGAAAAAAAAGGAGATAAATATAAATTATCTAAAAGTCAAAAATTACATTTTTTAATATTTTAAGAGTTTTCATAATTTATATTTTTATATTTAGATATAAAACTGAATTTCAAATCAACCTTTAAATTTATTTATGCATGTAAAAAGTAAGAGATAATTATTAAAACTATTTGAACATATATTCAAATATTTCTTAAAATTAATAACTTCTAAAAATAACAAATTCTATTTCCTAAAAATAATTTATTCTAAAAATAATAAGTTCAATTGATTCTAAATAAATTACTTTCCATTAGAAAAAGGGGAAAACAGAAACAAAGGGGGAAAAAAAAAAGACCATTACCACAATGAAAAATATCCAAATACCATAAAGGAAAGAAAAATCTCAAAGCAAATCTCCCTCAATATTATTAAATTATATGGTCGTCTTAACAAAATCATCGCTATGCATGGGCTGTAGAAAACCATCAGGCTCTTCATCCCTTAAACATGTGTTTGAGTTGAAATGGCAGGAAGTCACCATTGAGGGAGGAAAAATAATAGATTGCATTTTTCACTAAGCATCATCAGAAGATTTCCAATTAATGACAGAAAGACGAAAAATTAACAAAAATATATATTAATATAAAACAAATGAATATTTTTCACGTCAAGAGAAGCTGGTCCGCACAACAATTTATAAAAATATATTAAATTTTATCATGATTGTTATTATGTAAACGAGGGAAAAGTATTACGGTAGAAAAGTGTCGTGAGATAATGCCAATAAAATCATAAATTGTAAAAAAAAAAAATTAATAACGATCAATCATAATAAAAGTTGAAAACACTAAAAGAAATATACATATGTTTTAATAATTTGATGTGTTCAAAAATTTATATTGAATCTTAAAAAAATATTATGATTGTATTAATATGAATATTTATATGTAAATTTATTACTCATACATCAATCAGATTTAGCTTACAAATTAGTAGTATAACTCCATTTTTTATTAAAATTATAGATGAATAAATTTGTAAAAATATTGTGACTTAAGGATGCTACATTGTAATTGACATCTTGAGAAAATATTTTTTGTTCTCTCAAATTCTAGTTGAAGGCTCATTTAAGGGGGGAAAATCACATTTGTTAATCTATTAGCATAATATTATTTTTAGCATAGAAATGAACCTAGTTTTATCCTTTCTGTGTAATAGACTTTTATAGCTTTCCTACAATACCACTAACAATATACTTTAGAGTTTTAGATGAAAGTAAAATTGATTCAACAAAAGCACACATCAATATTGAAACTTAAATGAAAATAACTAATTTTATTGCATAAATCAAAAAAATAAATTTCTTGACTCGAATTGGTATTCTATAACACAAATAGAAATACAATTTACTATTATAGATAATCATAATAGTATAAATCTATAAGTTTACAACATTAATATGCCAAAACATCAAAAAATATTGTACGATAGTGGAATGTGGGAAGAAATAAAAAAATGTGTTTTAAGTTATTGATTTATAATAATCTCTCTTAAATTTATATTTTCAAGAAAAAATATTATGGTGTAATAATGTTAGTCGAGTATCGCTTCATAATATTATATTTTTAATATAATTTAATATGGTATAATAAGGTCAATTGAGTTTTCTTAAATAAATTTTTGCTTAAGTGACGATCAAATAGATACCAAATTTAAGATTGGAATTAAAGGTGAACACACTCATTATATTGTAGCTCACCATCACCACCCAGATGTTATTGTAGAATACCTCTCTACATAAAGTGAATTTCATATCTTAGAAAAATTAATTTATATTTACTTTTTATTTGATTCAATTATAGTTAATTTTTTTTTGTAAGTCGTTAATTGATTAGGCACATTTTATGATCATTTTTAAAAAGTGTTTGTTATAAAATTGAATAGTCATGGAATGTATCTCAATATAACAAATTATTACATATATCTTAAATACATTTAGTTCAAAAATATAAGATATATCAATCTCAAGGTCGCATGTACTATAGTTTTTTTTTAAATAATTTTTGTAACTTATTCTTATTAATTAATGAATAAATCAAGTCAATCTAATTACACCAATGTGTCAAGTTCAAAATATTTTTTTTGAAAAAAATGGGCCAAATATTTAGATTTTTTGATTGAACTTTTTAAGAAAAAATAAAATAATTCTAAGTGACAGTGAAATAGATATCAAAATTAAGGTCAAAATTAAAAGTGAACATATTTACTATATTACAACCTACCACCACTACCCCCTAATGTCTTTACAAAACATCTTTCAACGTAATAATTTTGAAACGGTTATATAATAAAATAAAAGGCATTAGATGGTGTTGAATTGTAAGTTGATCATCATTAAGGCATCAAGTAGTAATAAATCATTATCTCATTTAAAAAAATTAGTTTGAAAAACTTGACTTAGTTTAAGTAAGGATGCTTTAAATATCATATCACCAAATGTTAAATTAAAATCGTGTTTTTTTTAAAATACAATACATGTATGATCATATGTGAGTGCCGACTTTACTTTTAAATTGATTTATGAGGTAGGGGTTTTATGGAAGGGATTGTTGCTCCTATTTTTAATGTGTTGGTGGTGCCATGAAAAATAACAGACATGCAATAAGATATTTTAGAATCTTTTCTTAAAAATAAGGAGCAAGCTAATTTTTAGGAAGATAATTTGAAAGAGTGGAAAAAAGAAAGCTGAAAATTTTTCATATGTGCTTTTATTTTTTAAAAAGATATTCTACTAAATATAGATTTATAAGTAATTAAAATTTATGTAAATATTAATTATATATAAAAATATAATCATTTTAAATATTATCCTCTATAAAATTAGAAAATAAATTAGAATTTTAATATTATAAGATCATTTTTAATATATATACTCGTTCATTTATTCTACAATATTTGTTGAGAAAATTCTCTCCTTGAGACCACTAAAATATAAAGATATGATATAGAAGGTTTCAAAATATTGCTAGAGGATAACGCTTTTATTTTCACTTTCAATTATCTCAAAGTGGCACCCTCATTTATATTGACATTCATGTGTGTGGAGTGACTTACAAGTGAAGGATGTGGCGTGTATTAGATTTTTTCCTATGTTGTCCGGTTTTATACCTTCCTGCATGCACCAGAAACATACCCTTAATGCTCACCCAGCTTTCTGTTTTAGCTTGGAAACTCTACTTCTTCCATCTGCGGAGGACTGCTTCAGTTTTGAGCCAGACTTACACGATCGGAGCTTTTACTCAACATCATGCCTGGTCTGCAAATTATGAAAGCAGTAGCAGCATCCCATGGAACAATTATGAAAGCGGTAGTAGCATCGCCTGGAACGACCTTACAGAATGCTGCTATCTCAACTGACTCTGGTCTCCCAGTGGCTGCGCCTTCGGCAAAATCTTTTTATGTGTATCTCCAGATTCGTAGAGTTTATTAGGCATTTAGATTTAGACAAATTGATAATCATGGTACACTGTTAAATGGATGCAGAATTTCGTTGTATTTGAGAGGAGATTTTTTAAAATCTTTGCATGTACAAAAATAGTTTTGTAAATGTTTGATTCAAAAGACGATGATGTACAAATCTGTTAAAAGGGTTTTCTAGGATTTGGACCAAAGATTGCTTCGAGAGGATTACAACTGATTTGTCCAGTGTTGTTTCTGTAGTTCCTCAAACTATGTGATATATTTTTGTAAGTTGTGTTAATTTAAATTAATAAATATTGTTTTAAGACAATCCATTTCTCATGATTAGGATCATGAAAGTTCAAGTTAACACTCATTGTATTTGAGTTATTACAATCCATGTTTAATTAAGGAAAGAACCAATAATTTAAGGTACATTAGTAATATTTGAGAAAAAATCAAAAAGTTTTAGGTTAATTTTTTTTAATTAAAATTTTTTGTTTCATTTATTTTTTAAAAAATCCTAATGACATATCTCCGTCTATTTATAATATGTATAGAAATAAATTTCAATGAAAAGTATACAGTTGTTGAAATTTTATTTTATATTATATTTTTAATTAAGAATTATTTTGAAATTCACAATATATAAAAAATAGTGTAAAAATAATTTATAATAGAAAATTGCAGGTTGATTGGTATATACAACTTAAAATCGAAGGATGGGTAGAAAAAAAACATCTCAAGGTATATTATGTCTATCACTATAAAAACATTAAAGGTTTAAAATTCCATCGAATATGCTAGCCACTATCATGGTAAGAAAGTGATCTACACTACACACAAGTGAAATAAAATAAATAAAAATAAAACTCCATGGTGGAATCTGAAAAAATTATAACCAAGATCATTAACTCCCTGTAAAAGATAATCCCTTATTAAAGGCACAACAATAGTAGGATATTTCCTTTGTTCCAATTCAAAGACAAATGTTTGAAGGTCTAAATCCAAATGCCTAATAACTTCTACGAATCTCGAGATACACATAACAAAGATTTTGCACAAATAATTATAATATTCAAAAAATAAAATAAAATAAAATAAAATCCTCCACAAGATGAGATAAAAATAATAATAATAATAAGATAGAAGAGATGAATTTAAACTCAATTACATTTCACATGGAGAAAAGTCAAAGACAAATGTTTGAAGGTCTTTAGTCTAATACAAGTGGGAAATCTGAGATAGTAAACAACCAAAGATTGTATGGCTCACCAAGACATAATCCTTGATAGGTTGGCACATAAAATGAGAAAAAATAGTTTCAATCCTAAAATTATTCAAATATATTTATTATTTACATATAATAATCATACATCATCTATATTAACAATATTTATGGTATTAATTATTTTAGTTAAACTCTCTATGAACAAAGTATTACAATGTTTATGATTTATGTTTTAAGTACATTACACATACATTAATAAAAAAAATTAAAAAAATACTTGAAATTATTATCTACATTGCCCCGTTGTTTACATCATTGCCATTGAAAACCATTACTTAAACTGTTCCAAATGAATTTGTGGTTTAATCACACCATAATATATGATTTGACTCTATCAACTAATAATCATGAATCTTTTTAATAATTTTAAAATCTTGTAAATGAGGCCATGCGTGCAAGTTTTAAAATGAGTATTATAATTTCTTCTTCAATTATATCAAAAATAAAAAAAGTACATGTCCATCTTGTGATGTATGACTTTGATGGATTAAACAAAATATAAAATGAGAAATTGTTAGAATTGATTAATAGGTGATTTTATGGTAAAGTGAGCACACAATAATTCTGTGACAATGACTCTTATTGTATTCAGAAATATGCAAGAGGATATGCAATAATTTCCTTCATTTAATAAATAGCCTTGCTTACCAATTGTCTACTCTATTACAATAGCCTAGTGAAGAGGAACATAAAGGAGTAGGGGGAGTTAATTCATATGAGAACTCACTTTGGGATTGAGTGTAACTCACTGTGGAACTCATTGGAAAACTCACAGTGGTTCTTAGTTGAACTCCAAGTGAAACTTTAGGTGGAACTCACCCTCTCACCCATTTAACCTCGTATAACACCTAAGTATGCTGAAGCTAAATGTGTAAGGATTATCTAATTAATAAGTAAATAGAATAATAAATATCCTACACTGACATCCCCCCTTAAACATAGTTTAGGTGGGCATAAAAGAGAAGAAGTGTCTAGAAAACAAGCCCATATGAGGTATCCACATACAATGCAACTCTTAAAAAGTGGAGTAAAACAAAAAGAATCAATGGGGCAAAACTCTACCCGCACTGTCCCCCCTCTGCCATGCCACCAATAAAGAGACAAAGAAATGAAGGTAGGACCAGAAAGTGGAGACCAATACCCCCCCTTAAGCATAACTTAGGTGGGATGGAAAATTAGGTCCAATCAATGAGCCATCTAAGGTAGCCAAGTAAATAATAATGATCCCAATATCATACAAAACATGAAGGATATATGCCTCCACAAGGAAGAGAGAGAAGGTAAGTGCAAAATCTTTCATAGCGAATGTTATAACAGGTCCCTCTATAATAAATGATGTCTCTTCCTTTCAGAAGAAAGAAACCATGAGATATCAAACTGTTGAATTTCCACTCTAGTAGAATGCAGATAGGAATCATGATGTAGATCTTGAGAAAATGTTCAAAAGTCTCCCTGCTAGTGCTCAAATGTGCCAAAGTCTAATCATAAATCACAAGCCTAACTATAGAAGATGGTAATAAGGAAGCATATAAACAAGGGGAGAGAGCATGAGGGTTTATAAGTACCCTCATTACATCCAGATAAAAAGAGTGGCATGGAATATTCACTAAAAGATTGTATATGGGAAGAGGAGATCAATCCTCAACAACCATTGAAATTAAAGTCTTATGTACAAATGAAGCATTTAGATTTGTAAGATGAATGTCCATAAGAACATATGAGTCATCGATACTCATAATGTATATACTCTCACTGAAATTACTAGTCCTTTTAAATACAAGTCTATGAATTTTTTTGAAGAGTAATAATCTACACATGAATGGATGTAGAATCTACAATGAGACAACTGAGGTCTAGCAGAATTGTGTCTTGTAGTGGGGCCTCAATAGAAGGAAGAGCATTGTCCATCATAGATGTATCATCACAAGAAATAAAAGCAAGAAGAGAGAGTACAATAGTCTCAAAAGAGACAGTTTGAATAGGTGTGACATAAAGCACTATAAGACCCCTAAAAAGATTCTTAAGAATGTTCCAAAAAATGGAGAGATAATATATGTGCTCCACATGGTGGTATAGATCCCATGAAACATGCAACAAATGACCATAAACGTAGTCATAAGAGTTTGCCCAATCATCATATTGACCTGGGTCAATAGGAGTAGGAATATGTCTATATAAGAATGGAATAAGGCCTTGATCTATGAGTGAACGTTCCATGTACACATGCCATGAAGCATAATTGGTCTTCTCAAGAAGGACCACTAGCGTAAACTCAACCTTCCTCCTCTGAAGTCTCTAAAATAGATTCATCATGACCATGAGAAGACATCAAGGAAGTGCAATACTACATAGTATAAACTGTAATGAACCTCTGAAGCATGCTCATGAATGTGATGTCATGGATAGCCGAGAATGGGTCCAAGTGAGTAATTAGTGTTGGAGTGATGAGAGATAATGTATGCTTAGAATGAGGATGTTAGATACGATAAAAAATACATCCATGTGTGAACAATTAGTGCATAAAGTATAATGCATAAAGTAGTAGGGCCCATAGCTTAGGTAACCCTCCCTGAATATGACACTTTATGAATTTATTGCATCTTACAATGAAAATAGGACCAATGGAACATGAATGAAAAATAAAGCACTTTTATTAAAAATGGCATTCAAATATGAATTATCAAGTAAAAGTTATGGCTAATAACATTTACCATCATTAATGACATATTTAATGAATTTACACTTAAAAACTTAAAAATCTTATCCAAATTTATATAAATGTAGTCTTCCAAGCACTCATTAAAATCAACATCGAATGTAGAATGCAATAATTTAAATTGTGAGGGGGAATTGACCTCCTACCAATCCAAACCTCATACTTCATCTTTGATAAGTAAAAATAATAAAATTGAAAACCACATAATTCATCTTTTACAATATATTATTTTATAAGAAAACAATAAAATATTCCTTTATTATTTTTATTCAAATACAATTAAAAAATATCATGCCCCACAGTGTGTTACACAAATCCTTTGCCCACTTTACAAAATAACTCCCATGTGCGAAACAACGGAGTCCACTTCCCATAAACATGTTCACCACTCAATAACAACTTTACCCACCAAGTTAAAATTGTCAAAGATTAACAATGTCAAAAAAAAATAAAAAAGACATTAAATATTAGTTCGTTGGGATCGAGGAGGACAGCGAAGGTGGCTCATTTGTCGAGCGAGTAGAGGAGAGGGGATGGTGGGAACGAGCGGAGGCAGGTTTAAACCACCGAAGAAGTCAACCCAATGCCAAGTGAGCCATTGCTACATTAGGTTGGGCCATTAAACATTTTAGGAAAGTCGTCTGTAAGTGGAAGAGGCTCGACTGGCAGGCTGTTGCAGCAGCAGGGCCGTGAGGAGAGGTCTTAGCGTGCATACCAGATTGAATGGAGAGTGGCTGCAAAGATCGTGGGTAGAGAAGAGGATGGTGACAGCTGAATGGAGATGCAGACACGACAGATGGTGGCCAAGAGGATGTCGACCAAGTGTTGCCTCAAAATCCGTAGACCAGGGTCAAGACCAGGCAACGATAGAGAACCTGTGAGGGATGGTAAAGGCCTGGATAAGGCAAGTGGGAAGTGCGCTCTTAGATTGGATAGACCGTCGAATGATTACAACAGCCAGGAAACAAACAAGCAGATGTAGTTTTGACCGTTAAGTGAACAAATCGCAGACGATCCACTCTGATCTCTCAATATCTGCCACTTTTGGCAGGTCGTGTGAATGTGTCGACGGGATGGTGGGTGGAAATCAAGATGCGGATTCGGCCTCTGTAAAATCAACGTGCTGCTTGATGGTTGAAAGCCAATATTGAGGAGAGATCAAGTGGTTTACACCAATGTGGAGTGGTTTTTATCTGTGTGTGTCTTCTTATACGGCCAATACACAAACACGTGCACAAGCCATTTCATAACAACACATGCAAATGTATACACTATTTGACATAGGCCAAATAAAACCTGTCATGAAAATCTCCTCACCATCAATTCATCCGTAAAATATCTCTAAGCAATTGATGGAGAGTACAAAATAATATTCTAGTCAATTTCAAAATAAATAACAATAAAAAAACCGGTGATCTTTATTAGTATCCGGAGTTTTGATACTATGTTAGAATTGGTCAATAGGAGATTTTATGGTAGAGTGAGGACACAAGAATTCTGCAACAACAATTCTGCTTGTACTAAAAAGTATGCAAGAGAATATGTAATAATGGTCTTTATTCATTGAACTTCCTTTGTTACCAATTGTTTCATCTATTACAATGACCTGGTGAAGAAGAATATAAAAGAGTAGAGGGAGTTAACTCAAAGAAAAAATCACTATAAAACTCAGAATAGAACTCACAGTGGTACTTAGTTGAACTCGAAGTGGAACTCACACCCTCACCCACTTAACATCTTATCACATTTAAGTAAGCTAAAGCTAAATGTGTAAAGATTATCCATTTAATAAGTAAATTGAATAATAAATATCCTACAACATCAGCAATATTAAGCTCAATCTTAACCTTCCAAATACAATTGAGATAATTTAACCACACCCTAATTGACAATTTGAAACTCTATCGACTAAAAATTTAATGAAGCCTCTAAACAATCATAAAATATTCTGAAGAAGGCCACGTGTGTAGTTTCTGAAATAAAAATCTAAATTGTCTTCAATCACACAACTGAGAAGTAAGAGACTACATGCCTATCTTATGAAACATGATGTCTAGGATAAAAAACTAAGTTTATAGTTTATTTCTTTAAAAAAAATAGTAATTTTGTAGAAGAAACTAAATCTCTTTATAATACTATTTTTTTTAAAAAAAAATTATAAACTTTAATGACAAACATTTATATAAACAAGAAGTTCCCATCTAATATGATCAAAGACTACCATATGTAATGGTTATTGAAATACGAAAGAAACTATAAGCCTTCACCCTCATACTAAAAGAGGGATTCAAAATTTTCAAAACCATTTTCATGATACCATAACCAATAAATATAATTGTAATTACATATTTAAAATTATAATAATGTAAATGAGAAATATCAATCCACTCCAAACCTTATTTTAAAGATACAATGTTGTTGTATAAGTTTCCAAGCTTCAAACCCTTCCATGGTGTAAATGATCCATTTAATACAAAATTTAGCACTCTCGCGATAAAAATAATTTATTCGATTTCTAATTTTTTAAGGGTAAAAAACATGAGTCCAATTTAAACAATGGAAGCATCTTTTTGATTGGATGTCCTTAATAAAATCCCTAACAAATTTTGTAAACTTTTTATTCATGTAACCATAAAAATACCCCAGAAAGATGAATAAAAAGTATGGATGACATCAAGAAATTTCATTCAAAGTTGAAATTGAGATGCAATTTTGAATGAAATTGAGATGCAAAGATAAAAAGCCTTGACGATGTAATAAACTAGTTTTCGACATGTTGTGACATATACTTCAAATGCAAAGGGGATCATTTAAAACATAGAACACCTCACCTAAGTTTATTCATGTCGAAGGAAGAATTTAAATTTTAAAGATATCTACTTTATCTGTAATAATAAAAGATGGATAATAATAAAATGTAAAGGAGACCACTTAAATTTTAAAAATCTCATATAATTTTATTTAAATTTATTGAAAAATTTCAATTCAATTAAGTAAAGGTGTCATAATTTATTTATAGTATTCAGGGTCATACCATATAATATTAAAATTGAAGGTATAATAGAGTGCATTCATAATTGTTATTGTTGCTATAATAAAATGGTCTTTTTTTTGTTTTGTTGGGTCTTGTTCAATTAATATGGTTGTCTTGTAAGTATATATTTTGTTTTATCTTTGTTTAGTTTTATCTGATCAACGAGAAAATTGTGAACATTAAATTATACATTTTAATCAACCATTTTGTTATGTAATTTTTTAATTTATTATTTTTAAATAATAAAAAGGACTAGATTCTCTAAAACATAAAACATGTTTTATTGAAAATCTCACCTAATTTTATTGAAGTCCATTGAAATCTCTCAATTCAATTGGGCATGGGTATCATAATTTATCTATAGTATCACATAATATTAAAATTGAAGGTATAACAGAGTGCGTTCGCACCTGCCGTTGCCTCCTTCGAATGTGCTTCAATCTTTACAAGTGCATGAATTACCTTTGATCAGATCTTAGTTGACCTCAACAGCTCTACTGTAAATCGAGATAGGAAAAGTGGAGCCTTTCTTTACAGAGTAAACTAAAGACAAAATTTATCACACATGTACGTTGATGGTAAATTAACAACGATTATGTAGGGGATAGTCCTTGCTATTATATTGCTAATAGTATATAGTTGAATTTGTATATAAATTTATAATATAAATATTATAATTCTTATAAGTTTTAAGGAGATAAGGATATTTGTCACAAGAATTTTATTATGCTTTTCATAATATATACTTATTATTAATGATTTTTATTTTTTCAATACTTCTTGTAAGTAATCCGATATTTTGTGAGAAAATAAAATGTGAAAGACATATAATATATATATATTTCTAAAATAATTTCAAAATGAATATGGGAAATGATTAAAATAAGATGTAGCTACCAATGTAGTATGAGGCATGAAAAAACCACATATTTGGTGGAAAATACAATGCAACAATATTATTGACTGTTCTACTATGAATTACATTAGTATTTTAAAACTAATATCGTATAGATGACTAGAACTCTAGAATTTGTACCATCACTACATAAATTGTTATTGAATCATAGTCTAATTAATTTTATTGATAAATTAAATTAGAAAAATAATTTTAACATCGATATAAAATTCATAATTTAATATTTATTTGTTAGTTATTAACTTTAAATATTGACTTTTTGATATATGTATGTTATATTGTTATTCTACATATACAAATGTATATATTACATATATTTAAATTTATTAATGATAAAACATAATAAAATCCATGAATAAATAGTACATAATTAGATATCTCTCTCACACACACACACATAATTGTAAAAATTTTAATGAGAATATAAGAAATAAGGAATAATGTTAAATAAATTTTAAAATAAATCTCAAATATTTTAAGATGCATACTTATTATGTAAATAATTAAAAATTTGAAATACCATTAAAATTTTATAATAATAAAAAATTTAAATCAAAGTTAAAATATTCATTGAATGAGATACGTTTTATTATCTAAATAATTAGAAGATTGAAATATGAATGAAATTTTATACTAATAAAAAATTTCGACCAAATTTAAAACATCTAAAACAATATTCATTAAAAATGTTAATATTACATTAATTAAAAAAATAGTTTAAGAAGAAAATAATCAAGTCCCATTGAAAAAACTTGAATTTTTAATGAAAAATTAATCTCATAAAATTATAAAAGTATTAGTATAATAATATACTTATAATTAAGTAATTCTAAATTTAATTTTAATTTTTTTTTAATTATAAAATATTAAATAGGTTATAGTTAAATCATGTAAAGGTTGAAACAAGTATATTATCATATCAAAATTTGATAAAATTTTAATTGTCATATTATTTATCAAAGTTCCAATCTGATTAGATATTAATATAATTTTTTTAAATATTTATTATTTAAAATTGATTTTTATAATAACATAATAGTTTTTGATGTAGAAATTCAAAATTATAAAATTACAAAATTATGTAAATATCTATCTTTATTTTAAATTAGATATAATAAATTATAATTGATAAATACATCAAAATTATTTAAAAAACGATCTAAAATAATTTAAACCTAAAAAAAATGTCGTAAAACCTTCATCCTTACTAATGAAACATAACCGTTTTTCACTAATAAAATGATGTTTTTTTCCCTAATCACAGTTGTCTTGTGAATGCCACTCATGAATGTAGTGAACACTTTAGTTAACTTACGTATTAATAATAATGAAATGAAGTGTTTAGGGAAGGCTAAATCTAGCCATTAATGTACACTGAAATGTTGTTGTCATAGTCAATGTAGGTGTCAGTGGCATTAACTATGCATTATGCATGTTTTTTTCTAGATTTGAAGAGCCCGGGTACTGGCAAATAATGCTATTAACTTAGCACCGTCAGATGACAGTGATTCAATGGCCAAAGGAAGTTGACGCTTTTGTAGAATGGGAAAGGTCACCTTTATGAAACTCTAGCCACTGATAACTCTTCCATGTAGGAAGCGATCCGATCTTTAAAGGTCATATAAAAATATTAAACGTACCTAATATCTTTGTTTTTATTAAATATATAACAACTCATGCTTGCTAAATGTGAATAACTGTGGGTGCCATTTGGAGACATCCATGGAGAAATGCACATGAGACATAATAACAGGTAGCCAAATTCAATCGAAGAAGTATATAAATTTTTTGTTAGGGTTTGGAATCTATCAATTAAGGCATATGTTTATAATATTCAAATTTGTTTTTAATTATAATATTGGTATGAACAAAATATTTTATGAGAAAATATAATAAAATATTCCTTAATATTTGGTGTTAAATTTTGAAATGTAGATAGCATTTATTATTTCAAAGCTTCTTATTAGTTACAATAAGAAAATTATTAGTTTAATCGATTCGTATAATACCCTGCAGGGCGGGACTAATAATATGACAATGGACAAATATTTTGAACAACCAAGATAAAATATATCTAACTTAACAAAAGCCCACTCAATTCTATCAAAATCTTCTTTAAAAAAATAAATCAAAAATATTATGTTTATGGGGCTTCACGTTGAATCCATTTTTCCTAAATTTAAATGATATTTTCAACCATATAATGATATTTGATGAAACACATTTTTTCGATCAAATGTCTATAGGAGCCCAAAATGTATAGAATTGGATTCATTATCTTTCTTCAGCGTTATCACTTGGATCTTTTCAGTTGGGTAATGGCCATCAAAATGGGCAATGTGATGTAGATTGGCCAATGGCACTAAAGGGGGAAATGCTCACTAAGTTTCATGCATTTATTTTGTGGGATTGCTTTTCATATTTATTATTCAATTCTAGCGATTAAAGTTTATATATTCGATTATTTTTTATAATGAAGATATTTCTATGTTATATAGTTTTAATGGTAAATTTTTTATTTTTTATTTGGATTTTTTTACATTTTTAAGTGTAGAAAGAAAAAGTGTTTATATAATTTTTTTATTTGTAAAAGCTTCTCAACTTTTATGGAAGTAATTGTCATGCCATGATCCATGCTTCTTACTATTCGTTACATAGCACTTGTCAACCAACACCTAGATCTTAACACAACTGATCCTATATTTTTCTAGTCCATTTTCTAGTGATTCACCTATACATAGTGGTGTGGATGGTGATGAGCTAGTGATGTTTTATGAATTGTTTCATCTTCATTGGAAAATAAAAACTTATTTGTCTCATTTTGAGACCATGGAGAATGGTTAGAAGGAACATCCTATTTCAATTGAATCATTTTCTTGAGGAACTTAGTTCCCTAAGGTTGAGTTACTTCTATATGTTTTTGGTGCTATGATTTATACTTAACATTACTACTTATAATTTGATCATCATATTTTACTTTTGTGTTATCATATTTAATTTATGATGGCTTGATATTTTCAACTTTTTTTAATGATATAAAGATTGGAAAATAAATATTAATTGACTATTTTTTATTAAAATTATCTATTTATCGTATTTTTCTATATTTAATAAGTATAATAATTTTTAATAAAAATATAAAATATAAATAAATAGTCTTTAACAATATTATTATTTAATTATGCAATATCTATTAATTATTATACACACTTTCCAACACAAGCATATAAATGTAATATATGTCACTTTAGAGTCATCTTACCACACATCAAAAGTCCTCCATCCCTAATTGACTTTAATGATAAAAAAGCATAATACTCATGTATATATAATCCACATTTATGATATGCATACTTTTTTGTTCTTGTTCTGCCAATTTAATTATGTCTAAACTAGGACTTGTATGAAACTCTTATAGAAATCAAGTCCATCCAAATAATACACACCCTATACTAAATCATGGGAACCCATGCATTCTTGAGAAAAATACATGAAAAGGTATTGGAGGAGCATGCAAATACATTGAAAAATATGGCAAAATCACTTAAGGAAGTTTCATGCTATAAAGCTAAGTGGGTACGAACATTTGATGGTGTTGTGCCACATGATAAATCAATAAAAAGTACATTTCATATTTTTTTTTTTTTTTTGCCTTTCAAACCTTTTATGAGAATCCCTACTTAAAACTTATTATCACTTCACACATAAAAGATAGGTAGTCCACCATTTTAATATTGATAATAATATCTAATGCATAAAAATATATTATTTTAATTTAATAATAAAATTTTAAAATGTTATGTGTGAAAATAATAATATACATTATTTTTAATCTTTTATGTTTATAATTGTAAGTTGTGATTTGAGACTCAAACAAAATTTATTTTTTTAATAATGATAATAAAAATTAAGAAGATTGAATGTAAATTGTTAAATATATTTTTTTTATTATCTAGATTTTATACTATGATTTATATATGACTAAATCCTCAAGGATAAAGAGAGGGGCCTTTATTTATGGTTGAATTTTATTGAATATGTGAGTAATTTTAAGCAATAAAATAATGATTAAAAATATCCATCTTCTATTAGGGTATTAATCGTAATATCAATTGATGTCATTACACTATAATTTTTTATAAGCATATTTTGAAATTTCTTTTTTATAAAAAAAGAACCATCAAAACCCATCTCGAATATTTTTTCTCCAACCACTCACCTATCCCTTTTAAATTGGTTTAGAGGAATAGTTTCTGCAAATTACTTATAACTCATTTTTTCATAAACACTTCCTTTCTGCAACATAAAAAGATCAATTTACTTATTTTTAAAATGTAGTTTTTTCCCCTCTCCTTCCTCCTACATAAATTTAGATTAATTATGAATTTTTATATCTCCTTATTTATTTATTTTCTTAGGAAGCATGAGAAGTGAGTGAAAATATTGCATAAACGAGTGGATTTGATTATCTTTTAATGGCTTGCCAAACTTTTCTCTTAGCTTGAGATCAATTTTTTTGATACTTAGTTGCAGTCTAAGGAATTTTTTATTAAATAAAACATTTTTTTAATACTTAGTTGCAGTCCAACGTTTAATAAAAAAATACTAAATTTTATTATGATTGTTATTATGTAAACGAGGTAAAAGCGTGACCGTAAAAAAGTGTCTTGAGATAATGCCAATAAAATCATAAAGTGTCCCAAAAAAAAATAATGTCCATCTGAAGAAACAAGCACTAGAATATTCTAATACACAATAGAAGTACTCAACATGAAAATCCTTAAGTAACAAGAAAAAAACAGTAATTGCTTGAGGAATATTACTGAGGGAAAATAAGCAAAATGAGAGCATGTACAAATAGAGAATATTACTGTGGAGGAGAGGAGAAAAAATTCTTAAAAGTCGCTCGCACAGGTAGATTACCAACCAGCAGTCCCACGATGTCTACTACGTCATAGTCCACATGGTTGGAAGTACTTAAAGTGATGTACAATTGTGGATAGCATTTTTTATTTTTTATTTTTTTTCACTTTGGAGGTATTCAAACCCTCTTTTATCAATAAATTCAGAGCACGCCATTTTATAAATGGAATTCTAAAACTTTCTGACATGACAAAATCTTTAAAATCACAATATTCCACAAACAAGAATGTCTTTTGGAAGCAAATAAAAAACAGGAGAATGTCTGTCTGCTTTCAATAGATAGAGGAATATAGGTCCGAGGGAAAGGCCCACCTCTATTGTAAGGGACGTTTGTGGAGAAGAATTGGAATGGCCTATGCCTTCAGCAGAAACTAGACCCACGATGACTGACCATATATCTAAAATTATATTCAACTTTAGCTAAAGTATATATTTTAGAAGAATCGCGTCTTTGATAGAAAAATAAATATTTTTAAATAGTTAAAAAATTCTCTTAAATAGAGAAAAACACATATATATAATAGAATCAAAAAATATAAATATATATATTTTTTGAAAAATCAAATAAAAATTTATTATTATAATTTATTACCCTATGAAAACATTAGTAATAGATTTTCTTAAATTTTAAAGATTGGTATTATTTTGTTTATGAGAATACAATTTTATAAAAACATATTTTTAATAAATAATTGTTTTTAAATCACTTTTTAAAGATGAAAATATTATTAAAATTTAAATAAAAACATATGATTTCGTAATTTATTTACAGAATTTCTCAACATCCCTAATTGATGTGCTTTTTGAAGGATTTAATTTAATATTATCTTCATTGCATAAATAAGATTATGTAAGGATACATATTTTTAGATACATATGAAGATTTTGATTGGAGCAACAACTGGCTATAATTCAACGGTCAATACTACACAATACCAGTACAATTGGGGAACAACAATTAGTTACAATTCAACGGTCAATACCATTACAACTGGTGATTGTGGTCTAATATCAACCATCGCCATAACCGGCCTCCAATACTTCCAAACAACCGGTTACAATTCAACGGTCAATACTACACAATACCACCACAACCAGTGATTATGACCTAATACCAATGATCAGCGACAACCGACCTCCAATACTTCTAAGATTTAAACTTAGGTGGTGCATGTGACAACCAATTTGCTTTACCAACACACTCTCATCTCATCAATGATATGTAAAGATATGTTACATATAATATAATAAACAGATTATTTGCAATTTCAATTTCAAAATGTCAATTTTTTTTTTTTCAAATTTTAACATTGTTAAAATATTATGTAGTTAAAAAATTTGGGACTTAGACTTTGTAGTAATGATGTAGATTAGGTTAATGGAGTTTTTATTTCAATAATATCCATCAATCTTCATATTAAAATTTAAAAAATTATAAATTATAAACTAAACTCATATTTAATAATAATATTACACTAGTAAAAATAATTTAATTAATTAAATTATTTTAAATTTTTAATTTAATTATTTAAATTAAATAAATTATTTTAAAATATTTAATAAATACAAAACATAGAAATCTTTAGAAAAAAAAACTTAACTTTTATAAAATATTAGATAACCCTTTAATTTTAAATCTATTTTCGCATATGAACATATTAACACTTTAAGTATTTGACGAGATATGTTGACAATTGAATCAAAAAATATACAATATAGAATTCAAGTTGACCAACTTAAGTGCATTGGAGATCTCATAAGTTTAATGGATCCACACAATTCATGAGGATGGGCATCATTCTGATGGAATATGATGTCACGATCTCTCTTCCCATACTATGGACTGGTGCTCATAATTGAAGTGGATTTGGACTTTATTTAGTCATAATAAGTTGATTATCAAGATAACTTAACTTTTGTGTTGATTTCAAAAGTCTATCAAATCATCGACAGAAAATCACAAAAGCAAGGTACGATTTAATTAAAGTTATTTCCTTTCATATAAATGTATATTTGCAACGTTGTCATAATTTATAATTGTGAACAAAGGAAAATTTAATAAAATGAATGAATTACTATTAGACATAAATTTTATCAGTTTGATAATATCAAGTAAATATGTCAAAAATTATTTTAAATTAATAAAATGAACTTTTCTTTTTTTATTATTATTCTAATAACTTTCAAATAAATTACCATAAATAATTTAAAAATTTAATTATTATTATTTAATAATATTATCATAGATAATTGAAGTCTATTAAATTATTTAGAATTTATTTTATACCTATTAAATCCTACCAATAAACTAACAATACTAAATAAGATTTAAAAAAGTCTAACCTAAGACCACTCTAAATCCACCATGCATGCAAATTTGATGACACGTGTTAACTGACCCTCCTACCATGCCACACGCATGAGGGAACAATCATTAAACTGTCAGTTCTAAAAATATATTTCTTTCCGTATAATTAAACCACTCCACCTCTCTAGTTTTGTCGTCCACCTTTATCTCATGCAACGCTTGGAATAACTGCCACATTACCACCACACAAGAAATGGTAATAGCGTGAAGGGAGGGACCACTGCAACATAAAAGAGAGTTAAAACTTTTAATGATGGAGATTTGCATGAAAAAGTTTATAAATACATGAGGATTCACGTTTAGAGGGGAGGAGGCGATGGATGATATATTGGAAAGGAGGTACCAAACCAGTAGGAGGCTTTTTTGTTATTGGTATGGCCTTCGACCACGAGGGAAGGGACTCACTTGGGCGTGGCTGTTTGGACTACGAAATCTGAGTGCAGGTGATGGGTTTGGTCAGTTGGACATGGTGGTGTAATCCCTAAAGGAATACGTTCAGCCATGGAGGAGTTGGCGAGAGAATCTTGCCAATAATACAGACCAAACAAAGATGTGGATAGAAACCGAGTAAAGGTCAAAGCAAGGAGGGTCTGAGCCTGTGAATGTTTTTTTTTGAAACCCATGAAAGATGTGTCTGTAAATGGATGCAGGCTATAAGCATTCTTTTTATTAGCTTGGCCCAAGCCGGGTTGATGTGTGAGATCATTGAAAGACAAAGCTTTTACATCTTTGACATTGGAGTCCTCAATCCCGATGGAGGAGGATCATGTCATTTTATTAAAACCCCTATGGCTTTAGCGATGGAGAACTCGTCAACAAAATAACAAAGTGAAAAATTGTGCAACATTCATTTTGGTCTATTGATCGAGACTGAGCCGAGCATTCAGGAATTTGATTTGGGTGGCTATCGGATGCCTTTATAAAGAGAACGACTACCTGCGTTACACAAGTAGTCTTTGTCTATTTTAGATAAGACCATTGGTGCTCGACAAAGGACCATTGATGACAGATCTGAAGCGTCAGTTTTAGAAAAGTCGAGGTGAGGAGGATCTGTATAACGTGTTCCTCTATTTGAGTCAGAATTGAAGTCGAGTTTATCTTGTTCTTCTATTTGTTATGTAGAGTCGATATAGAGATGCATCTATATTGAGGATGCATGACATTCTATTGGAAACCCGATCATCAACCAATGCTTAGAAGGAGAAGCCAACACTTAGAAAGGGAGAAATGTTATGGTGAGCAGATCAATGCTGAAAGGTAGAAGGGGGGTCAACGCTTTGAAGGGGAGATCAGAAAGGATTGACGATTTTAAGGTTAGTTCAATTTCATCATTCATAAAAGAAATCAACAATTTCATCATTCATTTTCTTGCTCATTTTGGATAGAAAAGGGGAATATGCCTAATAGCCCTATCTTCCCATTAATAGTGGTGTAAGTATGAGACACATTTGGTACTCCTACAAATTTAATAGCTTCATTTATAACTTCAGTTATATCTACATTCCACTATTCCCCTTCATTAATAGAAATCCCAAATCATTAATCACATATTTTATGTGATAATAAAATAAAATAAAATAAATGCTCTTAAAATTTAATTGCCTAACAATAATCAATTGTTATTTTATAATAAAATGAAATAATAGTATTTATTATCATAAAAATGATGTGATTTATTTATAAGTATCATTGGATAAATAACGGGTGTGTTATTTTGGATAAATTAATAATATTTTTTTAAATATTGGTTTTTAGTGAGAAAAATATAAAAATGTGTCAAAAAATGTGCCGTAATGATTGATGGTGAAATTGTATGTATAAAAGATTTATTTAACATTAAATTCAAGTTCAAAATTGCATTCTTAAACTTCATGTGTATAAGTTATTTTCTAAATTTTTTTACTTAAGTAGACTAAAGATGTAATTGTCCAAAATATCATTTTTGAAGAATTGACATAAGGACTAAACTAGAAGATCATGTTAAATATTTATTTTCTACCTTCCTACTCAAGAATTTGCTTTTGAAATATAATGCATTAATTTAGTTAAGTATTCTTTAATTTTTAAATCTCAACTTAGACCAAGAATTTAAGTTTAAATAAAATTACATAACGTTTGGTATTAAGCAGTGCCTCTAGCTCATGTTTACGAGTAATATCATTGTGCTTGAGCTAATGTATCCATAGCCTAACATAGCTATAACAATGACGTCTGGACATCATCTTTATAAACTATCAGGAAGAAATAAGGACTATGCCATGTGATTAAGGCCATGAGGTGGGATAATCACTCTTGATCAACAACACTAATTAATATTAAAAAAATAGATTAGACTGCCTTAAACTATTATGAATTGTGAACTTATGAAATAAAATAGAGAAATTACATTTCTTACTCAAAACTTGGTATCATCAAAAATGAATAATAAAAACTAAGATTGAGAGTGTTAAATAAATTATTATCAAGAAACCACCAACCATATGGCTCTCAGATAAAGAAACTTTGGTAATAACAATGGTATAGATTAAGTTGTCTAAATCAATGATCAAAAACATTGTTGATGTAAATAAAAACTAGAAAAGGGGGGGATGTAGCTTACAAATGGTCATTTCTATTTCTTGTTAGGACTTAGAGCTAGATTAGTTAAACAAGTAATTAGTCACTTAAACTAATACTTTTACACTCCTATTTGGATAGTAATCACAGAAAAATTATCTAAAAAATTAGGCCATAGAAAGGGTTACATTCCCAGATTCATAGTTCCCATGAAATTTAGAATATAAATAGAAATACATGCATACTACACCTTGAACCTATTTGAAAGCAGGTATGTAACCAGTCTAAGAAGTGAAGGATACTTCCAGTACATAGGTGAAAAGGATGGATTTGGAGTTGTGTGATAAACAAGATTAAAGTTAAATAAAAGAGAAATAGCATTATAATAAGATCCTAGTTTAGATTAATAAAACAAAGATAAGAATTTTGTGATATACTCAAAAGTATCCTAGTTGGATCATCATAAATTTTGAGGCTTTAGCCCAATAAAATATGATTATTTATTATATATTTTATACTCTTATCATGGTGATCATGGTGGTTATTTAGTGGACATGAGCAATGAACATTGAGTAGCTTAGGATCTGGTTGATCTCGATGAGTCAAGTCTCTAGCCAGAGCATAACCTACTCGTATATAGATGTCTAACCTGTATGGTTAGATGCTTACCTATTTAGAAAAAGATATTATATTCCAAAATCATATGGTTAGATGCTTTCCCATTTGGTAAATTATATTAGATGCCTAACCTGTATAGTTAGATGCTTGCCCAATTGATAAAAGATATCTAATAAGATAAAGTATACCCAAGTTATATTCATAGACAAACATTAATCAAACATTTTTTTTCTATGTTTTAGGATCTAGGATAGGATCTAGGGTCCCTACATTGTCTTATCAGATCCTAGGTTTGAAAGCTAAGACTTAAGCCTATTACGACCTCTACTTAGTAAAAGAATAATTATTGATTATAACTTGTTGAAAAAATTGAAAATAATGAGAAACTAATTTGGTTAAAGTTGTTTGTTCAGACATGGATCATGAAAAAACATCAAGGAAAGGAAAAGAAAAAAAGAACAAAGGGAAAATGAAACTTCTCTCCACTTCAAGAGAACCCATTTACATTTTTTAATTAGATACAATAGCTACAATCTAGATTAAACTCAAATCTTTCAATGTGGAGCCAATCAAAACAAAATTAACTATGATTGAACCTTTAGTCAAACATTCATTTAAGAAGCACTCAACAATAAGAGATTTTACATTTGGAATAGGTTATGATGCATCTTAGATAAGCCTTACTATATGTAAGGAATATAATCGATGCAACCAATATGTGTTACACTCAGAAGACAAAGTTTTCAAACAAATGAAACGGGATGAAGAAAATTCTATTGAGAATTTTTTTTGAATCAATGTTATGCAGATATCCATATGTTATAGTAATAAATCTTATCCTCTATAAAGCTAAGAACTCTATGTAATAAAAAGTTGAATAATATTATCAAACTCTTAATTTTTGTCAATCCTATGTGTGACAATGATCAATAATAGAATGTATGAGAAAAATTAGAGTCATCCAAAAAAAAAGAATTGTATTATCAATTGTCTTGAATAAAAACTTAGAAGATTATGTTATTCCTATTAGGAAATCAAATGACAAGACTTATACAATTAACTAAGAATAGAAGGGAAAATGTAAGATACATAGAACTCAACAATGAAAATATTGAACAACTGGTTCGAAAAAATAGAGACCTAGTGATAACATCCCTCGGCAATTTGTTGACTGAGAAAAGAGATAAAATAGATTCACTTGAGTAGGTGATTAATGATCTTAAGTCAATGTAAGAAAAATAAAAAATATATTCGAACCTAACCTTGATAATCTGCCTAAAGAAAATCCACCACTAGTTAATGAAATGGAGGTTGTAGCTCCCAGAATTGAAGTTCCATTTTCTTATCTAAGTAAGGATTTGAAGAAGAAACTACCCATAAGTTTGATGAGAAACAGTTAGGTGAAGGAGTTAAGAATTGGCTAAATGATATGGATAAGTAATTTGACTTGAGAAACTACAATGATGCAACTAAGGTGTTGTGGGGATCTTACCAACTGGTAGGAGAGGTACTAACATGAAGGAATTAAATAAAATAACAAAGGAAAATTTGACTTAAGATCATTTTGACCACCATTTTAGGAAGAAATGGCTACCTCAATTATTCTTTGATAAATAGATGACTTTCTGATTTACTCTAAAAATGAGGATGAGCACTTAACACATCTTCAATTGGTCCATCAGAGGTTGAGAGACCTAAAATATATGGTAAGTTGTCCAAATTCATGTTCTAGAAGAATCAAATCCAATATCTAAGACACGTCATATCCAAAGAATGAATTCCAATAGATCTAGATAAGATAAAGACAACAATGGATTGGCCAATCCCCAATAACATATGAGAAGTAAGGAGTTTCATGGGGTTAGCAAGATATTATAGAAGATTTGTTGAAGGTTTTTCTAGGATCACCAACCTGATTACAATATTACAAAGGAAAGGTAAGAAGTTTATATGGATAGAGTAGTGTGATAAAGCTTTCTAGATTCTGAAGGAAAAGTTGATGATGGCACCCATCTTGAAGGTAACTAATCCAAATGGACATTTCAGGTTGTAACAGATGCATCCATTGAAGGAATGGGAGGAGTATTCTTTTAGAATGATGGTGTAATTTTATATGAGTGTAGGAAATTGAGAACCCTTGAAGTAAATTATGCCCCTCATGATTTAGAATTGGTAGAAATTGTTCACACCTTACAGAAGTGAAGATATTTCCTTATTGGGAAACCTTTTGAACTAAAAACTGACCATCAAGGGATAAAATACATATTCACTCAACCCAATTTGAATGCTAGGTAAAGAAGGTGGTTGGAGTTCTTGAGTGAGTATGATTTTAAAAATGAGTATAAAAAGGGAAAAGAAAATAGGGCTGCTGATGCTTTGAGTAGGAGAAGACATCTAATGAATATAAAAATGCTTAGATATAATATAAAAGGGAAAATACTAGAAGGACAAAAACAAGATCCTTGGTATAATCAAGTTAGAGTGATGATAGAAGAAAATGTAAAAGACCCAAGAATTGAAGGATATACCTTGGATGTCAAGGGATTGATTCTATATAAGAATAGGATCTATGTTACAGATGTAGATGTAAGGAAGATAATTCTAACAGAAACTCGTGATGCACCCTACTTATGTCATCCAAGGGTAAACAAACTGTACGCCAATCTTAAGAAACTATACTTTTGGTAGGGGATGAAAATAGATATAGTATTATATGTGGCATGATGCTTGAAATGTTATAGGGTTAAAATAGAACACCAGCATCTTGTAGGACTTTTATATCTACATGACATTCCACAATATAAATGGCAAGTTGTCAGTGTAGATTTCATACAAGGATTACCTATGACACCATATAGTCATGGTGTTATTATGGTGGTAATAGAAAAGCTTACTAAAGTAGTGCATATCATACCTAGAAATTTGACTAATGATGCACCAACCTTAGCCAACAGATTTGTAAAGGATGCGATTAGATTACATAGATTTATAGAAAATATTATATCAAATAGAGATTTCAGGTTTACTTCAAGGTTTTGGATGACCCTAAAATTAGCTTTAGGTACACAATTAAACTTTAGCTCCACATTTCATCCTAAGATGGATGGGTGGACATAAAGAACAAATCAGGGCAGAGAAGACCTTCTAAAGGTGTACTATATGGATCAACAAACCAAATGAGAAACTTATCTCCCATTGGTAGAATTTTATTATAATAACTCATTTGAAACATCTTTAGGTATGGCTCCATTTTAAGCTCTATATGGGAGAAGTTATTGAACACCACTTATTTGGGATAACCTTGAGAACATAATAGTAATCTTTCTTGAAATGTTGAAAGATATGAAGGAACAAGTGAAAGTTATAAGGCAGAGGTTGAAGGAAGCATCAGATAGACAAAAGAGATACGTAGATAGGAAGAGAGTTTATAGATAATACCTAATTTTTGATAAGGTATTTTTAAAGGTTAGACTGCACAAAAGTTTTATAACCTTTGGGAAAAAGGTGAAGTTATCTCCTTGCTTTGAACGACCTTTTGAGATCTTAGAGAAAATCAACCTAGTAGCCTATCAATTGGCCTTACCTCTACAACTATGTTGCATTCATGATGTTTTATATGTATCACTTACTAATAAATATGTCCTTGATAATAAACACATTTTAAAATGGAATTATTTGTAGGTCCAAGAGCCGGCTAGAATAACAATAGACCTATACAGAGTGCTGGAGAGGCGCTAGTACCAATTCTATAATAGAGAGGCTGATCAGTGTAAGATACAGTGGGATCAATATGGTTAATGAAGTAAAACTTGGGAGGACATTGAAGAAATGAAAAAACATGTTTTCATTTTTTTTTTTAAAATTATGAACTTAGTCAAACTTTTATAGTGCATAGGGCCAATGCATAATTTAAGGGGGGGGAGGATGTCATGACCTATTTTCCCTCACTATTAGATTGTGCTCATACTTTAAGTGGATTTGGACCTCATTTAGTTAACATAAGTTGATTATCAAGATAAATTAACTTTTATGTTGATTTCAAAGGTCTATCAGGTCATCGATGGGAAATTGTGAAACCAATGCATGATTTAATTAAAGTTATTTCCTTTCATAGAAATATATATTTTCAATGTTGTTACGATTTACAATTGTGAAAAAGGGAAAATTTAATGAGATGAATGTTAGATATAAATTTTATCTATTTGATAATATTGAATAAATATGTCAAAGGTTATTTTAAATTAATAAAATGAACTTTTCCTTTTTTATTATTATTCTAAGAACTTTCAAATAAAGTATCATAAATAATTTAATATTTTAATTATTATTAATTAATAATATTATCATAAATAATTTAAGTATATTAAATTATTTATAATTTCTTTTATACCTATTAAATCCTACAAATAAACTAACAATACTAAATAAGATTATTCTAACCTAAGACCACTTTAAATTCACCATGCATGAAAATTTGATGACATGTGTTAACTGACCCTCCTACCATGCCACACACATGAGGGAACAATCATTAAAATTTTACTCGTAAAAATATCTTTCTTTCAGTTTAATTAAATCACTCCACCTTTCTAGTTTCATTGCCCACCTTTATCTCATGAAACGCTTGGAATGATTACCACATTACCACCACACAAGAAATAGATAAGGGCCATCAAACTCAAGTCGAAAGAGGAGTCTAAAATGGTAAAAGTGTGAAGGGAGGGACCACTACCATATAAGGGAGAGTTAAAAGCTTTTAATGAAGGATATTTTCTTGAAAATGTTTATAAATACATGAGGATTCATGTGTAGAGGGGAGGAGGAGGCAAAGGAAAATATATTCATAAGGAGATACCAAACTAGTAGCAATATTTTTGGTCATTGGTATGGACTTTGACCATGAGGGAAGGGACCCCCTTGGGCATGGATATTTGGACTACGTAATTTGAATGTAGGTGATGGGCTTGGTAAGTTGGACATGGCAGTGTAATCCCTGAAGGAATACATTTTGCCATGGATGATTTGGTGAGAGAATCTTTCCAATAATATAGACCAAGCAAAGATGTGGATAGAACCTAAGTAGAGGTCAAAGAAAGGAGGGTTTGAGCCTATGAATGTTTTTTTTGAAGCCCATGAAAGATGTGTCTATAAATTGATGTAGGATATAAGCATTCTTTTTATTAGCTTGGCCCAAGCTAGGTCAACATGTGAGATCATTGAAAGATAAAGTTTTTACATCTTCGACATTGGAGTCCTTAATCCTAATGGAGGAGGATCATGCTATCTTATTAAAACCCCTATGGCTTTAGTAATGGATAACTCATAAAAAAATAATAAAGGGAATTAACATGTAACATTTATTTTGGTCTATTGATCAAAACTGAGCCGAGCATACATGAATTCGATTTGGGTGGTTATCATATGCATTTATAAATAGATCAACTATTTGTGTTACACAACTAGTCTTTGCCTATTTTGGATAAGAACATTAATGCTTGGCACATGACCATTGACGACAGATTTGAAGCATTAGTTTTAGAAAAGACAAGGTGAGGAGGATCTATATAATGTGTTCCTCTATTTGAGTCAAAATTGAATTTGAGTTTATCTTGTTATTCTATTTGTTATGTAGCTTTGTTATAGAGATGCATCTATACGGAATATGAAGGACATTCTATTGTAAAAAAAATCATCAACTAATACTTGGAAGGAGAAGCCAATGCTTGGAAGGAGAAGCCAACGCTTAGGAAGGGATCAACATTTTGGTGAGCAGATCAACATTGAAAGGGAAAAGGGAGGTCAACGCTTTGAAGGGGAGAGCAGAAAGGATCAATGATTTGAAGGATACTTTAATTTCATCATTCAGAAAAGAAATAAACAATATTTAATGTTTATATTAATCAATATGTCTTTCTTTCTCATTTTTGATTAAAAAAAGGTGAATATGCCTAGAAGCCCTAGCTTCCCATTAATAGTGGTGTAAGTATGAGACACATTTGGTACTCCTCCATATTTAATAGCTTCATTTATAACAACTTCGAAGTCTACATTCCACCATTCCTCTCCATTAATAGCAATCCCAAATCATTAATTATTATTAATCACAAACTTTATGTGATAATAAAATAAAATAAAATAAATGCTTTTAGTATTCATTTGCCTAACAATAATAAATTATTATGTTATAATAAAATAAAATCATAGTATTTATTACCATAAAAATAACGTGATTTATTTATAAGTTTCATTGGATAAATAATGGGTGTGTTATTTTGTGTAAAATAGTAATAATTTTATAAATATTGGTTTTCAGTGAGAGAAATATAAAATTGTGTTAAAGAATGTGCCTTAATGATTGATGGTGAAATTTTATGTATAAAGGTTTTATTTAAAATTAAATTCAAGTTCAAAATAGGATTCTTAAACTCCATGTGTATAAGTTATTTTCTATAAAAGTTTACCTAAATAGACTAAAGATGTAATTGTCCAAGATATTATTTTTGAAGAATTGACATAAGTACTAAACTAAAAGATCATGTTACGAATTTGTTTTTTAATTTCTACTCAAGAATTTTCTTTTGAAATATAATGCATTAATTTAGTTCAAGTATTCTTTACTTTTTAAATCTCAACTTAGACTAGGAATTTAAGGCTAAATAAAATTATGCAATGTTTGGTATTAAGTGGTGCCTCTGACTCACATTTATAGGTAATGCCATCGTGCTTGAGATATTGCATCTATAGCCTAACATAACTTTAACAATGATGTTTGGAAAACATCCCTATAAACTATCAAAGAGAAATAAGGACCATGTCATGTCATTAAGGCTAAGAGGTGGGATAATCCCTCTTGGTCAACAACACTAATTAAGATTAAAAAAATTTGACTTTGACTACCTTAAATGATTATGACTTGTGAACTTATGAAACAAAAATAGAGAAAATACATTTCCTATTTAAAAGTCAATATCATTGAAAATGAGTAATAAAAACTATGATTGAGTGTTAAACTAATTATTATCAAGAAACCACCAACCATATAACTCTCAAATAATGAAATTTTGGCAAAAATAATTGTATGGATTAAGTTGTCTAAAGCAATGATAAAAAACATTGTTGATGTAAATAACAAGTAGAAAGAGGGGGATATAGCTTGTAAATTTTCATTTCTATTTCTTATTAGGACTTAAAAGCATACTACACCTAAAATCTAACCATACAGGTTAGGATCAAGGTGTAGTATGCATGTAGTTCTATATTATATTCATCTAACAAGAAATATAAATGAACATTTAACCATACGGGTTAGGCAACTACATACATATTTAAGCTTAGAATAGAATATAGAATTACATACATACTACACCTTGATCTTATTCAGAAGCAGATATGTAGGCAGTCTAGGAAGTGAAGGATGCTTCCAATACATAGAAGAATAAGATGGGTTTTGGGGTTATGCGCTAAACAAGATTAAAGTTAAATGAAAAGATAAGACCATTATAATAAGACCCTTTTTTAGATAAATAAAACAGAGATAAGAATTTTGTGATATACTTAGAAGGATCCCAGTTGGATCATCGTCGTTCCTGAGGCTTTAAGCCAAAATTTTAGGCAAAATATGACTATTTTTTATATGTTTGATAATCCTATCATAGCGGCTTTGGTGCTTATCTAGTGGAGATGAGAAGTGAACAGTGAGTGACTCAAGATCTAATTGATCCCAATGAGTCAAGTCTCTAACCAGAGCATAACCTACTCATATGTAGATGCCTAACCCATATGGTTAGATGCTTTCCCATTTAACAAAGGATATTAGATGCCTAACGCGTATGGTTAGATGCTTTCCTATTTAATAAAGGATATTAGATGTCTAACTCGTATGGTTAGATGCTTGCCTATTTGACAAAGAATATTAGATTCCTAACCCATATGGTTAGATGCTTTCTCGATTGGAAAATGATATCCAATAGGATAAATTATACTAGAATTATATTCATAAACAAACATTAATTGATTTTTTTCTTCTGTATTTTAGGATCTAGGATAGGATTTAGGGTTCCTACATATGACGTGGATCACACACAATATATTTCCTAATCCTCTCTTGTATTAAGAGATATGGTCATGAGAATATTAGAGGAACTTGCATTTTCTTGACATTGCTTTTGTGGAAACCAATTGTTATTCCAAGTCTAATATTTTCTCTTCTAGTTGACATTATTTTTATGTACAATTATACACCAGGTCTTCTAGCCTAACACTTGATACATGCACGATTATGATAACAATATCTCCTCTCTTCTCAATGGAGACATCTTCACACACAATGAAAAGATAAAGTATATTGACATGTTGCTTCATGTTGATTCAAAAAGGGTCATTTTTATTGGCATTAATTATTCTTGGAGATTGACATTAACAAACAGTAGTTGGGTTTAATGGTATATAAAATAAGGGAAAATAATATAGGGAATGCAAACAAGCAAAAGAAACGTAAAAAGGAGGAAGTAAAATTAAATTGTAAATCTTTATAAAAGATATTAAGAAATATAATACTTAAAGTATTATATGATTTAGATTTATAAAACAAATGCAATAAGATATTTTAAGAATGATACCTCTCACATATTATATATATATATTTAAGATATGTATGTTAATTAATTATTAATTTCTAATAATAAAAATAATATAATAAATTAATTAGATTAACTAATATAATATTTAAATAATTAATTTTTTAATTAAATTATTTTTTATAATTCATATTTTATTTATTATAGACATTTTCTATAATATATAAAGTTTCACGTAACAATTATATATAGGTCCTTTGTATATTATCTATAATAATAACTATGAAGATTGAGAGTCATTTTAGAAATTTTTATTTGTTCTAAAGTCATCTATAATAGACTTCACTCAAAAAAATAATTAATAGTTATTAATTTATAACAAAAAATTAACATTTATAGTTTTATTTGATAATATATTTAGTTTGAATGGGTCTAAATTTTTTCTTGATCAACATCACCTATATAGTCAATAATACAAGATGAAAATACTAAAAGAAATATAAAGATTTTAATAGTTTTATGGGCTTAAAATTTCATGTTACATCTACATAAGATTATGAATTTAATTTAATACAAATAACTTTACAAACCTAAGCATTACTCTATTCTTTTAATTCAAGTTATAGATAAATAAATTTGTAAAAAATATTGTGACCTAGGGATATTACATTGTAATTAAAATTTCAATAAAATATTTCTTCTTCTCTCAACCTCTATTTAAAGATTCATTTAAAGAAACAAAATTACATAAAGTAATTCATTAGAACAATATTTTTACAACATAAAAATGAACATAGTTTTATGTATACTATTTAATAGATTTTAGGAGTTTGGTTCCAATGCCACTCAAAATACACTTCAAAATTTTAGATGAAAGTAAAACTGAATCATTGAAAACACACATGAGGATTGAAAATTAAATTAAAACAATTAATTGGATTGCATTGTAAATCAAAAAATAAATTTATTGAGTAGACTTACCAATACATAGAGAAAGTGGAAATGGATTTTGGTATTATGCATAATCATAATAGTATAAAATTATAAGTTAACAATCTGCATGTGTCAAAGACATGAAAATTATTTTGTGACAGTTGAAGTTCCTCTGAAATTAAAAAAATATGTTTGAAATTTTTGACTTAGTAAGTGTTTGTTTGTAAATTTATATTTTTAATACAAGTTAATATGATATAATAATATCAGTCGGGTGTTCAGTCATACAATTATATTTTTTATAAAAGTTAATATGGTATAATAAAATCATTTGAGTTTTTTTAAATTAATTTTTTTTAGGTAACAATCAAATAGATATTAAATCTAGGTATGAAATTAGAAGTAAACATAGTCACTACATTACAACCTAGCAGCACCCATATGTTATTGTAGAATACCTCTCCACATAAATAGAATTTCATATCTTAGAAAAAATAATTTATATATACTTTTTGATCGATTGAATTATGGTTAATTGAATTTTTGTAAGTTGTTAATTTTTTATTTAGATTTGATGGTTATTTATAAAATTATTTGTCATAAAAGTGAACACGCTTATGGATAATATAGCCCTTAATCACTCTTTGGATATCATTGTAGGAATGCTTATCAACGTAATAAATTAGTACACACAATATCAATCTCAAATCCCTTGTCCTCAATTTTTCATGTTCCACAATTTTTTATAATTTCAATACTTTTTTCTTAAATTTTCTACTGGTTATGAATAAATCATGTCCATTTAATTATACCAACATGTGAAATTCGAAATAATCTTTTAAAAATAAAATATAGATACTAAAATTTACCATATGATTAAGATATTAGAATTTTTTGATTAAATTTTTAAAAGAAAAGAGAAAAGCATCTAAATGTTAGTGAAATAAACATCAAATTTAAAATTACAATTAAAAATGAATACATTCTCTATATTACAACTCACCACCATTTCCAAATACCATTGTAAAACATCTTAACATAATAATTTTGAAGGTGCTGTATAATAAAATGAAAATGGCAGTAAAAGGTGTAAGGCGCAAATTGATCGTCATCATGACAACAATTAATAATAATGTATTCTCACGTTAAAAACAATTAGTGCTAAGAAGTAAGGATAATGCATTATCATATTGCAAAACGTAAAATTAAAATCATGTCTCTCTTTTGACACCAAAAATTCATACACGACCGTATGCGAATGTCGACCACAGGTTTATTTAAACTGATTTATAACAGAAGAAGATATGATTTAGAAGGTTTAAAAAGATTGCTAGAGGATAATGCTTTTGTGTTTTTTTTTAATTATCTTAAAGTGGCGCCCTCATTTATATTGACATTCATGTGTGTGGAGGAACTTACAAGTGAAGGATGTGGCGTGTATTAGATTTCTTCTTGTGTTGTCCGGTTTCATACCTTCCTGCCTGCACCAGAAACATACCCTTAATGCTCATCCAATTTTCCGTTTTAGCTCGCAGACTCTACATCTTCTATCTGTAGAGGACTGTTTCAGAAATGAGGCAGACTTACACGATTGGAGTTTTTACACAACATGATGCCTGGTCTGCAAATTATGAAAGCAGTAGCAGCATCCCATGGAACAATTATGAAAGCGGAAGCCCATGGAACAATTATGAAAGAGGTACTAGCATCCCCTGGAACGATCTTACAGAAGTTTGTTATCTCAACTGACTCTGGTCTCCCAGTGGCCCGCAAAATCTTGGTATGTGCATCTCCAGATTCTTAGAGGTTATTAGGCATTTGGATTTAGACAAATTAATAATCATAGTACAGTGTTTAATGGATGCATAATTTCTTTTTATTTGACAGGAGAGTTAATTTTATCTTTGTATGTAAAAATATGGTTTTGAAAATGTTTAATTCAAAGGACGATGATGTACAAATCTGATAAAACGGCTTTGGACCAATGACTACCTTGAGAGGATTACAATTAAATTGTACACTGTTGTTTCTATAGTTCCTAAAATTATCTATCTGATGTTGTGGTAATTTAAATTATTAAATATTGTTTTGCAACAATCCATTTATCGCGATTAGGATTTTGACTAAGATTGTTCGCTTCCCGTACAAGATTATCCCTTATTAAGGGCACAACAATAGTTGGATATTTTCTGTGTGGTGATATGGCTCTGACACTTGTATTCATAGGGTGTGGGTGGCTGGAGAGAAACTAGTATAGTGTAAATAATTATGAAAATGGTTGTCATAATGTTGATGGAGAATTGAAGTTCAAAATACAATTCATTATGTATAGAGAATTATTTTAGAGGTTGAACATGTATTTAAAATTATAAAATTCATAGGTCACCTTTTTTTAATCTATATATGAATTTTTTGATAGTAAAAAAGAGTACAAAACTTTTTATTTAAATAAAATTATTTTTTAAGCTATCATTTTTGAAAATAATTAAGACTTAGATTTCTATATTAAAATATAATAATTTTTTTAAATACACTCCATAAAAAATATATAATATAGTAAAAATGATTATAATATTCAAAGAGCGAAAACCAAAAACAAAATGTGGTGAAAATGACAAGGGGATATAAGATTTTGAATTTAAGCGTAATTATGTTTGACATGGAGACAAGTCCAAAACAAATGATGGAAGGTTTCGTAAACTTCCAAATGTATTGTAAGTGGTTTAACTACAACTTACTTTATAGTTTGAGACTCTATCAATTATTAAGCGTGAATATTCTAAATAATCATAAAATCTTGTAAATGAGACCATGTGTGTTAGTTTTGAAATGGGTATCACAATCCATTCTTCAATCACACCATGAAGAAGTAAAAAACTCTATGCTCATATTGTGAAGCATGACCTTGATAGGTTAAAAATCATATGAAATGAATAACGCTAAATTCAATCCCAACCTTCCAAACGTATTTTAAATGGTTTAGCCACACCATACTTGATGATTTGACATTGTATCAA
Organism: Torreya grandis; assembly: GCA_037957365.1. Lineage (NCBI taxonomy): Eukaryota > Viridiplantae > Streptophyta > Pinopsida > Cupressales > Taxaceae > Torreya > Torreya grandis. The sequence goes on along the minus strand of JARHVA010000630.1, from coordinate 1,280,902 downwards.
CTAGTAAACATGAATCTTCTAAAAAATAATAAAATCTTCTCAAAAAAAAAAAAAACTATATATGTAATTTATGAAATAAGTATCACAATTCTATCTTCAATCACACCACCAAAAAATAAAAAGACACATGGCCATCTTGTAAGACATGATGTCAAAGAAAAGATACCGAGCTCAAAAATGGTAAGAAAATTAAAGTGAAAAAAGATGAATTTAAATTATAACTGATGCAAAAAAAATTAATTTCTTAAAGAAATAAGACCTCCTTATAATATAAATTATTTTTTTAAATAAGCTAAGAGATTCATTTCTGTAGGTGGGAGGTGCCCATCTAATATGATCAAAGATTTCCATGTATAATGGTCATTGAAATAGAAACAAAACTAGAATCCCTCACCTTCACATTAAAAGAAGGGTTTGAAATTTTCAATTCTAGTCTTAATGATCCTTTGACCAATAAATATAATTTTAATCATATATCCCAACTCATTCCAAACTTTATTTTTATTAGGTGTACCTACAAAGTTAGGTGTTCCCACAAAGATATAATGGTGTTGTAGAATTTTCTAAATTTCAAACTCTCCATGACATGAATGATCCATTTAACAATTTTTTTTTTTTATTACCTTGGTGATATAAATAATTTTTCCCATCTCATTTATTTAAGGTAATAATCATTACAATAAAAGCCTTTGATTGTTTGGATTTATCCCAAAGAAAATCCATTATAAGATTTGTATAACTTTCATTTGTGTAACCATAGAAAGGCCGCGATAAGCCGAGTGAAAAATATGAGTGACATCAAGAAATTTCATACAAACTTTAAACTAAGTTGCAAGTGATAAAGTCTTAGTGATCCAATAAAATATAAATTTTTAATTAACACTGCATAATCATGCAGTGTAAAGGGGATCATTTAAAATTTAAACATATCGCCTAATTTTATTCAAGTTTATTAAAAAAGAAATAAAAATTCAATTGGACAAAGGTATTCTATTTTATTTATAATATTAAAATATGAGGATTACTCAAAATTTAAACATCTCACCGAATTTTAAGTGCAATGAAAAATCTCAGTTGGATTAGTTAAGGGTATCATAATTTATATATGTTATTGAGTTTTAAGCTATATAATGCTATAAAGGTATAACTATGTACATCTAAAAATAAAAAAATAAAAAATGAAAAGGGGAATAAATAAAATTATATATATATATAAATAAATAAAATTATATATATATATATATATATATATATATATATATATATATATATATATATATATTTTGTGATAGATATCATTTTCGAAGCAATCACAATTATATACAATATAAGTGCTTCGAAAATGAAATTTATAAGTGTACTTTTTATAGATTTATTTAAGATATATATGCTAGTTACATTTTATTGTATCATTTTTAATATAAAATATTTATTAATACTTTTAATGTCAAATTTTAATTATTATTAATTTTATATTTTCATCTAATTTTTAATGTCAAATATTTATCATTTTAAAAATTAAAGGGATAATTTCATCTCTTGAATGAGAAAATTGACATAAATTAATATATGAAAGTCTCAATTCTTGATATCTAAAGAAATCAAGTATTTAATTCTCATTTTCTAATATTTATCAATTAATAAAGAAAAAAGACAAAACATTAATATAAAATAAAATTAACACAATAACAAATAACAAATATAATTCACCTACTGGTAAAAGTATAAATAAATTATTTTATTTTAAAGTAAATAATTTATTTTATTTTAAAGTAAATAAAATTACTACAATAAAAAAAAATTCCACAATAAAAAATATATTTCACTTATCATATATTCCAGCATGGTAAATAAATAAATAATTAATTAAATCCTTTTATTTTAAAATAAATAAAATTACCACAATAACAAATATAGTTTGCTATGGTAAATATATAATTAAAAATGCTCTATTTTAGATGTAGTGTCAATTTTAATATTATTAATTACACTCTTCCACTCTTCCCTATGTTAAATTTATTTTATTTTTTATTTTATTAAGTCAGCTTCTAATAAATATTTAAATTAGGCATTTTTGTCTATAAATGCAAGAAACATGTCATATCGAAATTGTCCATTCAAAAGTTATCTTGGTTATGAAGAAGATTAATACATTTGATCAACCCTTTTTTAACCTTATCTAATGAAAGATACCCATAGCCTCTACAACTATAGCATAAAATGAGAAGGAAAAATGTATCCTTTCTTTATAGAGTAAAATAAACAAAAATTTTATCAGACATGCCTATGTTGGTGATAAATAAACAAGGGTTGGATAGAGGCTAGTCCCTGCTTTCAATAATAGCATTAGCTTAAATTTACGATGATGTTCAAAGCTATCTTTAATATTGAAAAAATATAATTAATGAAGATATCACTAGGTCAACTAGTGGAAAGTGGTAGTGGTTTATTCAGAAATAGAAAAGCTTAAGTATTGTAAATTGTTGAAAGTCCAGTTTGCATATAAATTTGTAATGTAAACTCAATGCAACAGTCAATAATAGAAGTAATGGTTATTATATAATATAAATTCTAACATGTTAATAGTAATATACTACATCATTCAACATTTTCTATAATACATGATTAGAGAGGTTTATTTGTATATAATGTTAAGACTGCGTAAGTGGGATTCAGAAGGGAATAGATTTGCCACATATCGTGTGTTGTTTGGCATGTGACAAAACACATTCCTAAAATTACATGTAATAGAAATGTTGATTGTTTTCCACATTTTTTTATATTCTTAAAATCTCATGCAATTAGCATAGTGGTTAGTTCTTGCATTTGTATTAAGAATTTGTTGTGATTTAGTTTTTTGTAATTTTGTAATGTATACTTACTTTAATAATTGAAACTAATGAATTTGATTTTATATCCATTTAAATTAGTGTTATAAAACATTGTGATTAATTATCTAAATATGGTATATGTTTTTCAAATATTGTTTTGTTGCTTCAGATATAAAATTATAATATTGCAGTAATATACATGTATACTTTTTTATTTATATTTTATTAAAATTATATTTAAGAAGAAAATGATTATACACTGAGTTGAAATGTAGTTGGCCAAAATATATATGGTGATGTTAAATTAGTAATATCCAATGTTGTTTCCCAATGTTTATGTAATATTTTTGATGTGTATGGGTATTATGTTAAAGATATACATTTGCAAAGTCAATAGGGCACTAAACTTTTAAGGGATGTAAGATTTAATTATCTGGAACTTTTTAATTCATTTGGGGCCCTTCCACCTATTCTGTGATCAAAATCTCATGTGTTAGGATGTGTCTAGAATGTGCTAAGATGCCCAAGGGAGCATGATGTTGCCACATGGTATCATTGTGGGTACCCTAGTGCTATGAGTTCAGTGGATTTGTTCAGATCTTATGGCACATGATGTCACCTAGGATGCTATCACATGACAACATCCCACACATCCAGGGAGATGGAAATGACTCTAATATGTCATTACTTGGGATGCTACCATGTGGAAGTATCTTGTGTAACCTAGTATTGGGAAGCCACTACACTTGTCTAGTCCCTAGGGCATGTGGGATACTACCTCATGGTAGCATTGCGCACATCTTGGTGCCCATAGATGATTGGGATGTCCCCAAATTTCTTGGCATACATGATGATACTATGTGGTAGCATCCAAGGTATGTAGGTGATGGGAGGCCACTATACATGTCTAAACCATGAAACATGTGACATGTTACCACATGGAATCATCACATAAACTTGAGTTCCTAGAGTTGAATAGCATTACTTGTAACCACTAGGTGCCCAAGATGATACCATGTGGTAGCATCCCATATATTCAGGTGTTTGGTGATGACTTGGATATGTAGGGCACCCAAAATGATACCACATGGTAGCATCCTATGTAATCAAGGTGCCTGGAGGTCATTGGGTTTGTCAAGACCATAGGGCATGTGATATCCTATCACATGGCAACATTTTACATTCATAAAAATGACTACTATGTGCATAAAATCACATATAAGATTTCCACATCTTCAAAAGGATTTCATTAATTATTAGCACCATGTATGTCTTTCACGATAGGATTGGGCCTATTCAATTTTTCCTGATAATGAAATAATTTTCGTGGTGCTTCAAGATAAAGAGAGTGTGAGGATGCCACATGGAATAACCTTGATACTTTACTATCACAAAGAGGTTTGTGCCACTACAATCCATTTAGACAATCATTTATTTATTTTTAGAATACATTTTTCTAGATGCTTGTGTGTTTTTCAAGGGCAAAATATTTGAATCTCCCTATTATTTATGTATATGTTGGTTACTAATTTTCATTTGAAATTTTCTTTAGTTTAGCTATATTGCACATGGTTTTTATTCATGCAAAATGACTATTTTGTAGGCTATCGAGGAAACAAAGTGGAAAGCAATAGTAGCTTCTTTTAAAATATAAACAAGAAAATGTATAAGTTTATGTATTTCCATAGTTTCATTTTTTAAATATGCTTTACTAATTTTTGAATTTTTCTTCATAGAAAATTGATGTCTTTGGCATGAAAGTAAAACAAAATTATACCAAATTAAATCTCAAACAAAAAATGAACTAAAAAAAATTTATCTTGTGCATGTTTTGGTCCTTTAGATTTGCATTGTATTGCATTGTTAATGATATGTTTGGTTACATTTTAAAAAATTAGATGCAAATCTAGTAGCAATGACAATTCATTGAAAATGTTGTGCATACAAAATAAGAAAGGAAGTACATATCCAAAGTATTTGGAATGAAATATGGGTTAGGAAAGGTTCCTAAATGAATAAAATAATTACATAGAAGTGCATAAATAAAAGTCAAGTGGTTTTTATATATTTGGGTGCCTTGATGTGATAGAGCTTGCCAAAACCATAGGGTACATAGGATGATGCCATGTGTTAGTATATTGGGCACCCAAGTGCTTGGAGGTGATAGTGTTTATTGATACACTAGGGGCACCAACCATGCTTCCACATGATCACATCTTGGATGTTCATGTTTGTTCTATTGATTGGGATTCCCAAGACACTAGGGTACCCAACATGATTCAATATGGTAGCATGTGGAGCAATCAACTTCCTAAATGTGACTGGGCATAGGTGATTGGATTGCACCATGCGAAGTGTATACCATGGGGAAAATGTATTTGACCAATCTTATGTAACATTCCCTATACCATGCATAAGAAAAATAATTTATTTTTAAATAATTGCTTACAAGAAGTAGAATTGACAATCATATTCCCAAAATATTCCAAAAATAAATTAACAAAATATTAATTATTTAGTATTATATTCAATAACATTAAATATATTACATGCATTGCTTATTCAAATCTGAGACTTCATTACCAGTTTAATGTTGGAGATCAACCTATTAAAGTGGTGTTTTTCCTCTGGATTTTTTTATTGGACTCTCAAACCTTTAAATTCTATATAGAATCTTATAAAAACACACTACATGTCTCTTAATTCTAGTCCACACGTTGGCAATGAATGTTGCAACCAATGTAGTATTTCTCATTATCACAACAATATAATGCCTGCATTGGACCTTACAAACAACAAAGCCTAAAATAAATAGCTTGGAGATAGAAGTAAAACCATTATATGAATTTAATAAATAAAACATTTTACCCAATGTTTTTTATATAAATTTTGGAATATTCTCAAATAACACTTTTGGAAATATCCTAAATTTATATGTAAAAAATTTAGACAAAATTACAATTATTAAACTCAAGTCCATTTTAAAAAAATGATTAGATAAACCAAAAATGACTAATTTCAAAGTGAAAACATTAGTACCCTACCTTGACAGGGACTAATAAGATTCCCATGGAAAAATGTTTTGGATAACTGAGAGAAAAGATATCCAATGTAACAAATTCACAAACTTTTTCAAAATATATTTTTAAGGAAAAAATTTGGTCTTTCTAAATTTTAAAAATACTTTAATGAATATAACAACTTTTGATGAAACATATTTTCTTCAATCTCTTGAATTTAAAAAAAAAGGAGGTGATGTGCATACATATGCAATTTTAATTTAGATTAGGACCACATTTGCACATGATATGACATCATAGAATTAGGATAACTAAAAATTAACAACAAAAAAAATAAAAAATGGAGTAGATACAAAGGATATAATTGACATGACTAGAACTGTATCATATCAAAGTAGTCATAAATATCATTAAATTATATGATTATATTTAAGATGAAAAAGCTCAAGAAGAAGAGAGAAATAGATTTATAAAAATATATTTAAGTATAATTAATGAAATAAATGATCTTAAAATGTTTATGAATATTTCATTGCAATTACAAATATGATAATAAATCTAATATATATATTAATAATTCATATACAAGAAAACATGATAAAAACATTGTAATTATATAACTTACACAAAATTTATGTGTTAATAAATAACAATGTTAAAAGTGAGTTAATCTTAAGGAGAATGACATATTAAAAAATAGAGAGACGACCCAAATAAAAATAGCAAATGAGTGTTTTTAATGAAGCAATGTCATAAATAATGTGAGTGAAATCCCTACTCTTTATTCAAAGTTATTATTTATAAATTAATTATTTTTACCGTGTTGTATTAAATTCCATCTAAAGCGTAAAAATTTCCTAAATGGTGCCTTTAATCCTTGACCATGATTGAATTAACACGACCATTTAAATTTATGGACTTTCTAATATTACAAGGACGGTATCATAAAAAATGCTTATGATGTTATAATGAATATAAAAAGGCATATTCAAGAGACCAAAATGTATAGAATTAGATTCATACTTTTAAACTTTATTAGTACCTACTTGTTCTATTGTATTCACCTACAACAATTATTTTTACATGACCGATGTTGACTACCAATAAAAAATTGTGGGTAGCTACAAATCAAAATCAATTTATAAAGTTTGTTGAACATTAGAAATAGTTTATTGTTAATTTATTACTTTTTCTCATTAGCATTAAAATGTGAATAATGTTTGCGGATCAGGCCAATGAAAATTTGTTGTTTTACAATCGATAATTTTTGTTGCCCTTAACATGTGCATTTTTTAACAGTATTTAGTTCATTTAAATTTTGAAATGCAATGACAGTTGTTTCCCGAAGGTGAACCAAACATAGGTGCAAGCTGTTGCTAGTTCTACATTTTTACTTGGCTGGCAGGTACGTGATGTTGGAAATGTAGATAGTGCTGCAGTCTTTTGGTTCTGGTAAATATAGCTAAAGACAATGCAAATTTTAGAGATCTAGTCCTCAGTCATGTTGCCCTTATACTTGCCCTTATACCAGTCCTGGCTTAACTGAATGTGCATACCACACTGTCATTACAAAGAAATGCCAATTGGGTAGTATCTAATTTAAGAAATAACAAGCCACAGGCACCATCTTTTGAGCATGTGTAAATTATGTGATGTGTTTTCTGGTATTTGATAATTTAGAGAATTAAGAAACTTTAATCACAAGATGTTTTAAGGATAATATAACTCTGTGTATGCTAGTGACCTAAATTTGTCTTATTTGATGCACAGATGAAGCCATGACTTCCAACTCTTGAACATCTTATTCTCTCAGATGATGAAAAGGTATTGACAAATTCATGTTGTGCTTTGTCTCACTTATCAGAAGGAACAAATGATACAATTAAAGATGTAATAGAGGCTGGTGTATGTTGCAGCATTATTGAGCTTCTTTTGTATGTATTATATTCCTATTAACTAAACTAATATCTGAGCAATGTCCATTGAAATTACAGATTAAGCATTAGCGCTCCTTACACGCGGTGTGCTTCCATCTCGCCTTTGAATGTTTTAGCACTAAAAACTGAAGATGAAGATGAATGCATTAGGATTTCTTTGTATTTTTCATTGGAAAGGTCCTGTTAACACACAATTTTCTCTACTCACATATTATTGTTCAGTTGTTATTGTGGGTGGACTTATTTTTAAATTAAAATATATATCTTTGTTGTATTTGGCCAGAATTTAGCCACCCACTCCTAAATTTGATTGAACCAAACAAAATTGATAAACATGTTCAATTCAGTTATTGGTGATCTTGTTTTTAAGGAGAATGCACACTTGATGCTAACCTCTACTTACGTTTAGGGTTTTAATTTATTATTTGTGTTCACAAGACAAAGCCCCGTTAGGTTTATCCTCAAATATACGCTAAAAATACTTCCTAGACTGTTATAAATCTCTCTCTGTAGTGGATTTGAGTACAACCAATTACTCTTACAAGGTGTTGCACTGGTTTAATAAAGTATACAAATAATTTTATCAAAAGTTCATTTGGCAGGGCACTTTAACTTGTGTCTTTAATTATTTATGAATAATGCCATTTGATGGATTTTGGTGTTTTGGATTGTTTTTCATTGGGTGTTGTGATAGATCAATAGCTGAGCTTTGCTGTATACTTTTACTACCTACACACATAAATCTGTATTTCACTTTTGTTTCAGACTTACAAGATTTCTCCTTCTCCTATTTTGTTGCTAGACATAAATCTCCTGGCCTCATCCTTCCCTCACTCAATCCCTACTCTTCGTGTCGTGGGTAATATTGTTTCCGGACATGAGCTGCAGACACCAAAACATACATATGTGGTTTTCAAATATATGAATATGAGTGTTCAACTAAATGTGCTTTTAATTTCCTAAGGCGAGTATCTAATGCAGAAGATTGAGTTTTTGAGGTATGCATTAGGATGGAAGAAATTTGGGAATGTGCTGGTCAAATTAGCGTATTTTAAATTTTTTTAAAGAGCATTGCACAGCTTGCATTCATCATAATATTATCATTCTGTGGGTCCATCTGCTCATAAGCTTCTACTATAGTTGCTAGGTTGATTGTCTTTAATGAGATTCTACTGGCTGTATATGGATATTGCAAAAAAAAAAAAAAGGAAATTACAACATAGGATATATTACCTATTGATAGGGACAACATAAAATACAGGGTAGGACATAATGGAAAGGAAAACCTACATTTTATTTTAAAAATGCATCGCAGTTATAGTTTAAATGTAAAGGTTATTGACGCATTACAATTACAATATTTATTACATACATTAAAATAAACGGTTAAAATGTAATTACTTTAATGAAAAAGGCATTATATATTTGACAAAAAATTTAGTTATATATATTTTTAGCGTATACTTCAGCTTTTTATATAGACCCATTTTGTCTACAACGTGCTACCATGGGATACCATGACACAATCTGCATCTGCAATTACAAATTCTTCTCTGAACCTCTTCTTCTCCTTCTAATATTTTTGCTTACTCCCACAAGTAAGTACTAAAGTTGCATCATGAGACTTGTTAATTATATATTTTAAATTGGCGAATGACTTTTAAAGAGGATAATGTTCAGTGGGTTTTATACATTTCATTTATGTGACTGTTTTTCAAATCTATCATTCTATTTTTTAGTTATGGAAGTCTATACATTCAACTATTTATAAAAACTACTGTGAAATGGTTTTAGTACCTAATCTTAATAAAAACATTTGGATTGAAATAGATTTAATAAATGTCACTATCTCAGTCACTCAAATTTTAGAATTTTTCGATAAGGACATTTGGTTGAAATCTTGGTGGTTGAGATCATTAGCTTAATAAAAATGATAGTTGAAAAGCCATCGAAATTAGTCATCATAGATTAACTATTATTACTAATATATATACTATTTGAATTTATATACTACATTTGTAATATAAATCAGCGACAATTTAACTATAGACATTTACGACATATAAAACTAACTCTAACATAACTTTGGTAGATATTGACTTTATTAATAATAACATATAATTATTAGGTAAAAGACCATACTAAATATCTGATGACCACTTTATTATGTTGAATTAAACATATATTAACTCATAATATATTAAAATTAACGGACTGATACCACTAAATAAAGCTAATTATTCACTAAAAACTATTGACCAAGCTACATATAATTTAGTAATATAAAAACTTAAACAACCTATACATAATCGACATGCCTTATTCAACAAATTTAAATAGATAATAGACCAAACATATGACATGCAGCGAATATAACTATAGCACACATGAAGAGCCACTACACTAAGCATGGCCATTACCAAACGAAAGGAGCCCAAAGAGACAACTAAAGAAGAACCATGTGTCTGAAGGTGAACCATTCATATTTGTATCAATAATTACAATCGCACTATAGCAATAGTCAAATTCCCAAATTCCCCAACATAAACATCCGTCGAGATGATTGTGCATCACCTGTTGACTTTACATGTGTTATAGTCCAAAGAAAGTCAAGTGACAAATGAGCAAAATGACAAACAAATAAACTCTGTCAACACCACACAAATGGTAGGCATAATTAACGTAAGATGGATTCAAAGATATCTCAGTTCAGCAAAATATTGATGAAGTAAATAGATTAATCTAAAAATAGTAATATACACGTAATCCATGGTGTTGTCTGAGTACGAGTTGGAACTGCAATCTAAAATCGTCATCTGCAAATGCTCTCATCATGTATACTACCTCATGAAATTGCTCACCAAATCACACCTTATTAAATTGGGAATGAGCGGACTAGTGTAGACGATTCAAGCCCTACCCCTGTTCGGATCCATATGTTATACCTTTAACATCGTGTAGGAATAGAAAAAAATACTTAATCTATCAAACTTAAGTTTATTGTTTTTTTCTGATTTTTATAGATATTAAATAAAAAAAAGACAATTTTCCATATAAGCATGCACCTTCTTGTTGAATCAATGTGTTGAGTTACATATCTATTGATGGGAACATCAAAATTATTCCAATACTGAAAAGCATAATTCAACAAGGTGTATGTGTTTGTATTTTCAGGTAAGCATTAACAAATAAGGTGATTGTATATTTTGATTTTTATATCTCAGAAAGGGACGCATATGGTTTTCTTGTAATATGCCACTTGTTGACTGTTACTTTTACATCTCGATAAAAAATCATGTTCTTACCCAAGCATAATGTAAATTCTGGCATAATCCTCTTTTTTCCCATGCTCATATTCTTTTTGCTTTGAGATAAACTTGCGTAAAAAATATCTGGATTTAGTTATTCATAACTTGATAGTTGATGTGATTTCAATGCAATCCTAATTTCAAACTTATCTAGGATTAACCATTTGAATATAAAATGCATTATATGGAATTGTATTATGGTAAATTAATGCTATGCTTGCAGCCAACCTGATTCAATCTTCACAGTGAGTGTTGTATTTATCCTTTTATCATTATTGCAGCCAACCTATCATGGAGCGACAAATTCCACTACTTTTTAGTGTTTTGGTCTAGTTTGCTATTGAGTAGTTAGTGAATGCGTTGGTAATTATGGAAAATTAATTATATATAGTATATCAGTAAGTGTTTTAAACTTTATTTTGTAAATTTTTAAATTTTATTTTTTCATGTAAATAATAATATAAATATTTGTTAGGCAAGGTTGCAGCTTCAAAGTTGGAGGAATTAAATATAATCAAGGGAAATAATATAGTGAAATTTGCTTAGGTTAACATTGGTAATTGTTATAAATAATGGAATTATGAAGCTTCTAAAGTCGGCATCTATGGATAAATTAGTATATGCACAGTGTATTGTAGCCATGTATACCTTGGTAAGGGTTCTAGTACCACACGTTATGAGCATGGTACAATTTGATTCATGCCCCATCATTTCAACATCCCATCACTGACTGTTGACCACTGAAACAAATTATAATCCGTGCTCAATTTTTTTGAATTACTTCTATTCTATTGGATGACACAAAGTATTTTTGTAATTTTTAATTCAAAATAATCCCATTTAGCAAGAAATTTGGGTTTTCAATGAATTTAAACAAATCAGACACCAAAAAAATATTTTATTTCTTAATTTTTACAACAAAATATTCTAAAGCTAATGTTAAAACCCAACAATATGGAAAAATGACTCGATTTGATGGGTGGCATGAATTTCTATGCAAAACTAATTGATATAGATGATTATAGTATATACCTATTGCACAGGTAATAACAATAAACTTCCTTCTATTTTACTTTGTGTAAATGATAAAGAAGTTATTTTTATTATTTTTTTAGGGCTGTTTTACATATCGAAGTGCAAGACGCGATATTTTTATAGTCTTTTGGTATTTTCAATTAAAAATTAAGTGTATATTTAAATATATATAAATATTTAAATTTAGATTAGGATCAAATTTTCACATGATATGATGACATATAAATGGGATAACTTAAAAAACACATAAAAAATCATAGAGTAGATGCAAAGGACAAAATTGACATGACTAAAATGGTATCATACAAAAATAATCATGAACGTTGTCAAACTATATGATTAATATGTACACTGAAAACATCTCAAGAAAAAGAGACAAATGAGTTTTTAGGAATATGTTGAGTTTGTAAGAATATGTTTAAGTATCATCAAGCAAAAAATTGACAGACATTAATATGTTTATGAGTGAAGGATGATAATGAAAGATTATGAATATTCCATTTTACATAAAAATATAACAATAAGAACATGATATATGTTAATAATATATATACAAGAAAAAATGATAAAAATATTGTAATTACATGACTTGTATAAAAATTAAGTGTTTATAATTAATAACGATAAAAGTAAATTTATGTTAAAAAGAAAGATATTGTAAGAAAGAGATAAACGACCTAAAAAAATGAGATATCAAATGACTATGTTCTTATTTAAGCAAGGACATAAATAATAAGAGGAAAATCCTCATTCTATATTCAAAGTTATTATTAGTCCAAACCAAGGCAGGGTCGTATGCTTTCACTTTTCAATTATGTCATGTTTATTCAGTGAATCAATTTTTTTAAATGCATATGAATTTAATAATTATAAAGTTTTTCTAAAGTTATTTCATGTAAATATTGGAATATTCACAAGAGGGTTATTTGGGAATATCCATGTACCTTTAATATAATTATAAATAGTACTAATAGAACAATACTTGTATAACATTCTTTAATATTTTAACATTAATTTCTCAAATGTTTGTTAAATGTAATAATAGCTCAATAAAATATAACATAGATATTATATATTAATTTTCTATAATAATAATCTTTTCATACATTGAAGCAACTATCCTACCATTTAGAAAAGATTTTCCAATTTACACATGATTTTAATTGGAAAACAAAAAGCAAGTAAAGTCTTGTCAGTGGAAAAATCATTGCTTTTCTCAAGGAGATATATCTATCTCACACAAATGTCTCCAAGATTTTGATTTCTAAATTCTGTTGTCCCTACCTTCAAAGTCTCAAACATGATTTTAATCAGCATCTAATGTGGGTTAAAACCCTACCAAAATATGTGGAGACCATATCACTAGTTGATTGTAAAAATATGAAGAACATAAAAGGTATATGGGGTCTCAAAAACCTTCAAAACCTAAAAATAAGAGACTATCTAGAGTTAAATGTGTTCCCAAAATTTAAGTAGATAGAGAGATTGAGCGAGTTGGAACTGGTAGCAATCAAGATATAAGTTATTCAACCTTGCATTTACATGATACAGGTAATAAATGAAAGGGTCTTATTATTTCACTTTTAAACTATGCCATGTTTATTAAACAATTTTTATTTAAATGCATATGATTTTAATAATTATAAAGTTTTTTCTAAATTTATCTCATATAAATATCATAATATCCCAAGGGTTTTATTTGGGAATATTCATGTATATTTATTACATGAATAAATAATATTAATAAAATAATACTTTTATTTAAAAAACTAATATTTTAGCATTAATTCCTCAAACTCTTGTTAAATGTAATAATAACTCAATAAAATATGCCATAAATATTATATATTAATTCAATGAAGTAATGATATTTATGTATGTTGTAGAGACTATCCTCCCATTTAGAAAAGATCCACCAATTTAGACATCATTTTAGTTGGAAAATACACAACAACAGGTATAGTGTAGTTAGTGGAAAAATGATTATTTTTCACAAGGAGATATATATAGCTCACATAGATGTCTCTAAGATTTTTATTTCTAAAGTTGGTTATCCCCACCTTCAAAGTCCCCAACTTGATTTTAATTAGTATTTAATCGAGGTTGAAACCCTAAAAATAATTACAGAGACCATACAAGTTGTCTCTAGAAATATGAATAACATAATATGTATTTTGGGTCTAATAAACCTTCAAACATTAAAGATAAGAGAATGTCTTGAGTTAAATGTGTTTCGAAAACTTAAGCAGATAGAGAGATAGAGGGATCTCTAGAATTTGTAGAAAATAAGAGATCAATTAGTGAACCTTTCAATAACATGATATAGATAATAATATATCAGTTACCCCAAGCATTCAAAGAACACTGAAAGGAATGTTGTAGTTATTTCTTCTCATTTTTATAGTATATTTCCCATTTAAATATTTCCTTTATGACCATAGGATGTAGTCTCCCCATAAACTAATCACCAATCATTCACCTATTATCTCAATTAGTGGCTTCTTTATCATGACATTCACATTACATCAACAACAATGCCCTCTTATGCACCCATGTAGCATGTACTTTGCATAATATTTAGAAATCACTTATACTGTGCCCTTTTCTCATTCTCCTTGTCACTTTTATCTCTATCCATATCTCATTTTCATCTTTTAAAGCATTTGGTTTACTTTACTAAGAGACCTAATGCATATTCAACCTTTTATTGGAATGTTGAAGCTACCAAGGTAATTTGGAACAATAAATATCTCACAAAAATTATCAATTCAATTATTGAAACAAGAGAGAAGAATGAAGATAAGCCTTGACACACTCACAACACATTCATCATATTATCAATTGAAATTACAATAATATTCACACTATCATGTTTAATTCCTTCAACACAAAATACTTTTTTTATCCTAAATAACTAAGGGAAAATACCATGAAACACTATGAAAACTAATAAGGATTATCTGTCCTTTTAAAGAAACATCAAACGCCAAAAACACACTATTCATGGAGAAATATGCCATACTTCCACCATGAATACTATAGATAAGTGGGTAGGGTTGTATAACATGTAAATCCACTCCACTTACCTCACTTATACCCATGATCACTAAGGACAAACCTCCCCACTTGTAACTTGGCATCCCACTTCAAGAAGAGTTAAAAATGAGTGGAGAATTAACTATTTGTGTAGTAAAAGTTGTGCCCTAGCTTTATAATAGACTAAAGCTTAATGGATCGTCCAATTTCTCCATGATATTTTGTCCTTACATGAAATTGGTGCTATATCCACATAGGCAAGAATAAATAGTAAAAAAGTGGTGAATAAGAATAGAGCCACCTTCGAATAGTGTCAAATAGTGACCACCATGACACCTTACAAAAGGAAACACATCATCAAGACACTTTACAACTTGGAAAAACATCAATAAGACACAAGAAATTTGAATAGTGGTGCCACATCATCCTCCATTGGTTGAAGTCAACTTAGCTCCTACAAGTTTCTTTGATGATAATTTTACCATTTGACTTCGCCCATCTTTTTCAGCTCCCACTCTATGATCCAAGTGTTATCCTCTGGTGTCAATCCTTCCCATTGTACCAAATAATTTTTGTAGCTCCCTTGCTTTGTGTGCAAAATTTTCATATCTACAATTTTCACTATCCTTTCTTTCTTCTTCTTTGGAAGCTATTGTTGCCAATTGATCTCTTCTTCATCCTCTACTTCACTACATCTCCATGGAAATTATATAAATCTGAAACATTAAAAATTGTAGAAATATCAAATTATTCTAGTAAGCTTACCTCATAGGCATTGTCACTAACCTTCTTCAAGGCCCAATCTTCTTATAATTCAAATTATTGTAGGTTTCTATAGGAAATCTCTCTTTCCTCAAATACACCATCAATAAATCTCCTTCTGCAAAAAACGTTGATCTCCTCTTAACATCAACAACAATCTTGTACTAGTCATTACTTTATTGTAATCTCTTTCTCACCTCTTCTTTAAATTGATTTATATGCTCTGCAAAAGTATCAACATCATCACTCAATGTTTCCGTAATGGATAACTATACCAAATCCAAAACTCCCATTATATTTTTACCATAAACCACCTAAAATCATGATTTTCTTGTTAATCTATTCACTTAACTATTGTATGCAAGCTCAACTTTTGGTAAAGCCAAGACCCACTAATTAGTCTTCTATCTAATAGTGCTCCCCAATAAATTTTCCAAGATTATATTGAAAACCTCTATTTGTCCATTTGTTTGTGGGTGATATGCACTATTGAAATGCAAATTAGTATCCAAATTATTCCACAAAGTTCTTAAAAAATTACTTATAAAATTAGTATCCCTATCTGAGGTAATGGACATAAGAATACCATGCAATCTCACAACATATCTAAATAATAATTTTGTAACTCTTGTGGCATCACTAATTTTATTGCATGCAATGAAATTAACCATTTTGTAAAATTTGTCTACTACAAGAATAATAATGGAATCATTACCTCTCTCTATGTTTGGTAACCCCAACACAAAATCCATACTTAAATCTACTCGTAGTTCACTTGGAACTAGTAATGGCATGTACAATCCCATATTCTATGCATGTCCCTTAGTCACTTGACATATTTATCATCTTGAAACATATCTTGCCATATATCTTTAAACCTTTGGCCAAAAGTACTTCTCCTCCACCAAAGCTATTGTCTTAGCTTGGCCAAAACAACCAAGTAAACCTTCATTATGCAAATGACTTATAATGTTGTCTCTCAAAGACCCAACTAGAATGTATAACTATCTTCCCTTAAAGAGGTAACCATCTTGAATAAGATACTCATCCTGAATAGTACCTACATCTTTGGATAATGGATTATTGAATTTCTAAACTATCTCACCAAAATATGGATGAATATCGTACAAATCCTTGATAAACTCAAACCCAATTACTTCACTTACCAAAGTAGTTATCAACCCAACTCTTCTTCTCAAAGCATCTTCCACATAATTCTTCTTTCCAAATTTATGTTTTAACACAAAATTATGTCCCTACAAGAAAGATACCCACTTTTCATGTCTATTAATCAACTTACTTTGTGTTTTCACATACTTCAAAGCCTCATTATTGCTGTGTAAAATAAACTTCTTAAAGACAAAATAAAAATCAACATCATAGGCAGAATATTTATTTCTCACCTCATTCAATTTCTCGCTAAAATATGATATTAGATTTCCTTCTTGGCTTAACACAATTCAAATTCCTAGATGTGAGGCATCAAAATCCACTTCAAACACTTTGTCAAAATTAGGCAAGGAAAAAATTGAATTTTTTTGTAATATTTATTTTTAACAACTCAAAGTCATTGTTGCTTCTCTTGTCCATATAAACTCTCTTCCTTTTATGCAATACGTTATTGGTGAAACAATAGTATTAAATTTGTTAATGTACTTTATATAAAAATTTGCCAAACCATGGAAAATTCTTACCTCTATGATGCACTATAGAATAGGCCACTCAATAATCTCCTCCACTTTCTCTTCATCCATTCTGACACCATATACTAAAATTAAAAACCTAAAAATACTTAACTTTCTTGCATAAACTTGCACTTCTTCAAATTCACATAGAGTTTATGCTTTCCCAACAACTCTAACACAATTCTCAAATGTTCCAAGTGCTCCTCTTTAGATTTACTAAATATCAAGATATCATCAAAATAAACCACCTAAAACTTACCAATGTAATCCCATAGCACTTTATTCATCTCTCTAAGGAATGTGCTTGGTGCATTAGGCAACCCGAATGGCATCTCCAACCATTCATATAGTCCATCTCTAGTATTAAATGTTGTTTTCCATTCATATCCTTCTCTAATATAATTTTGATAGTAAACACTCCTTAGATCAGTCTTTATGAAATACTTTCATCCTGAAAGAACATCCTTTACGTCATCTAACTAGGGTATAGGAAATCTTTACTGAATAGTAATCTTGTTGATGGCTCTACTATCTGCACATATTATCCATCATCCATCCCTTTTTGGAGTCAATAGTGATGGTGTTGAACATGGATTCATGCTCTCCCTTACTACACCCTTTCTCACCAACTTAGTAACCTACTTGTTCACTTTTACATGCTCTATTGGGCTCCTTGTAAATGTTTCTTGATTGGGTAGAGATGATTTTGAGATTAAATCAATCTGATGTTGAATTTCCCTCTTTAGTGGTAAACTATATGGTATCTCATTAGGAATGACATCCACATATGCTTTCAACACTTTTGCTGCTTCTTTTAGAATCTGCATTATATCTTCACCTTCATGCCTTGTAATTAGTACATAATAATAACCAATAATTTCAGTGCCATTAGAAAATTCTTTAATAGATAAAAAAATTCCTCTTTTATCTCTTCCTTAAGATCTAATAATATCAACTTTGTACCATATTTCATAAATGAATAACCTTCCTATCAAATTGCCATGGCCTCCCTAGCAAAACATGGCATGCATCCATGGGAAATACATCACACCATAACTCATCTCTAGAAATTTCCCTATGTAAAACTTCACCAAACATATTTTATCAACAATAACTTTATTCCCTTTCATAAATGATGAAATTTTATGAGGAATAGGATGGTTCTCACAATGTAATCCTATCTTTTCTACCATGTTTTGAAAGATTATTTTCACTACTACCACCATAAATAATAAATTTGCATACCCTTCCAACCAAAATACACCTTGTTCAAAATATATTGGACCTCGACCATACATTACCTTCTTTGTTTGGCTCCATTTATTGTCTTAGAGCTATCATGGTCCTCCTCATCATAAGATTCTCTCTCACATCAATTATTACTGCTTCAATAGTTAGATGTTTAGTCTTAGCTTTAACTAAATTCAGCCTTAGATGGTACTCTTGTCTTTTTTCTTTTCTTTGAGGACATTCATTGTCCTTGTGTCCTTATTATCCACATATGTAACAAATAATAGCTCTAGGTTGGTTAGGAAACCAACTTATTGCTCCACCATAATCATGTCCTCTTTAGAATCCTCTTCTTTTTTGATGATATTGGAAGCCTTGCCTATCATCTCCTCTCTTTTTTGTAGCTTGTGATGATTCTCCCCTTATATTTTCAAATCCACCTCTAGTGGTGTTGAAACCACCTCTTCATCTCATTGGCATGGATTATCCTCCTCTTGGAGTAACTATCCTTCTGGTAGCTTGTCTATTATGATTCTCTTCTGATTTCAAGGCTAATTGATGAGCCTCTTCCATGCTCATTAATATATGCATGCTAATCTCATTATGAATATAATATTTCAATCCATTCACATACCTTACAACCATTTTCTCATATGTTTCTTCATGCTCCACTCTAATGGATAGTTTGTAGAATTCATCTATGTACTCTTGTACACTCTTCTCTATTTGCTTCAAATTTTGAAGTCTTTTCTAGAGGGATTTAGAGTACTCTAATGGAAGGATATTCTCTCTAATATTATTCTCCTTATTTATTTATGTATTTAATCTTGGGTTTTTATTTCATTACCTCTCCTTCTACAAATGATCCCACCAGATCATGGCATGACCTTTCAAATTGGTACATGCAAAATTCACTTTCTTCATTTTAGACATGGTTCTCCATTCAAATAAGTTCTCCATGTTATTAAACCAATAAACCATATCCTCTAGTTCTAAGCTTCCCCCATAGTCAAAAACGTCAATCTTTACTCCATCATTCCTTCCTTCCAAAGATCTGACCATTCTTTATTTAATTGATAGTGGTTCTTCCCTTGGTAACAACTCTTCTTAATGATATTCGTCATGAATTGTATCTCCTACTACGTCTTCACCTCTTTTCATGCTTCACATGTTTTTTAACATTGTGGCTATATGTTTCATTTATTTCCTCATCTCTTACATATCTGAATTCATCTAAATCAATCCTCCTCTTGCATGTCTTCTTACCATACATGTGAAATGTAATTTAAAAAAACACAAATCCTCTCCTCCCTATAATTCTACTAGATCTGATACCATTTGTGTGGAACATTAATTATTGAAACAAGAGAGAAGAATGAAGACAAGTCCTGACATGCTCACAACACATTCATCATATTATCAAATAAAATTAAAATAATATTCACACTATCATGTTAATGGTACTTTTAGATTGACAAAGATTTGAGTGTGTAATTTTTCAAATATTTACTTGAGAAATAATCCATTGGAATATGTGGGACTCACAAAACACATTTATGACTTATAGATTGATGATAATTGATGAGATTTGATTTATTTGTGACTTTCTCACATTTACATTTTTTTTATTTTTATTTTTTAAATTATTTAATTTTAAAATTTTAATTTATGTATTAAAATCCTTCAACTTAGAATACCTTTTATTTCCTAAAAAACTAAGGTAAAATACTATGAAACACTGTGAAAACTAGGAAGTATTATCCATCATTTCTAAGAAACACCAAAAGCTGAAAACACACTATTCATGGAGAAATATGCCATATGTACATCATGAAGAATAAAGATAAGTAGGGAAGGTGGTATGACATGTAAATCCACTCTACTTACCCCACTTATACCCATGATCACTAAGGACAAACCTCCCAACTTAGAATTTGGCATCGCACCTTCAAGAAGAGTTAAAAATGAATGGAGAATTCATTATTTACATAGAAAAATTTGGCCCCCACCTTTATAATCTACTAAATCTTAATGGATCCTCCATTTTCTCCATGATATTTTATCCTTACATGAAATTGGTGCCATATCCACATAGGCAAGCATAAATAGTAAAAAATTTGTGAACTGGAATAGTGTCACCTTAGAATAGTGTCAAATAGTGAACACCATGACACCTCACTAAAAGCAACACATCATCAAGACACTTTACAACTTGGAATCACATCATTAAGACACAAGTAATTTGAATATTTGTGCCACATCACAAGGCTTTCTGAAACTCAAATAGACTCTGATATGGCTTGAGAATTCATAATTTAATCACCCAAGTGCTCATAGGATGGTGTGAGAATGTACAGGGCCTAGGCTTAATGAGAAGAAGGCATGAAACCAAGGAAAGGTGAGAAAATATCCCTTGTTAGTCCTGGCCCCTCCTAGGTTGGTAGGGTAGATAGACCTCTGTGTGAATGATTGAACCAAAAACCAAGTACACATAGGCTGGTAGGTTGATGAATGCACACAAAAAATAAGATTATGACATTTGTGAAGTAGAGCATGGATGTGAGAAACATGAAAGGGGTTTGAGAGGGAGTAAATAAGTAGATGTGGAGCCTTTAGTAAGTAATATTTATCCATGTTATGAATGTAGAGTGGGTCTAAGAAATCTAACTCCCAGTTCTACAACCTAATGTGTGGTGATCCCCATTGGGTGTAGGGTGGCAAAGTGCACATGGCTTGAGCTTAATGAGAGAAAGGTAGATTGAGGGGCATAATTTTGACATACTAATTTTGATAAGGCTCGAGAATGATTAGAACTAATGATAGCTGAGCATGTGGCTCTTGCTAGCCTTGGCCCCTTCATGAGATGGTAAGGATGTCATACCTCAGGGTGAATGAAGGATTTCGAAGTGGAATCCATAGTTTCAAGATGTGAACCAAGTGGATATAGAATGATAGGCAATTTAGAGACCACTATAAGGCATTATGGAGCCCATATCAGGTAGGATTTTACCATGTCCTAAATGTAGAGTGGGGTTAGGAGATATGACATATGGGTCTACAACGTGATATGTGACAACCTCAAAATACATTCATCTTGGTCCACTGCTACATATTGTGTGTATCTCATGATTTTTTAAATATATTTACAATTTTTTATGTGAAGATATTTTCATCTAGTATTAGTGTGGTAATTTGAGAAAGTGAGAGAATTCTTATTTTTTTATATTGTTTGAAGGAATACATATATATTTTATATTTTTTTCTCATATAGTTGTTTGATTTAAACTATTATTTTATAGTGGGAAAGAGTAAATTGAGATAACCTAAATATTTTAAGTAGTAATAAGTGAGTTATCATTATCTATAATTGAATCTATAAACATAAGTTTTGAAAAAAAATTTGCTTGACAAACTGACACAATCCACCTACCTCTCACCTTTGCCTTATGCATCTACCAAGTTTCTAGCTATGTGGTGGGTTATTAGGAGGATGAAGAACATATATATTAATATGGAGAATTTTTAAGTGAGTTAGGCGATGATGGTGAGGAGTAATTATACGGAATTTAAAGTGATATTTTACCCCAAAGGCCCATATTTATACAATAGATAAGCATTCTCACCCCCTTTCTATGATGGTAGGGAAGTTAGACCCATAGATGAATGAAGGCTTTCTATGTGGTAGTTAAATCCTTGGGTTAGGGAAAAAAATGGTATAACATGGTAGGATGGTTAAATCTCATAATAAATAAGAGCCTGATAATTTTCATGTGGTACAATGATCTAATAAACTTAAAAGGGGTTTAATGGGTAGTAAAGAAGGTAATGAGGATAAAATTCTCAATTCGATGGCCCATCTAAACATTCCAAAGCCATCAACTCGAGAATACATGAAAATGATGACAAATGTAGAAAATAAGTTAATGCCAAAATAACACACCACAAACAGATATTGAGCACACCTATTGAGTTTTTTCGCTTGATGGATTTTGCATAATAACTAGAAACATATCTTAGAACCTTTTAAAAATATGCCCAATATAGATTCAATAGAAGAAATATTTTGATAGATATGCCTCAAATAAGAAAACTCAAAATTCTAGTAAGTGATGTATTTCCTCCTTTTCTTTGCCCAAATACCCATTGAAGTATGTCCTACGGAACTATGGCCCAAAAAATCACTCAAAAGAAAAAAATCAAACACTATTTGCATATAATTATGTATTCGTAGCATGAAAAATATATGGAAGAGGATGATCTAATTTCCATAGTTATTGGAGGGATCATGTAGAAAATGGAGGAGGTTCGAATACACATCCAAAAAGCTACATAAAATTGGATATGATTGTGGACATACTAAATGTTTTACCTTTATTCCTTTTATTACAACCTGATTTTCTACTAAAAAAATTTACTTGAGTATCCATAGATATTATAGTTAGTAATTTTATTTGATTATTACTAACTAAGATGTAAGCTATTTACTATTATAATATAGTTGAATATTGATTTAATTTCATGATCACATTACTATGATTTAGCTGTATTGTATATTCTTACATAATGATCATATTGATTTACTATTTCAATATCATTTTATGATATATGTCATGATGTATAGATTAACTACTTGCTTGTCATGAATTTGATGCAAGAAAGATTCATCCCTCAGAGCATGATGGAGGGAGAACATCATTAGAGAGGGTGAGGTAGATAGAAGTTTTGAGGGATTACAAAAGAATGGATAGAAACCTACACATACTACATTAGACATTATATGTTTATGAATTATTCGAATGGTTAGCTTAAGTGCATTTTTTATGTTATATGCATTTAGATAATTGTTTATGTGTGTGTTAGTTCAGATTTATGGTTAAATGAATTACTCTTGTGTGACCTTGTTATGAATATTACTATGTATTTATGACATGTCATTGTATTCATGATTTTTAATGTTCTCAAAAATATAAATTCATGTAAATTGTGTCAGTAATACAGTATGTAGACTAACAAACTTGTCTTAGTAATGGTTGAGAACATTAGCTAGTTATCCTTATGATATCGGGAATATAATTATGTGACTCAATAGATGATAAAATGACCTAGATAACCTGGATAGCATAGTGATAAAAATGAATTCATTATTATAATATAGATCTAAATAATAATGTGTTATTTACCATTTTGATTTGAAAAAATATTATTAACCCTATATATCTCAAGTCATTGTGATTATTTGTCTATATTAAGACATTATTATTAAGTAATTAGAAAAATAAAAATATCTGTGATTATTTGTCTATATTAAGACATTATTATTAAGTAATTAGAAAAATAAAAATATGAAAAGCCTCATAAAAGAAATAATGGAAATAAAGTAATTGTTTTTTATACTTATAAAACTACATATATACCAAAAGAGAATTGGAAAATATATATTTAGGAAAAATAATAAAAATAAATAAAAACAAGAAAAGAACTAAAATCATGCAAGGAAAGAAAAGGGAAAAATCATGGCAAAAAAATAAATAAAAGAAAAAAGAGAATAGAGGGGTGGATCATAAAGGGGAAAGAGGAGAAAATAAAAAGGAACGAGTAGAGTGATGTGGACAGGATAAGGAATAGTAGGACAAAGGAAGGAAGATTTGATAGATTGGGCCATTCCACGTAAGTGATTATATTTTGATTTTGTGAGGAATTTGTTGAAATTTTGTATAGATAATTAACATATTAATGTGGTGATCTGTATATTATATTATCTAGGATTACGTTATATTATCCATGTTGTTATAAATATAAATAGTCATGAATCCCTAATAATATGTAGTGGATTTATATGAACTATATAGCTATCTAGCATAAATTTTATATGTGATCAATTCTTGATAATATCCCTGATTAATTCTTGATAATATTATTTGGCATATTTAATTATATGCGATCTTAATAGTGATCTATATATTAACTATATGTGTTATTTCAAATAGGGTATGATTGAAACAAACTATCTATGTGTTATACAATGAATATGTAGGGATTTGGTGTGTGTGTGTGTGTGTGTGTGTGTGTGTGTGTGTGTGTGTGTGTGTGTGTGTGTGTGTGTGTGTGTGTGTGTGTGTGTAAGATCTTTTTATAATGAAATACAAGGATCTAGTTATAGTTATAATTATAATAATAAAACGTTGTGATCTAGAAAATATTTAGTGAAGTACATGTATGGGGCGATATAAATATGTTATGCAACAAACTAAATAAAAATGGTCAATGAATCATATCTATATATGTTGTATAAAATGAGTATATAATGTAAATTCAACAAACCAAATATGTGGTATATAGTGATTTACATGTGGATATATATTTAAATATATATTGGATTAGCTTTACATGAAATTATATGTTTACAATGATTCATAGAAGACTATGCATATAAGAATGGGTACTTTATATGTATAAATATACACTTTAGGATCTAATGAAGCTACGGTAATTTTACATACAGAAATATAAATATAGATTTTACCTCTACAAGTTGTGCAAATTACTTTACATGTTTTTACAAGTTGTAAGTTGTGAAAATTAGTTAATGTTATTATACAAGCCTCTAAAAAGGTTAAAGAGGTGTTTATGAAGAGTAACCACATATTTCAACCTATAAATATTAGTTAAGGGATAATTTTTAAGGGTTATTGATAGTAAAAATTTTCAAAATATTATTTGAAAGAGGAGATTTTATTTACAACCCGACAAAGGTTAGTACAAGGAGATTTTACAAACTATGCGTTCAAGATTTCTTCATGGATTATGTTTGTATATGTTGTTTACATGTATTCAGATCTTTGATTTCAAAATGTTATTATAATTTTTATAAACTAGTTAGAATTTAGAAATTCTATTGTAGTGTTTCTTCTTCTAAGCTACTTTTGTTATTTCTATTTTGGTGAAACCTTGGAGTAAAATAGTAATTTTCACTTTTTGAAATGAAATACAAATTAATTTTTTATCTATTATTATTATTATTATTATTATTATTATTATTATTATTATTATTATTATTATTATTATTATTATTATTATTATTATTATTTATAAATGGATATTTTGTTGTATGTTAGGTGTTATTATGAACACATATATGTCTTTCATATCTATTGAATGATAAAGGTTTATATTTAAAGAGATTGCCCACTTCCTTGACATTTGCAATGGGTTTTGTAGTATAGCTTATTGGATTTTTTAATCTCTCCACTTTCTAAATATACTTCTTTCCCTATCTCTATCTCTTTCATATTTTACTATCTATAACCTTTTCATACTTTATGGTTAAAAGTAATACCCCATTTAAACTCAATTTTAAAGTAAATATTCTACCTTACTGCATCCTTTAGGCTTTGAATAGAGGTAGGTATGCATACTAATAAAAGAGGGCATTTATTTTGTGACTATTGATCATAAACATTGATTTGTCCCTTGATAAATTTTCATTATAGTAGTTTTTGGTGCCCAATATGGGGCACATTTATGCAACACTCATGCAATCGACATTTTGAGATTTTGATCCATTTGACATTTTCACCACTTCAAGGACAACTCTATCAACCTAAACTATATTTGGAACAGTCGACATGATTTGATATTATACAAGATATTAGATAATTAACTTGAAACTTAGATGAAGTCTTTGTATCTCAGTTTCTAATCATTTTAGTGATTTTGAATAAAGAGTTAGATCATACGAAAATATTTGACAAAATTCTTGCATGTAAGGAAGCCCATAGAGCTAAAAAAAATGTTAAAATTATTTTTTTGTGACTATTTTGGGCATTCAAAATCCTGATCATCAACCTAGTTTTAACTAGATAGAAACTATAGAGGAACATATCACTTCAAGTCTTTGATAACTATCTTGGAATAATAAGACAAATTTGGCTCAATTTAATATTATCATGATTATAATTAATATAGAGGAAGATCATGATATTATTTATAGAAGAAACACTAATATTGTTTCAAGAAAAGAAAAAATAAGGCAAGCACAAAGAGTAGTTTATATAACTACTCAAAGAATTTGAGTAGTAAGAATTTCATCTAATGGCCATTCAAGTAGTCTAAGCACTAGTTCAAATAAATATTTATTAGCTAAGTCAGACATTAGAATATATTTCATTGCATTTGAGAACCTTTACTTGGGACTAGCTCATCACATTTTCATAGAGATATTGAGGTATTATAGGATGAAGAAGATTGTTTTATTTAATCTCAAAGTGCTGAAGTACTAGCTACATGTAGATTTAAACAAAGAAAACTAGCACACAGAATTACTCAATTTGCACCAAATCCTTGCCAATAGTAAAAATTGATAGAAACATAATTCACTGGGGATAGTAAATTAAAAGGTGAAGTTGATCATTTTTATCAACTATATCAAGCTTATAATTTCAAGTTGAATCCCAAACAAAAATGTCAATTCAAAAAAGTAGTTAGTCTTCCTACAAATCTTAAGAAATGTAAACTATTAGAAGGAAGGATAATCATCATACAAGATATTGTACTACCAGGCATTGTTATACTACTACAAGCAATATTTATAACCATGGATCTACCTAGGGGTCACATAATTGGCATGTTGGCTTTGGAACAATTACATGAACCTCCAAAAGGATCACAAAACAACTTCTCCAATTTTTTAGGTGATGGTAAACAACATCATGATGAACATATTTTTCTTTTCTCTATAGCATGTGGAATCATAGACATTGAATGTGAGGATGTCAAAGTGTGCTTGTTTGTTGAAACTCTCTAAAATAGAGAAGTAGATTGGTTTTATGATCTTCCTTCAGGGGAAATAACCAATTGGAATAATATGAAAACCAAATTTGAATATAGATTTAATTTAGTAGAATATGCACACAAATTATTATCTTAACTCAGCTACATGAAGGAAAAAACATATGAACCTATGAGAGATTTCATAACTAAATTCAATAAGATACTTCATAAAATACCAATCACTACCAAACCATCAGACAATAATAAAAAGTGATTCTTTATCAATTCTCAATTACCAAAAGTAAGTGGTCAATTAAGAAGAGCCAGAGTAGTTTATTAAAGGCCTCAAAATATTTAATTATCTCCCATATGTGGTGGTGGTAAGATGTCATATACGCATTCTTCATGACCACTACCCCTCTTAGTTATCTTATGACTAATTCAAAATCATCGAATACTCTTAATTGCTTGACACCCATTCACTTGATGAGGTTGAGGCCATGGACCAAGGCCTCATATTTGGCCTCATATTTTGTATAGGAAAATTAGAACTGAAAGTCCTAAAGGGTTTCTTTTCTTGAAGGGGACTTTAGTTAAATGCCATCTTTAGATCTAATCTTGCATTTTTCACCATCAAAACGCAGAGTCCAAAATTTAGACTTGTCTTCAAGTTATTCACTCTAGTTTCCTTTTTTATTTTTGACCTTAGGGATGACTTAGTATTTGTCATGTATAACATAAGTTCCAAGACCCATGGTGTCTAAGTTCACAAATGGGTCATTCTTGATGACCTCACCGATCAGGGCTTCTATTGTCAACTATCTTTTCTTCTTTGAGCATTTTGATGTAATGCATATCCATATTCAGGAAGGAGGTGTGTTTTGATTCAAAATTCACCATTACTCTATCTAGTATATGTTTTAGATGAAGAGGTTAATATAAAACATTCAAATTTGACCCATACTTAGTCCTCATAATAAGTGAGACCAGTCTCATGATAGGTAACCACCAATCTTGCCAATAAAATATATTGATAGGCATAACCCAAAAGTAGGTATGATGTCTCTCACCATAATACTTTTAGGCATGATGATGCTTAAACAAGAATACAACATGAGGGGAAGGGCTTGGATGATCCCTAGGGTCTGTAATTTCTTCCCATCTAGCTAGATTACCCCTCTATTCAAATGTTCATATTTTAGTTGTAGCACCTCAACTATCTCTTTGGGAATCACTGTGGTGCTCATGCCTGAGTTGATCATAGAAATGTGCAACAAATTTTTATCAACAATCAAAGATAAATAGAATGAGGTGGGTTTTGTTTTGTTATCCCCTTCTTTAATTTTGATGAAGGTGAATGGTAGTTGGGGTTATAAGATTATGCTGGTTTATTTTACTTTTATCTTAATAGGTTATATAGTTGGTTTGGTTTGTGTGTGCTTCTCCTTCTCTTCTAAAGATTCCTTTAGTATAATCTTATGTTTATGGATAGATATGACATCTTAAAGGGAGATATTAGCTTATGCTTTTTTTAACTACTCAACCACATTATATGACTTTAGATGTGGGACCTTGAGATCTTTTGCCTTGATCTGTACTACCTCACTCTATTTCAAATAGACCATAGGTAGAGGTTGTAATATTGGATTTTTTTTTAAAGGTTAGCTTGGGCCTTAAAAATCCTTGATGCTTTCAACCAGTCTTTTATTGGAGCATGTATAGTATCTATCTAATTGAACTTGCGAAGCTCTGTACACTTGTACTTCATTAGTAAGGATTGCATCCTCACCTTCCATCTAGGAGAAAAGTGTGTGATCTAAGGTTACTTATTCTTATTTCTCTAGGGACATGCCCTATATTTTTGACATCAACATGATGTCTTTGACCCTTGGGGACTGGTATATATATGTTGAGTCTAGTACATTCCCTTGTCATCTGTACTCAATGATCTTCTATTGTAAGTTTCCCCTTAGATAATTTTGGGGTCCATGGGGTTCATTACATTGGAAGCACTATGATTTAGAATCATCTACCAAGTTATCCTAGCTAGCCACTAATTATCTATTCACATTTGGCACTATTGTGTATAGAGGGTTTAGGACCATGACCAGTTGATTAGTGGTTTATGTTTGATGGTTTTGCATTTGGTGATTCAGAGAATAATTATTTGGCATTTGTATTTCTTGGTATTGGTTTTGTTGGCAAGGTAACCTTCCTTATTGATAGTTTTTGTAAGAGGGCCTTGGAGACATAGCCTAGTGCCTCTTGAGATTAATTATGTCATTGAAAAAAATACATCAGAATGCTCTTTATATCATTTATATTAGATGCCAACTATGATGAAGTAGAAATACTCACCTTGAGTAGGAAAATATACATACATAGAAGGAGGTAGAGTACTTGAGGTGTTAGAGATCTCTTCTTGTGGGGTATAGATATTTTAAAGAACATCAACATTGATGACTAAGGAGGTAGTATTATTGCATCTATCAGTTTGTTCTCATCCCTAACTATGATGTTGTATGCATCCAATAATATTTAACCTCCAAGTGACTAGATCATGACTGCAATGTCTGAATTGAAAGCTTTGAGATAGAAATCAATTTCCATGCTTGTAGGTGGTCAAGCCACCAATAGGATCCTTTGTTAGGTTTTTTTTAACCTAGAATTAAAATTGGCCATGGCCTCTTGTGGGGCCCTCTTAATGGTTATCAATTACTATAGTAAGGATGATCAGTCCACCTTCTCATTGAAATTTTCAAATAAATTGCTACCTAGGTCATCCCATGTTCTGATCGAGTTGGCTAGCAAAGACTGATACTCGTCAAAATCTAACCCTTTGAAGGAGGCTAAAAATATCCTTAAGGATATATTATATATGTTAACATAGTGCATCATGAACACATTAGCTACATATTATAGGTGTTTGGTCACCATCTTGAAATCTTATCTCAAAAAATTGGGAAGCATCTTCAAAGCATTTATACGGATTGGATCCCATACATCTAGGGGTATTAGGGTTATAAGTGAGTTACCGATATCTCATGACATGAAGTTATTTGGTGGGTTTAAATGTGCCATTGGATATTGTTGATTTTATTGTTGTACAATGAGAAACCCCAAAGCTCTTTGGTGAGTGGGGGTTCCCAAAGGTGGTGTTAGCAGATTTGAATTATTTGTAGTCTATGACCTTGTTATGGGTCTATGGATCATAAACTCATGCTTGTAGCCAATTAGAATTGAAAATTTATGGTCCTATCGAGTGTGATAGAAAATAGAACTATCAATACCTAAAACTCTCACTTTGTGTCTAACAACTTCTATGGGAAGCTTTACAGATGTGGGATAAAGTGCAGTCTATATAGTAACCTTTAGGATTTTAGAATATGAATCTTCATTATTATTTAGGGATGAAAAGGGATATAGTAAAATAAAATAATAACATGAAAATAAAATATAGTCTAAGGAAATATTACAAGAGGTTTGAAACATTTATCAATACTTGTACAAAATAACATAAACCTTTATCACTATAGACCATAAAGGAGTCTGAAGTATGAATTAAGATCTATAATGTGAGAAAAGATCTACACTATAGAAGCAAAACAATAGAAATAGAAGATAGAGATAATTATCTACTCCAAATTAACATAGAGTATCACATCCTCTTCATTGATATATGGGGAATATAATATATAAGGTTGAAACATGTATATACAAAGCATTCACTAACATTTATGAGGTGTACCTACTAAGGTTGTAGAATAGGAAAATGCTAGCTCCTACTATCCTAGTCTATTACAATGGCTATAAAAAAATAATGTGAGAAACAAAAT
The DNA here is from genome assembly GCA_037957365.1 of Torreya grandis. NCBI lineage: Eukaryota > Viridiplantae > Streptophyta > Pinopsida > Cupressales > Taxaceae > Torreya > Torreya grandis. Next base: position 1,249,453 of record JARHVA010000630.1, on the reverse strand, counting down.
GATCGACAACCCCTTTAAATAGGAAATAGCTCTAAATAAATAGTCCAAAATAATTTCTAGAAAAGAGATACCTAGAGATTCCCTCTCCTACCTATGATGGTGTCATTGAAACTAAAAGGAAGTCTCAAGATCATGAGTGTAGTTGGCCTCTAGATCCCAGATATGGAACAACTACATCATTTTATTGTAACCACTATGTTTGGTATAAATAGGGTGACATGACATGTATGATCTAGGAGATGTCTCACCTTTACTGCATTTAATGTATTTGGTTTTCTCAACAATCAAAAGCTTTGTTTGAAAAGGGGGCCCACACTGTCATGCACTACCACTCCTTTGTACACTATCAAACTAAAACTACTCCTGGGTGAGCATGAAGGTGACACATGTTTGACTATCACTTCTTTGGAGAGGCTATGGACTTATTTTGTAAGTTTTAGCATGGGGTGCCATGTGTCAAACAAACACTTGTCTAAATAAAGTTAGGCATTCTTCTACTCAAAATGAGCATGAGGGTGCCACGTGTTGAATTATTATTCCATCCTTGGCCCTCACATGTACAGATTCTTCACTCTTTGAAACATATTTCCTCATCCTTTATATTATGCATATAATTTTCTTATTGTTCACCACTCCTTCTATACCTTATTTCTCTCATTTTTAGGTTCAACATCTCATTGATATTTGAGATAATAGGATTTCACATATTTAAATATATATTAATTTAAATAAACTAAGGTTTACAATTTTTTGATCTCAACATTGAAAATTTCAATGTCTTTCCTTATATTTCAGTCTTTTTCTCATGTTTTTCCTTTCAATACATATCCAAATAATTTGTAGAGTCCAAAATTCCATTGTATGGCCTATCAGAGTTTGTTCATATTCTAGGCATCAACAAATTTCAAAAACTCCCCAAATAGCCATTAGACCCTATGACTTGCCTATACACATTTTGGACACTATATACCTACTAGGGACATAATCAAATTCTAAACCTTATCAATATAAATGTTGAAATGCGAGACCCTGCAAAACACCTCATCAGACACAAACACTCTATCAAACACCTTGTTAGACTTTGAAACTTAATTTTACACATCTTAGATTATGATAATGATTATGATCCTCTACTAAATAGACTCATGTAATGTATCGTATGCATGTTCACACCCTGATATCCACCTCTTATAAAAGAACACTCAGATTTATGTCTTACTCCACAAGGTCATTTAAAGTTTTAATTTTTCTCAAGTAATATTCATTAGATGTCAAAATTTGGCATTTCAAGAAAGGAAAATCCCAAGAAAATCATTTCAAAAAATACCCCTACCAAGAAGAGTCTCCAATTGGAAGAGGAGATATAAATGAACTATTAATTTCAAGGGGTGGTTCCACCTTCACACCTACATTCAAATGTTGAAGAGATAACATCTATTGACCTAGGCCACCTTGATATGGAATAATTTTGGAACATAATTCATGGGAAAATCATATAGATAGTGGATTATCTCAAGAAACTATATTTCTTATTTTAGTACAATGTCTAGAACTAGGGTTGAAAATAGACAAATAATATGCTATATAAAAGAAAGAAATTAATAATTCAAAAGGAAAATTAATCTTATGCTTAGGTATAGAGAATATTGATCATCTATTGTAGTTACTTGAGAATGAGGAATTTATAATTTTGACTTGTGTATTTTCTCAACAATTATAAAATTATAATACTAGTTCTTGTTCAAAGTAGGTCAACAAGCAATGGTTGATAAAATGTAAACATACATTAGTAAGTCTATTTAAGAATATTTACATATTTGAATTCATGAATAAGGTCAATAACATGATCCCACTCTTGCATAGAGTAATGATAAGCCTAGTTGCAATCAATTTATAATCATGGATGTATAGGTATATATGGATCATCCACCAAAATAAGAAGTATATCAATTG